>VZQC01004878.1:4415198-4428025 GCA_009823505.1 Rhizomys pruinosus | reverse complement strand
ATTCTTTTTCCTTAGTTCTTTAATTTGTTCTTTATGATTGTAGTTAGTTTTAAATATGTTCCCAATTGTGTTTGTTCTGATGTCTGTCTCGGTGGCATCCCCAGAGGGATCCCACTGCAGGAGTCTTCCATAGGGTTGGTAAAGCTTGGCACAGGAGTATCCTGCCCCTTCCATGTTGTCTTTTCTTTGTGATCCTGGCATATGGGCTTCTCCTTGCCGTTATTCCAATGTGCATCCTAAATGCCTCTTCACTGTGTTGAAGGCTTACTTTGCTTGCCTCCTCAGATGCCTCTTCCTAATCCCAGTTGGTGGGGGGGTTTGAGGCCAGTCTGGGCTACATACTGAATTCTAGGCCAGCCTAGGCTACATACTGCGTTCTAGGCCAGCTGGGCTATAGAGAGGGATATCCCATTTTACCCTTGCCTCCAAAAGCATACACACACCACACACACACACACACACAAGCCAGGCATGGTGTGGCCACATGCGTTTAATCCTAGCACTTGGGAGGCAGAGGCAGAAGAGTGGATCTTTGTGAGTTCAAGTCCAGCCTGGTCTACAGAGTGAGTTCCAGAACAGCTGGGGCTACAGGGAGACCTTGTCTCAAAAGACCGTATTTCTTGTGTAGGGCCCCCTGAGCTTTTGTTCAAAGCAGTTGGGCATAATGCATATTGGAAACAACAACAACAACAACAGAAAGGACTGCATCAAAGAACTGACTGAAACAGTGAACTTCTGCTCAAAACAGTCAACTTCCTCATGGAGAATATTGAGAAAGACTGAGAAAGAGATGGAAAGCATGTTTGGCAGAATGCATGAGCTCTTGCGGGGTGGGGGAATGGGCGGGAACACAGGTCTAGATTTGTTAAAAAAATAAAAATAAATTTATGTAAAAAAAATAAAAAAATTAAAATGTTCAATACTAGAGCTGGAAAAAAAAGAAAATCTTCATAGAAAGCTGGTATAAAATTCAAATAGACATAAATTAAAATGACTTGTATTTTGTTCGGCGGTAGGTTACAAACCATGTGATCTGGAGGCCTGTGAATTTTAAAAATGAAAACAAATCTAAAAGGCTGTAAGATTGTTTAAAACCTTTTATATTAATAAATTTTAGAATTGTTTGGGATCCTTAAAAAAAAAAAAGAGAAAGCACAGGTTTTATTTTTTATTTCCTTTCTTAGAGTGTTCTAATTTGGTTTACTAATGTTTTCATTACTGGGCAACCTTTCCCTTTTTATTAATTTTTATTATATTTAATAGATAATTTTGTTTGTTATTCGTATTGCTTGAATGTAGGTAAGTGCACCCATGTTGTTCAGTGCCCACGGAGGTCAAAAGAGGGCATTGGACCCCCTGGAACTGGAGTTACCAATGGTTGTTAGCCACGAAGTGGGTGCTGGAAATTGAACTCAGGTCCTCTGTAAGGGCAGCCAGTGCTCTTAACCACTGAGCCAAAAAGCCCCCTTTGCTTTTTATTTCGATCTCCTACTCCTTCCTTTCACCGTTGTAACACTCTTCAGCTCTTCTTTCTTCCTGCTATTTAACTGCTGTTCTAGTCCTGCCCTTTCGCCACATCCCTTTATCTCATTTGTACTACTTCCGCATTTACCCTTGATGATTCTCAGCTTCATAGCACAGTCTTCACTGTTTTTCCCATGTTCTGTCCTATGCGCAGTGGTGGTCTGTTAGTAGTTTTAATGGTGTATTGTATCAGTATAGCATATACACAGTGCCTCTGATGCTACAGCAATTTCCCCCTCTTTGAATGGTAGAGGGGATTGAGCCCTCAAAAGTGGGTTTCTCCGTGCGAAGATCCCCAAAGACAGAAGGTACTCAAACCAACAGATTCACAAATTGTAACCAAGAAACGCAGAGAAGCAAGGCACCTCTAAAAGATCAGAGCTCCTCAATCACTGGATTGAAAGTTACTAGAACAGGTAAAAGGCCAGATAAAGATTTCATTAGTAGAAATAATCAATGGCCCAAAAGAGGTACTAACAAGCAGATAAATGAAGTAAGGGAGTTGACGTAGGATTTGGAGAAGAAAGCTGGATACATAGACGAGAATCAGCAAATGGATGAAGAAGTTAGCAATACAGCTGAAAACCCAGCAACGTGGGAGAAAAACTCAATATAGAAATGGCAATTTTTGCAAAAATAAATAAACAATATAAATGTTGAAAATGAAGAATTCAGTTAATCAAATAAAAAACACAGTGGCTGGGGCTGGAGAGATAGCCTAGTGGTTAATAGCACCGACTGCTCTTGCAGAGGACCTGGGTTCGATCCCCAGCAACCACATGGCGGCTGAGAACCGTCTGTAACTCCAATTCTAGGAGAACTCCAGTTTCAGGGGAATCCGAGACCCTCTTCTGACCTCTGCGGCATTGCACAACATGGGTGCACAAACCTACATGTAGACAGTACCCTCATACACATAGAAAAAAAAAAGACACAGTGGGAAGTGTAAGCAATAGACTAGATAGAGCAGATAGATGCAAATGCAACAACAGGCCCGCAGCTTCCAAGGATGCTGGGATTAGATGGAGAGACCAAACCTGAAAATTCATGGGCTATAAGGAGGAGCTGAGATTTAAACTAAAATTTAGACTAAAAGCACATAAAATCTATTCAATGAGATCATAGAAAAAAAAATCCAGGGCAAGAAATGAATGTCCAAGCATAAGAGCAAGAACAAATAGTCATGACCGAAAGAAATGTCTCCATTATTCATAGTTAAGATTCCAAAAGCATGAAAGAACACTAAAAGCAGCAGATAGCCAGGAACGGCGGTGCACACCTAGAATCCTAGTTGGGACAAGAAGATCTGGAGTTTAAGGCCAGCCTCAGTTACATAGTAAGCTTGTGGTTAGCCTGGACTACATGAGACCCTGTCTGAAAAGAGAGGGTGGGGCTGGAGAGATGGCTAAGAGCTCTGGCTGCTCTTATTGATGACCAATTTCGGTTTCTGGCACTCATGTGGCAGCTAACAACTGTTCATAACTCCAGTTCCAGGGGATCCAGTGCCTTATGACTTCCATGGGTGTTGCATGACATGGGTGCACTTACACGCATGGCATGCAGGCAACACACTCATACACGAAAGATAAAAATAATAAACAGTCAGGCACTGTAGTATATGCCTTTGATCCCAGCACTTGGGAGGCAGACAGGTTGATCTCTGTGAGTTCAAAGCAGCCTGGTCTACAAAGTGAGTTCCAGGCCAGTTGGGGTTTCAGGGAGACCCTATCTCAAAAAGACCACGAAATAAAATAAAAATAATAAAATATTAAAAAGAGAGAGTGGGAAAGATGGAGGAGAGGGAAAGAAGGAGGAAGAGATACAGAAAGAAAGAAAAAGAAAGAAAGAAAAAAAGAAAGAAAGAAAGAAAGAAAAAGAAAGAAAGAGAAAGAAAGAAAAAGAAAAAAAAGAAATATAGTAGTGTATTGGAGGGTTGTTGTAACAAGCTACAACAAACTGAGTGGCTAAAAACAAGAGAAATTTATTTTCTCAGGGTTATGAAGGGCATCAAAATGTTAGCAGAGTAAAGGACAGAATTCCTTGCCTCTGTCTAGCTCCTGAGGGAGGCCAGCCATCTCTGGCATTCTTTGGTTAGCAGGCACTGCCAATGAGTTATTGCACAGGACATTCTCCTGTTTTCTTACAGTGGGGAGTCCATCTTAACCTCATATTAATTATATTGGCAAAGGCCTTATTTCCAAATAAGGTTACATTCTGAGTTTTTGCTAGATATGAATTCTGGGGGACACCATTTAACTTCATACATCTAATACAATAAAAGTGGAGATAAAAATAAATTATAAAAAATTCCATGTCTTGCCGGGTGTGGTGGCTCACACCTTTAATCCCAGCACTCAGGAGGCAGAGGCAGGCAGATCTCTGTGAGATCAAGGCTGTAGACCAGGCTGGTCCAGATTGAGTTCCAGGCCAGCTGGGACTAAAGGGAAACCCTGTCTCAAAAATACCCCCCCCCCAAATTCCATGTCTCAGCGTTAGATCTCTATGAGCTGAACTCTCAAGTTTTAGGCATTTTTGTGAGAAGATGACAGTTTGCTGACTGCACAGCTATTGCCCATTTTCGTTTCTGCTCCGAGAGAGCCCTCTCTTATCTAAGTGGCTCATCACACGGTGACCCTCTCTGCTGGTCAGTGTTGTCTGCATCGGTTTCAACCACTGTTGCTGTGCCTCTTCTCTGGTCATCTCTTTCCAGGTGAGCAGTTAGGGCAGTTCTCGTCATTGAGATGCAGTGGATCTACTGAGCTTTTTCTGAGAAAAATTCTTCCATCCCTAAGGAGTATATAAAAGGAAAAATAATCTTGGTGCTGCTTTACTGCAACTGCCACTTGCCCTTGATGATCGTTCTCTTCTCTGGGAGAGTAGAGGGAGAGAGCGCAGTCTGAATGGTGAAAAAAAATAAAAGGAAAGGTGCACACAGCCCACTTTTTCATCTCTGAAGGTCGTGTTTGAGGACCACTTTGAGAACTTTTGCAGCCATCTTGCTACCAAGATAATCAGAGAATAGTTGGACCTGGTGCATCCTATTTGGAACTTCCCAAACTCTGAGCCTCTCACGGAGGAAGATGCAAGTCCTTGTTAAAGCTAAAATGAGCCAGGTGTGGTTAGCACACACCTGTAATCCCAGCACTTGGAAGGTAAAAGGAGGAAGACCAGAGGATGAAGATCAAAGCCATCCTCTGCTATATAATAAGTTTAAGACCAGTCCAAGCTACATGAGAGCTTAGATGAATAGGTGTTGTTGTTGTTGTTAATTGTTGTTAAAACTATTCCAACCAATTGAGTGAGGACTGACTCTGCACAAGCCAGAGGCAAGCCACGGTATTCACTTCTCACAGGTGCTTGAGTGCATCTTGCTCCTTGTTCTAGAGATTATAGTAGTGTAATTTTCTTTCTTTTAAAAAATTTTTTGTTCAGTTTTATTTTGTGTGTATGAGTATTTTGCATGCATGGATGTATGCAGTGCCCATGGAGGCCAGAAGAGGGTCTCAGATCCCTTGGAACTGGAGACAATTGTTAGCTGCCACACGGATGCTGGGAACTGAACGCAGGTCTGTTGTAAGAGCAGCCAGTCCTCTTAGCTGCTAAACCATCTCTCTAGCCTCTAATTACTATGTCTTAAAGATCTGATGACTAGCTATAATTATCTTTATCTCTCTCTCCCTAAATCCCCCCTTTTGTTTTTTGTAAAATATATTTGTATTGACTTCTTGTGGATTTCATAACAATACCTCTTCATCATATTTAGCCCCCCTTTCTTATCTGCTCCCCCACCCCCAAAGCCAGCCCACAGCTTGTATATTTTTTGAGACAGGATCTTACTGTGAAACTCAGACTGGAATTTGTGATCCTGCATCAGCCTCTTGAGTAGGGTTACAGACGTGTGTAGCCACAGATGACTGGAACTCTGAACCTTCTGCCTTTACCTCCCAAGTGCTGTGCTTGTATGGCAGGTGTGCACTAATATACCCAGCCTTCCTTTCCAGCTGTAATTCTCTCTCTCTCTCTCTCTCTCTCTCTCTCTCTCTCTCTCTCTCTCTCCCATCATGCCATGGCATGTATATGGAGGTTAGAGGACAACTTTCAAGAGCCAGGTCTCTCTTTCCACTCTGTGGGTTCCAGGGATTGAACTCAGGTCTTTGGGGTTGGCAGCAGACACCTTCGTTTGCTGAGTCACCTTGCCAGCTCTCTAGCTGTAATTTTACGTTAATTTTCTTTTCCTTGATCACATGCTTAATGTATTCCATAGCAATACTTGTGACTGTGTCAATAATATATATCCACATATAAATATCTTACCAAAACACATAGATAATTATCTGACATGATATCCGTGTATATAGAAAGTAAGATGAGTGTAAAGCTGGCATAATGGTAATGCTGACGGCATGTTGAGGACAGATCTGAGCTGGGCGTGGTGACTCATACCTGTTATCCCAGCCACCAGAAGGCTGAGGCAGGAGGATTGCTGTGAGTTTGAGATCAGCCTGAACTCAAGATGAACCCTGCCCTGTGAAGAAACCCTCGAGAACCAAAAGAAAAGGAAAATTCTGCTGACATTTGCATTTCACTAGAATTTTTTGGGGGGGGTGTTTAAGACAGGGTCTCCCTTTAGTCCCAGCTGGCCTGGAGCTCTCTCTATAGACCAGGCTGGCCTTGAACTCGAAGAGATCTGCCTGCCTCTGCCTCCAGAGTGCTGGGATTAAAGGTGTGTGCCACCCCACCCAGCTTCACTAGAATTTTTAATCTTGGAATTAGTTTTCATTTTGGAGATTTTTTTCTTGGTCTTTTCAAGACAGGGTCTCCCTGTAGCCCCAGCTGGTCTGGAACTCACTCTGTAGACCAGGCTGGCCTTGAACTCACAAAGATCCACCTGCCTCTGCCTCCCGAGTGCTAAGATTAAAGGCACGTGCCACCACACCTGGCGTCATTTTGGAAATATTTTAGAGGTCATGTATAAGGTATCCTAAAACATGGAGTACTGCTGTGAGATTTGCATTTGTGATTGTGAGGTGCCTACTGATAACGCTAGGTGAGTCCTTCATTATGTATGTAATCTTTTTTATACATTTCTTTATTTAATTGTTTGGAGATGGGTCTTGTTATGTAGCCCAGGCTTCCCTCAAACTTGTACTGATCCAGCTTCCTCAACCTAACACACTGTTGGGATTACAGGTGCTCACTACCACACTGACATAGTACTTGATTCGTCATGTGTTGGTGTTAAAGTCAGAGATGTACTAATGTTAAAATAACAGTGACCTGTAGCTGTTATTGGGACATGTTTAAGGACAAACGTTTCCTTCTGCAGTGATAATTCCTGCTGTAATGCTGTTTAGTATTCTTTTGACATGAATGCACCATTTCTATTTTTAAATAAATGATACTTCTAACTGGGGTGGTGGCACAGGCCTTTAATCCCAGTACTTGGGAATCAGAGGCAGGAGGATCTTTGTGAGTTCAAGGCCAGCCTGGTCTACATAGTGAGTTCCAGGCCAGCTGAGGCTACAGGGAGACCCTGCCTCAAAAAGACCATAAAAAGAAAAAAAAAAGAAAAAAGAAATGAAACTTCTGAATACAGTGTTAATATAACATGCAGATTTTTTTGAGAATTTTTAAATTTTTTTTTCTTGCATAATTTCTTTTTATTCAGTTTTTGAAACAATAGATGGTACAGATACTGAGAATGACATTCTGTTCTACAATTCTTTTAAGTTAATTTTTATTGAGCACTTTTCATACAACATTTCTTAATCAAATTTAGACTCATTCACCCATCCATGCCCACTCCTTACACCCCTCACCCCCTGCCCCCTGCCAGAGCTCATAGATTCTGTTATACATGTTAAGTCCTGTCTTGCATCTTTTTCTCAGTCTTTTATAACCTTTTCGATGCACAAGTTTACTGTTTTGGTCAGTTCTTTGAATAGGTTTTTCTCTGTCTTTTTTGTTCCCTTTAATTTTACATTATTCTAAAATATGCAAATATACACTCCACACATAAATCAAAATTACAAATTCTGAAAATAAACTATAGGTTAATTCCAAAACACATTTAGAGATTCCCATTTTAACAGTAAAGTTGCATGCTGGTAAAAAGAAGTATAACTTTCTGGCAGGGCGTGGTGGCGCACGCCTTTAATCCTAACACTTGGGAGGCAGAGGCAGGTGGATCTTTGTGAGTTCAAGGCCAGCCTGGTCTATGGAGTGAGTTCCAGGACAGCTGGGGCTACAGGGAGACCCTGTCTCGAATAGACCAAAAAAAAAAAAAAAAAAAAAAAGAAAAGAAAAAAAGAAATATAACTTTACATTCTTTCTTTTTTTTTAGACTATGAATACAATATCTTCCATCCATATACGGCAATTACAATGTGTGAATACAAGTGGTAGATACAATACAATTCTAGAGCCCATTAAGAGATTCACATTATAATAGCACAGTTGCTTTCAGATACAATGAAATATAATAATAGGGGCTGGAGATATAGCCTAGCAGTTAAGAGCACCAACTGCTCTTGCAGAGGACCCGGGTTCCATCCCCAGCACCCACATGGCAGCTGAGAACCATCTTTAACTCCAGTTCCAGGGGAATCTGACACCCTCTTCTGACCTCTGAGGCATTGCATGACACGGGTGCACAAACCTACATGCAGACAATACATTCATACACATACAAAAATAAATAAAAATTAAAAAAAAGAAATATAATAATAAAGTTGCTCAGTTTGTCTGCCAACTGGTAATTTGGTGCTAGCATCCACAAATAAGGGAAACCATTTGCCTTTTTTTTTTTTTTTTTTCTGGGACTGTGTTACTTCACTTAGCATAATGGCTTTGAGTTCCATCAATTTACCAGCAAAGTTCATGATGTCATTTTTTTTTTTACCACTACATAGAACTCCATTGTGTAGATGTACCACATTTTTGTTATCCAGTCATCAGTTGAGGGGTATTTGGGTTGGTTCCAGCTCTTTGCTATTGTGAAGGGAGCTGCAATAAACATAGCTATGCATGTATCTTTACTGTAGGATGCGTCTTGTGGCTATATACCCAGGAATGGTACGGCTGGGTCAGGTGGTAGGCTCATTTTGAGTCTTTTAAGGGTTTTCCACACTGCTTTCCACAGTGGTTGTACGAGTTTACATTCCCACCAGCAGTGGAGGAGTGTTCCCCTTTCCCCACAACCTCTCCAGCACTTGGTGTCTTTTGTTTTCTTGGTCTTGGCTAGTCTTACTGGAGTGAAATAATACCTTAGTGTGGTTTTAATTTGCATTTACTTAATTATTAATGATGTTGAACACTTTAAATTATTTTAATTTTTTATTTTTTTAATTTTCTTTATTTTCGTATGTGTATGAATGTACTGTCTGGATGTAGGTTTGTGCACCGTGTCATGCAATGCCGCAGAGGTCAGAAGAGGGTGTCGGATTTCCCTGGAACTGGAGTTAAAGACGGTTTTCAGCCACCATGTGGGTGCTGGGGATCAAACCCAGGTCCTCTGCAAGAGCAATCGGTGCTCTTAACTGCTAGGCCATCTTTCCAGCCCCTTATTTATTTTTTTATGTGTATGAATGTACTGTCTGCATGTAGGTTTGTGCAGCCATGTCGTGCAATGCTACGGAGGTAAGAAGAGGGTGTTGGATTCTCCTGGACCTGGAGTTAAAGATGGTTCTCAGCCGCCATGTGGGTGCTGGGGATCGAACTCCGGTCCTCTGCAAGAGCAGTTGGCGCTCTTAACTGCTAGGCCATCTCTCCAGGTCCTGAACACTTTTTAAGATGTTTCTCAGCCATCTTTACTTCCTTATTGGTGAAGTCTCTGTTCAGCTCTTTGCTCCATCTCTTGAGTAGATCATTTTTTTTCTTACTTCTTTGTTTTTTAAGTAGTTTAAATATTCTGGATATTAATGCTCTGTCAGATGCACCAGTGATGAAGGTTTCTTCCCACTCTGTGGGTTTTCTCTTCACTTCCTTGATTGTTTCTTTTTTTTAATTAATTTTATTTATTTCTGTATGTGTATGAATGTACAGTCTGCATGCAAGTTTGTGCACCCATGTCGTGCAATGCCGCGGAGGTCAGAAGAGAGTGTCGGATTCCCCTGGAACTGGAGTTCTCCTGGAATTGGAGTTTCAGATGGCTCTCGGCCACCATGTGGGTGCTGGGGATCGAACCCGGGACCTCTGCAAGAGCGTCGGTGCTCCTAACCGCTAGGCCATCTCTCCAGCCCCCCTTGATTGTTTCTTTAGCTATACAAAAGCTTTTGAGTTTGATGAGGTTCCACTTGTCAGCTGTTGTCCTTATTTCCTGTGCTGCTGCTGTTTGATTTAAAAAGTCTTTTCCTAGCTGATAACCAGAGATAGATACATCATCAGCCTGAAAAAGAAGTGTCAGAAGGAATCTGAACAAAATAAAGAAAAGCAAAGAAGGATTGAGACTTTGGAAAAATATCTGGCTGACCTTCCAACTCTAGATGATGTACAGAGTCAGAGTCTACAGCTGCAAGTTCTTGAAGAAAAAAACAAGAACTTGCAAGAGACTTTGATAGATAGATACAGAAAAAAAAACTTGAGGAGATTAAGAAGCAATGTCAAGATAAAGAAGCACAGTTACTATGCCAGAAAAAGAAAGAGAAGGAGTTAGTCACTTCTGTTCAGAGCCTGCAACAAAAAGTAGAAAAATGCCTTGAAGACAGAATCTGCCTTCCCATACTAGATGCAAAGCAGCTTCAAAATGAAAATGACACCCTCAGAGAACAAAATGAGACTGCTAGTAAGATAATAGAGAGCCAACAAGATGAAATTAACAGGATGATTTTAGAAGTTCAGTCAATGTAGGGGAGACTTTCTGAAGAGAAATTGACTGCACAAAACATGATGGAAGAGCTAGAAAGGAAAGAAGGAAGCCCACAGAAATTAACAAAAGCCCTGCTTGCAAACCAAAGACAAACAGGAGAGACATACTCTTTATTGGATCAGGGCCAGGAAGCAGACCAATCTAAGCATCAGACCATTCATTCCAAGTGGCCTCTATTTGATTTGACTGTGATTGATCAGCTGTTCAAGGAAATGTCCTATTGTTTGTTTGACTTGAAAGCATTGTGTAGTAATCTTAACCAGCGAGTCCAGGGCAAGGAGCCTAATCTTTCCTTGTTACTGGGAATCCGATCAATGAACTGTTCAGTTGAAGAGACTGAAAATGACCACAGCCCAGAAACACTCACAAAAAAACTGTCAGATGTGTGTCAGTTATGGAGGGACATTGATGAATTAAGGACTACGATATCAGACCGCTATGCACAGGACATGGGAGAAAACTGTGTTACCCAGTGATCAAGTGTTGGTCCACAGCAATAATGATCCATTGTGAAATGCTGCTGTGTTAGACTTGTTTCTTTTTAGGAGTTAACAATGGAGAGTTGCAAGCTACGTGCCTTGCACATAGGTTTTATTGTTTTTATTGGATTTGTCTTACTAAGGAGGGTTTGAAGGGGCTTACCAAATCAGGCAAACAAATCAAGTTACTATTTGAAATTTTTGAAAAAAAAAAACCATGAAGCCTACAAGAAAACTATTGTCTTTCTCTCTCTCCCTCAAAGCAAAAAAAGAAAAACTGTATTTTCCCAAACTACTGATTGTATGACCAAGCTGTGAACAGTAACCTTCAGATAAAGATAAAGGGGTAGGATTTCCTTTACATGTAGAGTGTATGTTTGTGTGTGTGTATCTGTGTATCTATGTGTGTGTTCATGCACGTTCCTGCACATGCATGCACACATGCATACATGCAAACACACTTTACAAAATGAATGGGTCCTCAAAGATCAAAGCAGAGCTTCAAAGAAGGCACACACTGTCAATTCTTAACACTTTTACGTAGAAACATGGATTACATTTTGAGATTCTCAAGGGTAGGCTAAGTAGTTCTAATACCAGGAATGTTCTAATATAGAAGGACAACAGCAAGAAAAACCATTTGTGTTTTTCCTTCAAACTCAGACAGTGTATTGAGATGAGGTTGTTGAGTTGAGCATTGGCACTGAAGGTAGACCAGCTGTTTTTACAGGGTGATGATGGATTATTGTAGCAATGTGAAATTTTGATGTGATAATCTTTCCCTTAGCACTGTAATTTATATATAAGAAAGATTATATAATTTGAATTAATTTCAACATACCCCTTACTATTTCCAACTTTTATTTATTATATGTATATATGTAAGCAAAGCCACCTGAGGCCTCTGGTGACTATTGTAAAAGAAAAACAAATAACTGAATCAGTTGCTTGTTTATCCAGATTTCAGCATTTCCATTTTAACAGTTAAAGCTAGTTTAAGAGAAAGGCCACTCATATTCATACCTGACTTGACAGTAGCATAAAACAAAATCTAAGCCTCAGTGATATTTTATTAGATATATCATATGAAATGGAGTTTTCCAGGAAGCATGAACTTGATTAGATAAGTTCTTCATCTGAAGCACAGGGTATTACTATGATTATACAACTCATTTTTTTTTATTATTATTTTATTTTTGTATGTGTATGAATGTATTGTTTGCATGCAGGTCTGTGCACCCGTGTCGTGCAATGCCACGGAGGTCAGAAGTGGGCGTCGGATTCCCTTGGAGCTGGAGTTCTCCTGGAGTTGGAGTTTCAGACGGTTCTCAGCCGCCATGTGGGTGCTGGGGATCGAACCCGGGTCCTCTGCAAGAGCGGTCGGCGCTCTTAACCGCTAGGCCATCTCTCCAGCCCCTATACAACTCATTTTAAGCAGACATACAGAATCATTTAAACTTCCAAATGAGTATTGTCAGTGTTTTAGTTGATATTTCAGAAAGACTATATTTTCTTACCTTCAGAGAATGCATTACATTCTTTTAAATACAGGCAAAACATTGTCTTTTATAATTTGGTCTTAATTTTTGGTATAACCAAGTGTGATGGTTAATCCTGGGTGTCAACTTGACTGGACTAAGGAACAAATAGGAGAAAAAGGGGTCTTCTGATTGGACCGCCTCAACCTGGATGGCCCACCCCAAATGTGGGTGTTGCCTTCTGCCGGCAGGCAGTATAAAAGGCCACGGCAGAAGCAGCTGGTCCCTTTTTCTCCTGTGGTTTGCCTCTCTCATCTGCTGAGTTTGTCTTGCTGCTGTGATCAACCTTTCGGATCCCAGCGTGTACTGAGACCGGCAGATCTCCTGGAATCCATTCGGGCCTTCAGCACTAGATTGGGACTACTGAGACATCCAGCCTTGTGGGCTGAGCAGTTCCCTGGATTCTCTCGGCCTTTCCAG
>VZQC01004878.1:4323263-4396341 GCA_009823505.1 Rhizomys pruinosus | reverse complement strand
GACGAAGAAAGAGAAAAAAAGCATGTTTGGCAGAAGGAAGGAGCGCTGGCAGGGGGGGGGAAGGGGCGGGGACACGGGTCTAGATAAAAAAAAAAAAAAGAAAAAAAAAACAAAATGGAAGCTCAGAAATCTTAAGTAACTTTTCAAGGTCAGATAAGTACCAAGCTGCAGACCATAGATGGAATGTGTGTATTGAACTCTCAATACACCAGTGCTCCAACGTGGCCTGCATACCACAGGGGACGTATTTGCTCATTTTAGGTGATTATCGGGGTGAGATTTGTATTCTAAAAGTTGGCTGTTGACTATTTAACTGTGTATTAGAAATGTAATTTGTATTCATTTCTGAATTTTTTTAAATTAGTATACAAAGTTCATTATGGCATTTCATACATATATAGCACTTTATTTTGCACTTATTTCTCCCTTCCTCCAGCTCTCCACCATTTCTTCTCTCGGTCCCTTTCCTTCCTGGTAAGTAGGCGCCTTCAACTTCCTTGTCACCTATATTCCATTACAATCTTTTCTTCTTTCTCTGTCTCCTAAATCCTTTTCCTACCCTCTGTGGCCCCCTTTCTACTTTTCTTCATTTTCCTATGTGTGTATATAGGCATGTTGCATGTGTGTGGGCACATGTGGGGGAGGATATGTTCACATGGGCATGCGTGCACATGGAGGCCCCAAGTTTGATGTTCCAAATCTTCCATTGCTCTCCTACCTTATTCAATGAGTCAGGATCTCTCAGTCAAACTCAGAGCTCATCCATATAGCTAGCTAGTCTCACTAGCCAGCTTGCTCTGGGGATCCTCTGTCTTTGCCTCCCAAGGCTGGAACTACAGGTGAGCTGCTATGCTCACCTCGAACTTGCTGGGTTCTGGGATCTGAACTCCAGTTCTCAATTATGCACTGCAAGTGCTTTAACCACTTAGCAGCCCCTCCAACCTCCCTTTCTATTCTTATCACATACACAAATACAGAGAGAGTCAGAGACAGAGAGAGACAGAGAGACAGAGACATATACACACATGTTTAAATCTACAGTCTACATATGAGGTAGAAAACATAATTAATTATACATCAAAGTTTTAGTTTCTCACATTTTTGCACAGGTTAGGATTAAAGTAAATTGTGCCATAAAAATCCATCTCAGGACACATAAAACACAGGATATGTTCAAATAAGTATATGGACATTTCCAATTCTAGTAACGGAAACGACTGTTATATAAAATTATTGCTGTTAAAATTGGCGTAGATCAGTTATATGGCTTTTCATATAATGAACGTATGTATCCTTTTCAGTAAAATATTGAAGTCTTTCTTCCATAAGTTTCTGTTATTTGCAAGGTCAATAAAAAGACTTGTTTTTCATATAAAACCTACTGTAGCGATAAGGAAAATTTACTCCCTAATGTAAACACAGAGAAGTCTTTTCTGCCAGAAAATTGTGTGAATATTTGTCAAATCTGCTAAAACTGTCAATGGCATAAAAAGCAGGCCAGTAAATTTTTGACTTTTTTTTTTCTCAGAAAAATCGTGACCCAAACCAATATTTGTTTCATCCTGAAATTTAGTGGCTTTTGGAAAAGAGGGTCATCTGAGACTGGGGATATGGCTTGCCTAGCAAGCGCAAGCCCTATGTCCAATCTCCAGCTCCACATTCACTGGGAGTATGCCACGGGCCTATAATTCCAGCATTAGGAAACAGAAGCAGGAGGAACAGGATTGCAAGGTCAGGGTCATCCTCAGCTACATACTGAGTTCAAGGTCAGGGTCATCCTCAGCTACATACCGAGTTCAAGGCCAATCTGGGCTACATAAGATCCTGTCTTAAGGGAGTAAAAAAGACTTTCTTTTGTCTGTTCATGTTTCAAGAATTCAAGGACTTCTAGAAGGGAACCCACAAGACTATGTGCACCGGATATTGGGGCAAACTTGTTACAACACCTGTCACTCCATTGGTCACCAGAATTGACTTGGCTGATCTGGCTGTTTAGGCAGGTGTCTCCCTCCTCTCTCATTGTTCCTGAAGAGGATGACCTTCCCTATCCCTATCGCAGAGGCCAATCTCCAAAGGTATCTGAGCCTTTTAGTTCTGGTGCAAGCTCTCCAGATTGTGTTCATTGTTGAGAGTGATTTTTGAAGCTAGCATATCTCACAAATATATTTACTCATTCAAAAGACTTAATTTTTCTTGCAAGTCAAGCTTAATGAAAACAATGGCAGATGTATTGCCTAGGGCACACAATTCTCATGAAACTGGGACAAGGGAAGCATGCTGTGATTATGTGGTCTTAAGTTTTGTTGTCTAGATTACTTGCTATTGTTTGTTTTGCATGTATATGCACCTGTGTCCTGTGACTTCCTACCCTTATTTGTTCTAGGAATTTCTTTAGGATTTTACTTAGGGATCAAGGTTATCCAATCTTTTGACACTGACCATGACATTGCCATCTACAAATGTGTTGGCCCAAATTCACAGCTTGGGACTTTTGTGGGCCCCCATGCTGCAAGTTAGACATGTCTGAAGGTGATCATATCATATCAGGATTATAAGAATGTTACTTATTTCTTTCTAATGTCTCTGTTCCCTGTCTTACTGCACTTCTAGGGCTGCCAATGCGTGGTTGAATAGAAATGAGAGTTGACTTGTTCCTAATCTTTCTGGGGAAACATTCTGAGTTTCACACGTAGAGTAATGTAAGCCAGCTGGGTACAATGATGTATACTTTGTAATCCCAGCACTTAGAAGCAGAAGATCAAAATCAATCTCTCTCTCTCTCTCTCTCTCTCTCTCTCTCTCTCTCTCTCTCTCTCTCTCTCTTCTCCTGTCTGTCCATCCATTTGTCCCTCTATCATGTATCATCGATCTATTGATACACGGTCTTTCTATGTATCCTTGGCTGTCCTAGAATTTTCTGTGTATACTAGAGTTGCATTGAACTTACTGAGAGCCTCCTGCCTCTGTTTCCTCAGCACTGGGATTACAGGTATGCATTGCCATGCTTAGAAGAGGATTGGGAATTTGAAGGCAGCCTTGCTATATAGTGAGAGCTTATTCCAAAAACAGAAGAGCAAGGGAAATAGCTCAAGGGTAGAGCACATACTTCGCCATGCAAAGCCCTGGATTCACTCCCCAGTATCACAAAAGTAGCTGAAGTTTTTCACAGGTTTCCTTTTATTTCTTATCCATTTTAATTTTCTCATTAAGGCTCCTGTTTAGATAGAATTGTCTCTATTTACAGATGAAACACTAAGGCTCAAATAAGTTACATAATTGTCCTCAATCAGGCAGCTAGCAAGAAACAGTCAAGAATCTGATACCAGAGCTGTTTCAACTGTATACCAGTAACCAAGTTTGTCAAAGTGCCTGGGGCTTTATTAAATTTAAACCACTTATCATTAACTGTCATTAACCTCATACTGTGTACTATGCTTTGAAAATACAAGGTCCCGAACCAAAGCTATTTGTTTATATTAATAATAGTTTTAGGGGATGGAGGTATAGCTCAATTGGCAGAGTGCTTGCCTAGCACACATGAAACTCCGAGTTCAATTCCCAGAATGGCATAACTTGGGCATGGTAGTGTTTGCCTGTGATTCCAGTACTGAAGGGGTGGGTGGTGTGCAGGAGATGGAGGCAGGAGGATAAGAACAAGGTCAGACTGGCTGCATAGTAATTTTGAAGTCAGCTTGGACAACATGAGACCTGTACCAAAGATATAGAATGATTGATAGATAGATAAATGTAAGATAGATGTAAGATTGATATAAGATAGATAGATATAAGATGATAGATAGACAGACAAATATAGATGATAGATGACAGATAGACAGATAGATATAGGATAGACAGAGAGACAGATAGATAGATCAATGGATGGATAGATGATAAAGATGGATAAACAACAGATCGATAGATGGACAGATAGATGATAGTTATAAGATAGATATAAGCTATCTGTCTATCATCTTATATCTATCTATTATCTATCCATCCATCCATCCATCCATCTATCATCTATTATCTATCTATCTATCTATCATCTATCTATCTATCTATCCATCCATCCATCCATCCATCCATCCATCCATCCATCATCTATCTATCTAATCTATCATCTTATATCTATCTATTATCTATCTATCCATCCATTATCTATCTATCTATCCATCCATCCATCATCTATCTATCTATCATCTATCTATCTACCATCTATCTATCTATCCATCCATCCATCTATCATCTATCTATTATCTATCTATCATCTATCATCTATCTATCTATCTATCATCTATCTATCATCTATCTATCCATCATCTATCTATCCATCCATCCATCATCTATCTATCTATCTATCTATCTATCTATCTATCTATCTATCTAACTATCATCTTATAGCTAGCTAGCTAGATTTAAAAATAGATGAGTGTGGGCAGGAGATAGAACTCAGTGGAAGAGCAGTTGCCTAATATATGAACGGCCTTGAGTTTGAGCCCCAGGACTGCAATAAAATAAAATAGATAGCTGGAGGTGTGACTCTGTGGAAGAGCTTGTATTTAACATGCAGGAGGCCTGAGTTCAGTCTTGAAAAGTTGAGATAATCCATATATGAACTTATATACATATATGATCTTTTAGGAAGAGTTTTTAGGCTGGGCATAGTGGTATATGCCTTTAATTCCAGCACTCAGAGGCAGGCAGATCTCTGTGATTTTGAGCCCAGTATGGTCTACATAGAGAGTTCCAGAGTTTCAGACCAGCTAGGGCTACAGAAAAAAAAGCATTTGTAAAAGATCTGTATGGATTACTTAGAAGTCATTTTACCAATGATAGTGATCACTGTTCAGTCTGGATGGCACATCCCATTAAGTATCAGGAGAGAGCAAGTGTCCATTCATAAAATATGAGCTTGTGTCTCCAGAGATAATGTGTAACTACATATTTAAGAGCTCCATTTATCTGTAGTGAAGAGCATATTCCTTCTACTAATAAATCCAGGTTATTCTGATGGTTTGACAATTATCAGTGCCTTCTTTAAGTACTATATCAGAGAATATCCTTTCTGATTTTTATTGGGAGATCATTCATTCATTAAGCATATTAGGTGCCGGGCGTGGTGGCGCACGCCTTTAATCCTAGCACTTGGGAGGTAGAGGCAGGCGGATCTTTGTGAGTTCAAGGCCAGCCTGGTCTACAGAGTGAGTTCCAAGACTGCTGGGACTACGGGGAGACCCTGTCTCAAAAAGACCAAAAAAAAATTAAGCATATTAGAAAAGGGCATATTTTTATTTTTATAACTTTTTATTGAATTTTTGTGCATTTCAAACATAAAATCTCAGTCTTAGTAATCATTATATCTGCTTCCCAAGTAGCACCCTCCTAGAACCCCCCCCCCCGAGTTCATACATTCTTGTTAGGGCCTATTGTGTCAAGTTAGTGTCCCTAGGCATTCGTCAGTGCAAGTTCATCCACTGGGGTATATATAGAGTCCTTCCCTTTAAGAAAATCACCCCTTCCTCACTCAGCAGTAATCAGAGGCCAATAATTCTTCGACTGAGACTTGGGCCTGCTGCCCATTTCCACAGTTCTGTGCTGAAGTTTTGTTTGCTTGAGTTTGCTTAGGTTTTATGCATCCTGACACCATTGTGGCAGGCTAATGGGAGCAAGCTCCCTGGAGCTTGTAGGACTCTATTTCCATGTGGTCATGCACCTCCTCCTTGGCTCTTACAATCTTTCTGCCCCCTCTTCTTTTTTTTAAAATTTTTTATTTATTTCTGTACATGTATCAATGTACTGTCTGCATGCAGGTCTGTGCACTTGTGTTGTGCAATGCCGCGGAGGTCAGAAGAGGGCGTCGGATTCCCCTGGAACTGGAGTTCTCCTGGAGTTGGAGTTTCAGACGGCTCTCAGCTGCCATGTGGGTGCTGGGGATCAAACCCGGGTCCTCTGTAAGAGCGGTCGGCACTCTTAACCACTAGGCCATCTCTCCAGCCTCTGCCCCCTCTTCTACAATGGTCCCTGAACCCTGAGTGGGTGAAGTTTAACACAGGAGTCCTGTCCAAGGACCCACACTCTGCAGATTCTTACTCTCCATACTTTTATATTCCTGGCCCTCTGCATGAGAGAACTTGATTAATGAGAGCTGAGAGATTCACTAGTGTCCTCTTTACCCCTTGTTCTATGTTCTGTGTGCCTTAGGTGTAGATGTTGCATTGTAGATATACCACTTAGGCTTGGGCAATTCACAGACCATGTATGTGACCAGTTGTGGTGCTCTGTAATTTACTCTGTTTGTTGCAAAAGAAGCTTCTTTGATGAGTCATGACTAGGAAACTTGTCTGTAAATATAAGGATCCATATTTTGCACATAGTAAGAAATTATGTTTGCCTAGGGATGTGACAGCCTTGGGGTTTTCTCTGAGATCTATGACTTCTCCATCCATGTTTATTTGGCTATATTTATAGTACCACATATGAAGTTCTTCCCATTGAGAGGTCTTTAAGTCCAATTAGGTAGCTGTTGCTTACCCCCAAGATAAAAGTGCCATTGCTGCACCAATGTCATTTGCTGTGTCAGGCATTGATGTGGTTATCTGGTACTGAAGCTGATATTGGAGCATCAATTCATGTCTTCCCTTAGCAGCTTTCATAGTGCTCTCCAAAGCTTTGAGAGCTAGCCTTCAGGGGAAGTGGCTTCCAGGTCGGTTCCAGCTCCATTACTCCAAATCCTGTGTCCGAAGTACGTCCTGTCTTCAGCAATAGGGTCTTAGCATCAAGTTCTGGGAGGCCATCAAGGGCTGTGGCAAGAGTCTATAGTTTTGTAATTTGGGGAGTCTATTGAACTACCCTGG
Source organism: Rhizomys pruinosus (assembly GCA_009823505.1). NCBI lineage: Eukaryota > Metazoa > Chordata > Mammalia > Rodentia > Spalacidae > Rhizomys > Rhizomys pruinosus. The sequence goes on along the minus strand of VZQC01004878.1, from coordinate 4,389,487 downwards.
CCAACAACTCAAAGGAAGTTTTCTTGTATGACACTGTTTCTTGTTATGTGGCCTTCAGCTATACACATGGACTCATGTAGCAATATTGTATATATAATTTGTCAGTAGGTTGTTGGACTAATATATTCTCTTTTTTTTACACAAGCTAGGCATTATTTTAGATAAGGGCATTTTAGGTTGAGTTCTTTTTCATCTTTGTATATTTATATGCTCTAATTCATTCATTCCAAATTGAGGACTAATTAGCAATGTAAAATCAGCACATGTTTCTTCATCAGGTTCTCACTAACTATGGAGACTGTAGGAGGAAGACACAGAATGTTAGAACTGAAAGAATACAGGGAGCCCCTCTCCCATTTTATAGTACAGAAAATTATGACCTGGACTAGTAATGTAGCTCAGTTGGTAGAATACTTGTATAGCATGCACAAAGCCCTGGGTTCAGTCCCCAGCATCCAATAAACCAGATGTGGTGGGCTCTTAATCCCAACATTTGGGAGGTGGAGGCCAAAAGATTGGGAGTTTAAGGCCTCCTTGGCTACACAGTGAGTTGGAAGCTAGCCGGTGTACATGAAACTCTGAATTAAAAAAAAATCAAGGCCCTTCAAACATTAGGCACATGTCTAAAATTATATATAGCTGTTGTCCAAATGGCAAAGCTGAGATTGGGACTTAGATTTCTGTCTCTAGGGCCTGTAGTTTCTATTGTTACAGGTGGACATGACACATTAAACAAAGAGTGGCTGGAGAAGGTTACTTTTAGGGTCCCTTTCAATTTACAATCTTTTGTTATTTTATTCTATTATATATAGAAATGTACCATTCCTACATAAGCTAGTATTTGGAGGTTTTCCTGCTATTCTCTCTAGGTAAACATTTCAAGTTAACAACAGTAGCTAAAAAATTATATATTGGCTTAATTAGAATCACCTCCAGCTTTAAGTAAGATAACTCGGAATTTATGTACTTCTAGTTAAACAGAATAATTTGGTGTAACTGTGTTTTACAGGATCAGTGGCTGTTCTTTTACCTCCAAAGCATTCATAATTTTCCTGCCAGATTGGAGGTGCTCACCTGGAAGGACTACATATACCTGTGTAGGAAGATCCAGTTTGAATTGCTGGCTAGTTCTCAGCTAGCACGCCTCAGGGCACCGTGTGGCCCGAGGGTCTGACCCCTCCCCAAGGAGGAGCAAACAATGAGGCCTAGGTGCGTGATGCTGGGTGGGGCAATGGTGTGCAGTGGCACGGAGTTGGGGGACCTATGATTAGCTCTGGGAACTGACATCATTAGTTTATAAAAACAGGTTATAGCAAGGAATAAATTTGAATTTCACAGTACCATCATCATGGAATTCCTGGCTGTCATTTGTATTAATTATTGCATGTATACAGGACAAGGTAGGCCTGCATTTCGTTTGGGTGGCCAGTGGGTTGGAAAGAGGTCCCCTTATGGAACACCAATCTGGATAGCTGGTGTTGTGAGTGGACATAGGCTGAACATAGGCCTACAGCCATCAGCCTGAAATTCCTGTCCAGGGCTTAGCAGTCTCTGGGCAGGTGGGAAGTCACAGCCAAGAGTGGAACACGTGTCTCGTGGGTCCAGGCTAGGGGGCCTGAGTTGGAAGTACCACTCAGGTTGGGAAGTAACCGACTGACCTCTGTGCTGAGGGTTCAGTTCCCCACAGTGTCCGCAAAGTGGGCACTGTGTTCCCCTTCCCCTTAGCATGGCCACATAGTCCTGTTCGGCATAAAAAGAAAGCTTCTTACATATCTGTGTCTAAATTAACAAGTCAACCTTCAGCATTTTCAAAACACCAAGTCAGCCCAGAATGTCTAAAAGACAGATGAATGCCTCAGTACATGAAGTGTACACTGCTTATGATTCAGACATACATATTCAATTTTTTGAAATATCTATGCTAATATTGTATGAAGTAAAAATAAGTTTTTCCCCTTAGGAAAAATAATTTTTGGATGGTAATAGAAATTTATATCAAATCCACCCGACTGGGGCTGGGGCTGTATCTCCAGTGGTAGAGTTACTGTGTGGAAGGCTTGAGGCTTGGGGTCCATTCCCAGTACTGCATACACTGGTCACGATGGTGCAGGCTTCCTGTCACAGCACTCAAGAGGCGGAGGCAGGAGGATCCGTAGTTCAAGGACCTCATTGGCTAACAGTGAGTTGAAGGCCAGCTTAAGCTACATGAGATCCATCTCAGAAATAAAGAAGTGAGAAATCATATAAAAATAGGAGCTGGAGAGATGGCTCAGGGGTTAAGAGCACTGGCTGCTGCTCCTGCAGAGTTCCCAGTACCTACATGGTGGCTAACAACCATCTTTAACTAGAGTTCTAAGGGAATTTTATTCCCTCTTCTGACCATTCCCACATGCATGCAATACACTCATACTCAATAAAAATAAGTAAAATATTAAAAATAAATACACATAAAATGCATCATTGGCAAGTCATCATCTCTAGCAGTTATGGCAAGCCATACTTCAGCCACAGAACTTTTTCTTCTTTTGTCAATGTATTTGATCTTATATTTTATTTTATTATTTTTTAATTAATTAATTTATATATATATTTAATCAAATCTAGACCCATGTCCCCCCATCCCCCCACCCCACCAGAGCTCATGCATTCTGCCAAACATGCTTTTCATCTTTCTCAGTCTTTCTCAATATTCTCCATGTGGAAGTTGACTGTTTTGAGCAGAAGTTCACTGTTTCAGTCAGTTCTTTGGTGCAGTCCTTTCTGTTGTTGTTGTTGTTGTTGTTTCCAATATGCATCACTCCCAACTGTTTTGGACAAAAGCTCAAGGGGCCATGCACAGGAAATACTTACAACTAGGTAATTGGTATTAGCATCCACAGATGAGAGATACCATTCGTCGTTTGTTTTTCTGGGACTGTGTTACTTCACTCAGCATGATGTCCTCTAACTCCAGCCATTTTCCTGCAAAGCTCATGATGTCATCTTTCTTTACTGCTGCATAGAACTCCATCGTGTAGATGTACCACATTTTCTCTATCCACTCATCAGTTGAGGCACATTTGGGTTGGTTCCAGCCCTTGCTATTGTGAAGAGAGCTGAAATAAACATGGCTGTGCATATATCTCTGCGGTGGGGTGAGTCCTGAGGGTACATGCCTAGGAGTGGTATGGCTGGGTCGGGTGGCAAGTTCATTCCAAGTCTTCCAAGGGTTCTCCACACTGCTTTCCATAGTGGCTGTACGAGTTTACATTCCCACCAGCAGTGGATGAGTGTTCCCCTTTCCCCACAACCTCTCCAGCACTTGGTATCATTTGTTTTCTTGATCCTAGCCAGTCTTATTGGAGTAAGATGATATCTTAAAGTGGTTTTGATTTGCATTTCCTTAATGATTAGTGATGTTGAGCAGTTCTTGAGGTGTTTCTCAGACATCTCTAATTCCTCGCTTGTGAAGTCTCTGTTCAGTTCTTTGCTCCATCTATTGAGCGGGTCGTTTGTTTTCTTTTTTCTTTGTTTTTTGAGTAGTTTATATATTCTGGAAATCAATGCTTTGTCAGATGTATCTGCAGTGAAGGTTTCCTCCCACTCTGTGGGATTTCTCTTCACTTCCTTGATTGTTTCTTTTGATGTACAGAAGCTTTTGAGTTTGATGAGGTCCCATTTGTCAATTGTCGACCTTAATTCTTGTGCAGCTGCTGTCTGATTTAGGAAGTCTTTTCCTACGCCTATGTCTTGTAGTCTGCTGCCAACTTTTTCTTCTATCACCTTCAGAGTTTGGGGTTTCACGTTGAGGTCTTTAATCCATCTGGAGTTGACTTTTGTACAGGGTGAGAGGTAGGGGTTTAATTTCATTCTTCTACAAGTGGTGATCCAGTTTTGCCAACACCACTTGCTGAAGATGCTGTCTTTTCTCCATTGTGGTTTCTTGGCCCCCTTGTCAAATATGAGATGGCTGAAATTGTATGTGCTCAGATTTGGATCTTCGGTTTTGTTCCATTGGTCAACAGGTCTGTTTTTGTGCCAGTACCAGGCTGTTTTTATGACTATAGCCCTGTAGTATAGTTTAAAATCTGGTATAGAGATCCCTCCTGTGTAGCTCTTTTCACTCAGGATTGATTTGGCTATTCGGGGTCTTTTGTTTTTCCAAATGAATTTAAGAACTTTTGTTTCCAAGCCTGTGAAGAAACTCTTGGGGATTTTGATTGGGATTGCATTAAATCTATACAAGAGTTTTGGTAAAATGGACATTTTTACAATGTTAATTTTCCCAATCCATGAGCATGGGAGGTTTTTCCATCTTCTGAGGTCTTCTTCAATTTCTTTCTTTAAGGGTTTAAAATTTTTGTTGTAGAGGTCTTTGGTGTCTTTGGTTAGGTTTGTTCCTAGGTATCTTATTGTTTTTGAGGCTATTGTGAGTGGGAAGGTCTCTTTGAATTCTTTCTCCAGTTGCTTGTTCTTGGTGTAAAGAAAGGCCATTGATTTTCTAAGGTTAATTTTGTATCCTGCCACTTTGCTGAAGCTGTTAATCGTTTCTAGGAGTTTTCTGGTGGAGTTTTTTGCATCCCTTAAGTAAACAATCATATCATCAGCAAATAGGGATAGTTTGACTTCCTCTTTTCCAATTAGTACTCCTTTAATATCCTTTTCTTGCCTTATTGCTCTAGCAAGTGTTTCAAGCACTATATTGAAGAGGAGTGGTGATAGGGGGCAGCCTTGCCGAGTTCCTACCTTTAAAGGGAATGTTTCTGTCATTTCCCCATTTAGGATGATATTGGCTGTGGGTTTCCTGTATATGGCTTTGATTACATTGAGGAATGATCCCTCCAATCCAATTCCTTCTAGGACTTTAAGCATGAAGGGATGCTGGATTTTGTCAAAGGCTTTTTCAGCATCAATTGAGATGATGGTGTGGTTTTTGTCTTTGATTCCGTTTATGTGTTTGATGATGTTTATTGATTTTCGTATGTTGAACCATCCCTGCATCTCTGGTATGAATCCAACTTGGTCATGATGGATGATCTTCTTGATGTGGGTCTGTATGCGATTTGCCAGTATTCTGTTTAGAATTTTGGCATCTGTGTTCATGAGGGAGATGGGTCTATAATTCTCCTTTTTAGTTGTATCTTTGCCTGGTTTTGGTAATAGAGTGATGTTGGCTTCATAGAAGGAATTTGGGAGAGTTCCCTCTGATTGTATACTTCTAAACAGTTTCAGAAATAATGGTTGTAGGTCTTTTTGAAATGTTTTATAGAATTCTGCTGTGAAACCGTCTGGGCCTGGGCTTTTTTTAGTTGGGAGGCTTCTTACTACATCCTCTATTTCTTCATATGTTATGGGTCTGTTTAAGCTGCTGGTCTCCTCTTGGCCAAGCTTTGGTGATTCCCAAGATTTCAGATATTCATCCATTTCTTCTAGATTTTCAAACTTGGTAGAATATAGGTTCTTGTAATATTCCCATATAATTTTCTTGATCTTTTCCTTGTCCGTTGTGATATTTCCCTTTTCATCACAGATTGTATTGATTTGGAGTTGTTCCTTCTTTCTTTTTGTTAACTGGGCTAGAGGTCTGTCTATCTTGTTTATTCTTTCAAAGAACCAACTTTTGGCTTCATTGATTTTTTGTATTGTTTTCTTTGTTTCTATTTCATTGATTTCTGCTCTGATTTTTGTTATTTCTTCCTGTCTGTTGCGTTTAGGGTTCATCTGTTGTTGCCTCTCAAGTGCTTTTAGCTGTAGTGTTAGATCATTCACTTGTGCTCTTTCTGTTTTTCTAATGTAGGCACCCAGGGCTATAAATTTCCCTCTTAGGACTGCTTTTAAGGTATCCCATAAGTTTTGTTGTGTTGTATTGTCATTGTCATTCAGTTCCAGGAATGTTTTTATTTCTTTCTTTATCTCTTCCTTGACCCATTCATTATTCAAGAGTGTGTTGTTTAGTCTCCATGTGTTCTTGTAGGCAGGAGGGCTTGTCCTGGTGTTGATGTTGAGCTTCATTGCACTGTGGTCTGACAGGATGCATGAAATTATTTCAATCTTTTTGTATTTGTAGAGGTTTCTTCTGTGTCCCAGGATGTGGTCGATTTTGGAGAATGTTCCGTGGGGTGCTGAGTAGAAAGTGTATTCTCTGGTATTAGGATGGAATGTTCGGTAGAGGTCTATGAGGTCCATTTGGTGTATCATATCGTTCAGTTCAGATGTCTCTCTGTTTATTTTTTGTCCTGTTGACCTATCCAAAGGACTCAGTGGGGTATTGAAATCTCCCACTATGAGTGTGCTGGGGTTAGTCTGTGACTTGTGGTCCTGGAGAATTGTCTTTATAAAGTTTGGTGCACCAGAATTTGGGGCATATATATTCATAATTGTGAAATCTTCTTGGTGGATTGTTCCTTTGATGAAAATGTAATGGCCTTCTTTGTCTCTTCTGATTTCTTTTACTTTGAAGTCTATTTTATCCGATATTAAAATAGCAACACCTGCTTTCTTTTTGGTACCATTTGCTTGGAATATTTTTTTCCATCCCTTCACTTTAAGGTGGTGCCTGTCCTTGAAGGTAAGATGTGTTTCTTGTAGACAGCATATCGATGGATTCTGTTTCCTAATCCAGTCTCCCAGTCTATGTCTTTTGATTGGGGAATTTAGTCCATTAATATTTAAGGTTATGACTGATAGGTTTGTGTTGCTTCCTTTTGCCTTATTATCCATCTGCGGTTTTGGTTTAGGTTTCTACTTCTGCAGTTATGCTTTTATTGATTTCTCTTTCTAGGTGCCTGGGGTTGGTTGCTCCTTTCTTCTGTTCTTTGAATTGCTTCAAGTATTCTCTGAAGGGTTGGTTTTCCGGACATGTATTCTTTCAACTTGTTTATGTCATGGAAGGTTTTTCTCTCTCCTTCAACTATAATTGACATTTTTGCTGGGTATAGTAACCTGGGTTGGCATCTATTGTCCTTTAACACTGGGAATGCTTTGCTCCAGGTTCTTCTTGCTTTCATAGTTTGCATTGAGAAGTCAGTTGTAATTCTGATAGGTTTCCCCTTATAGGTCACTTGTTGTTTTTCTCTTGTCGCTTTAAGGATTTTTGTCTTTGTTTTGGGTGTCTAGCATTTTAACTATGATGTGGCGTGGAGAATTTCTTTTCTGATCTTGTCTGTTTGGAGTTCTATGTGCTTCTTGTATTGGTATTGGTTTGTCCTTTTTTAGTTTGGGGAAGTTTTCATCTATTATTCTGTTGAAGATCTGATCAATACCATTCTCTTGGGATTCTTCTCCTTCCTCTATTCCTATGATGCGGAGGTTTGATCTTTCATAGTGTCCCACAGCTCCTGGTTGTTCCACTTTTGTGTATTTTAAAAATTTTCATAATCTTTCCTTGAGGTTTTTTGTTGTTCTGTGTTATCTTCCAGGTCTGATATTCTTTGTTCTGCTTCCTCCATTCTGCTTCTGAGGCTTTTTCCATTCCTTTCCTCTTGGTTGGATGAGTGTTTGATTTCCTTTTTCATTTCCTCTTCTGATTTCTTTAGTATTTCTACTTCTTTTTGGAGCTTCTCAATCTTTTCCTGTAGCTCTTTGCTTCGCTGGTTGGTTTCCTTATTTTTTTCAGCATGGGATCTTTTCAGTGTTTCTATTTCCTTCCAGAGTTTGTCATTTTCTCTCTCTAGGTCCTTGAGTTCTTCATTCACTTTTTTCAGTTCTTTGATTTGCTGTTTATTATCTTGTAGTTCTTTAAATATGTTCTGAATTGTGTTTCTGATATCTGTGTCCTGGGGCATCCCCAGAGGGATCCCACTGTAGGAATCTTCCATAGGTTTGGTAGAGCTTGGTGTGGGATTATCCTGCCCCTTTCCTGTATTGTCTCTTCTTCGTGTTCCTGGCATATCGGCTTCTCCTTGCCTGTATTCCAATGTGAGTTCTAAATGCCTCTTCACTGTGTTGAAGGCTTGCTTTGCTTGCCTCCTTCAGATGCCTTCGTAATCCCAGTTGGCGGGGGTGGGGTGGGGGGTGGGCACTCTTTAGCGCGTGGCCTGGTACCTGCGCCTCCACTGGTCTCAGGAGATCTCAGATCTCAAGAGTCACACAACCCTACCTTCAATACCAGCTGGGAGGATAACTCTGCCCCCACAGCCACAAAAGCCAATTAAGCCCAAAACAATTGGATTAACGGATTAGCTAGGTTGAGTCAATCAACAATCAGTCTTGTTGAAGCACCCAGTTCCTACCTGCCTTCCTGGGCTTCCGCTGGTCTCAGGAGATCTCCTTGATCTTATATTTTAAAGATAGATACCAGAGGCCTCAAGTTCAGTTCTTCTGGGCTAGTGAAGACACTAGAGGAAGTCAGAGTTTCCTTTTTCTCCTTAGCTGATTCCTCATAGCACTTCTCTTTCAGTACCAAGGTCTCATCCATCTTTCTCAGCTCAGGGACCTTGGACCAGGGTCAGCTGTGATGTGCTACTGTCCCTTGCTGTTTAAGTGTGAAAGAACTGAAGCTTCACTAGAAAAATGTCAATCTTGGGGCTGGAGAGATAGCCTAGTGGTTAAGAGCACCGGCTACTCTTGCAGAGGACCCGGTTTGATCCCCAGCACCCACATGGTGGCTGAGAACCATCTTTAACTCCAGTTCCAGGGGAATCTGACACCCTCTTCTGACCTCCGCGGCACTGCACGACCTGGGTGCACAAACCTACACGAAGACAGTACATTCATACAAATACAAAAATAAAATCGGGGCTGGAGAGATAGCCTAGCAGTTAAGAGCACCAACTGCTCTTGCAGAGGACCCAGGATCAATCCCTAGCACCCACATGGCGGCTAAGAACCATCTGTAACTCCAATTCCAGGAGAACTCCAGTTCCAGGGGAATCTGAGACCCTCTTCTGACCTCTGCGGCATTGCACGATATAGGTGCACAAACCTACATGCAGACAGTACATTCATACACATACAAAAATTAAAAAAAAAAAGAAAAAGAAAAATGTCAATCTTCTTTCCAGATTGCCACAAAAGGTTTCTTTGCCTCTTCTCATTATTTAAGTTAGCCTTGAAGGGCAACTGGACCTACTATAACACCTTGAAAGAAGTATCATGCAGTTTTCGGTTGAATTAGGAGTCTTTTATTAGCTGATGGGGGGTGGGGTGCGGTGGCTAATGCCCAGAGGAACTCTCGATCCCAAGTGGAGGCAGAGTGGGTTTCTAAAGTTTAAAACCACAATTATATCATATCAGGGCCAAAGCCTATAACCATAGTTACACCAGACCTGGGGCGGGTCAGTTAAAAAGCTTTGCCATTAACAAAAAGTTTCAGTTAGGAAAAACAAGTTTCTCAGAATTGCAGAGACAATGGACTCTATGGAGATGTGGGTATAGCTGGGTAAGAGGATGTGCTGCCTGGACTTGCTAGCTACCTGGCTACTTATAAGTTTCTCAGTATTGTAGGAACAATGTATCCCCTGAAACTATAGCTGCATCCTTCATGGCTGGCTGGATGCAGTGGGAATGCCTGGGCAGCCGCACAGGGTAAAACAAAAGTCAGGTAGAACAAAATGGAGTGGAGTTGGCTTTGCCATTTCACCCTCCTTCTGCCCAGTATTTGAAACCTCAGTGCAGCTCTGACTTGGTGGAAGTTCTATGGAGATTCTAGAGTGTTACACAAAGGCTTCTTGGAATGCAGTAGATAAGGCCTTACAGACAAGCCCAGGACTGGGTTGTCTTCCAGATTGCCTGTCTGTCTATCTATCTATCTATCTATCTATCTATCTATCTATCTATCTATCTATTATCTATCTATCTATCTATCTATCTAATCTATCTATCATCTCTATCATCTTGAAACAGGTCTCAAGTTTCTCAAACTGAACTTGAACTCAACTTACTCTGCAGCCGAGAATGATTTTGAATTTTGGATCCTTCTGGTTTTATCTCCCAGTGCCTGAACTACAGGCCTGAACCACCACACCTGGTTTATAGAGTGCTGGAACTACAGGCCTGAACCACCACACATAGTTTATATGGTGCTGGAAATCAAACCCAGAGCTTCATACCACAGAGCTTCAGGCTTACTAGGTAAGCACTCTACCAACCGAGCTACACCTTCAGACCCAAAGTAGTGTAATTATATGACAAAGTGTCATAGACAGGGTCGGTCAATTGTTAACTTGACACATCTGGGAACTCTAATAGAGGAATTTCCTACATGGGGTTGACCGGTGGCCATGTCTGTGAGATATTTTCTTAATTTTTAATTGATGTAGGAAAGCCCAGCCCACTGGTAGATGGGCCTGGGTGCTGTAAGGAGGCTTGCTGGGCAAGCCAGGAAGCAGCATTTCTCCATGGTCTTTGCTTCAGTTCCTGCCTCCGGGTTCCTGCCTTGAGTTCCTGCCCTGATTTCTCATCTCTCATGACAAAACTTCAATGCCTAATTATTCTAAAATACTATTTTGGAAGAACAAAAATTTTACTCCTTTCCAAAATGAAAACTTCCTGCTAGCAAACAGCCGTCCAACCAGACAACCTGAGTCTCAGCTGTCTGTGCACATGAGAGGGATCACATGACTGATCCTCACCTGCCAATCCTGAGCAAAGGTGAGGTGTGTCACTGGCCTAAGGGGATCAAGTTCCTTTTATCTCTTGCTGACAGGGGTGAATGCAGCAAATCCAGTGGAGAGGACCCGTGGCAGAGCCACAAGATAGAAAGGATCTGGATCCTGAGTCACCATTTTTTTTTTATTTATTTATTTATTTATTTTTATGTGTATGAATGTATTGTCTGCATGCAGGTCTGCGCACCCGTGTCGTGCGATGCCGCGGAGGTCAGAAGAGGGGCCCCGATTCCCCTGGAACTGGAGTTCTCCTGGAACCGGAGTCACAGACGGTTCTCAGCCGCCATGTGGGTGCTGGGGATCGAACCCGGGTCCTCTGCAAGAGCGGTCGTCGCTCTTAACCGCTAGGCCATCCCTCCAGCCCCCTGAGTCACCATTTTACTTATTTATTTTTAACTAAAAAATTTATTTTGGGGAGGCTGGAGAGATGGCTCTGTGGTTAAGAGCAGAGGACCCAGGTTTGGTTCCCAGCACCCAAATGGCATCTAACAACCATTCATAACTCCAGTTCTAGGGGATCTGACACCCTCTTCTGACCTTCATGGGCATTATATAACACAGGTGCACGTACACACATGCAGACAATACATTCATAAATATAAAATAAAATTTAAAAATTATTTTCATTTTTCTGTCTATAAATGTTTTGTGTGCATGTAGATAACTCTACCTGTGCAATGCCCAGGAGGTCAGTAGAGGATTTTGGATCCCCTGGAACTGGAATTACAAAAGGACGTGAGCAGCCATGTGGTTGCTAGGAACTGAACCTCAGTCCTCTGGAAGAGCAGCCAGTGCTCTTAAGTGCTGAGTCATCTCTCCAGCCCCTATTTATTTACATTTTTAATATTAATTTTTATTTTACATGTGTCTTTGTGAGTACCATGTGGGTTCAGGTGCCTGCAGAGGCCAGAAGAGGGTGTCAGAACCCCTGGACTGAAGTTACAGGCAGTTGTGAGCTGCCCGACATGATTTCTTGGATCTGAACTCAGGTCTTGTGGAAGAAGCAGCAAGTGCTCTCGACCACTGAGCCATCCTTCCAGTCCCCTGAGTCATCATTTGAAATGAGAGCTGCCTAAGTGAAAAAAATCTGCTCCAAATGTGAGCAAAAAGTAAATTTTGTGATAATCACTGAGATTTGGGGATACTTGTTTCAGCAGCAAGAGTTAATTACCATGCCTAATATAATTATCTTCCTTAGAATGAGGATGAGAATAAAATGACAGGCCAGCTTATAGACTACATGTGTGTAAATTAAGAATGCAGAATATTAATCTAATAGTTATCGAGGTGTACCATGCTGTACTTCAAGGAACTAGAGACAGATAAACCAGTCTCTGTGGCAGCACAATGCTTGCCAAACAGAAACACTCAATAAATGTTTGTCAAATTTGGTAATTTGAGACTCAGATATAAAACAAAACACTCCTAATACAAGATAGGTGTCCAAACAGAGTTGCAGGAATAGTCAATAGAACAGTTACTTTTGTTTATCTGTGGCATGTCAATTCTTTTTTTGGTCTTTTTGAGACAGGGTCTCCTTGTAGCTCCAGCTGTCCTGGAACTCACTTTGTAGACCAGGCTGGCCTTGAACTCACAGAGATCTGCCTGCCTCTGCCTCCCAAGTGCTAGGATTAAAGGCGTGCGCCACCATGCCCGGCTGGCATGTCAATTCTTTATGTAAAGACCATTATTGTCTGGATGTCTCTCCAGTCCCAGGCACAGATGGCTTCTGGTTCCTATGGCTCAGACAGAAGTGAAGGCTCCTGTCATCACTGCTCTGGGAACTCACAGGCTTTCTTGACTCTTCCATAGTGGCCTTCCCATCCAGGTTCCCGGCCCTCTGTCTTCTTGCCACAGCCTCCTGGGTGCTGGGACTGCAGGTGTGAACCACTATACTAGATGAATGCAAAGTATCCTATAAAATGGTCTGAAAAGTCAGGATTCATTTCTCAGGCTGCTTCCAGGTGGGTTTTTAATTTCTCAGTTCTGCCCCTTGAGGGCACCAGAGACTGTTCTGCTTTACAGAGACAAGGACTGAGACCAGGCCCTAGGGAGACCAGCCAGCAGACAGCTGTGCATCCTTGAAGTCAATATTCTGTTGGCTCAGAGGGCCCTGCTATGGGAGCAGCCCTGCAGAGATCCACACAGGTGGTGGGTGACCACCAGGTACATGGTGTGAAGAACCCAAGAAAAGTTCTAGTTCCAGTTGGTTGTCATTTAGCTGTGTGACCCCATGTGACCCCATCCCCCCCACCCTCCGTGTGATCCCAGCATTCTTAGCTTCAGCTTCTTCCTATGTAAAATAGTTGTGCTAAGAACTGTTTCCCAAAAAGCACCTTCTAAAATTAGTGTTTTAAGTTGCTCTAAATAATAAGGAAAGCTAGGCCTGGTAGCATAGGCTTGTAATTCCAGCTACTCAGGATCCTGTGGCAGGAAAATTGCAAGTGTAAGGCCAGCCTGGGCAACTTAGTGAGATCCTGTCTCAAAATAAAAAGTAAAAAAGGGGGCTGAGGTTGTAGCTTAGTGGCCTGGTACTGGCTTAGCAGGAGCAAGACTCTGGCCCGATTTCCCAGAACCAACACATTTTAAAAAGATCATAGTAGTTTGGAATACCTATAAACGATAGAATGACATAGATTCTTACTTTCTGAAGCCTTTGGAAGTATTCCTGTCTAGAGCACTATCTCAACATAGCCACAAATCAGTTATGGCAAGAAAACTGGGGTGGGGAACAACAGAACTATGCAGTAGAGGAAGGTGTGGTTCAGGAGATAAATTAGGGGTGCAAATCTGCACAGTCCCCTAAACCAGACTCCTAGCCAGTTCAGGGAAATAAGATTGCATGACCTTTCTGCTTCATCATTCCAAGTTCTGCATAATAGTAGCAACACACAATATAATCCAAGTCTACCCAGGGCTTCGCTTACCAGCTCTGTTGAAACATGGGCAGTTGTCTCAGATAAGCTTTCTTTTCACACCCGAGTTGTACATGATGCTCTGATTCATACTGACTAATTGGAGTAAGAAGAGAAAATGTATCTATGTAGCATTGCTCCTAAATGAATAAATGAGTCAAGAAATTCAACCAAGCACTGCTGTGTTGGCCCCGGCTGCGTGTGGGAAAGACATCTGTCCTAGTTTCTCTTCCATTGCTGTGACAAAACACTCTGACCAACACCAACTTGGGGAGGAAAGGGTTTATTCAGCTCACATTTCCTGGGTCACAGTTCATCACTCAGGGAGCCCAAGGCAGGAACTCAGGGCAGGAACCTGGAGGTAGGAGCTGAAGCACAGGCCATGGAGGAATGCTGTTCACTGGCTTGCTCCCTTGGCCCATGCCCAGCCTGACCTCTTATACAGTACACAACAACCTGCCCAGGGTGGCAGCACCCATAGTGGGCTGGGCCCTCCCACATTGCTCAACAATCAAGACATCCATAGATGTGGCCACAGGCCAGTGCAATGGAGCCAATTCCCCAACTGAGGCTCCCTCAACTCAGGTGTGTCAAGTTGACACTAAAGCTGTCCAGCAGAACATCTGATGCAGGGACAGCTCTTAGGAGGGGAAGTCTGAGGCCCTGAGTGTAGAGAATTCGCAGGCAGAGAGCAATGGGTCCTAGGTCACTTCCGCATAGGTTGGACTCAGAATCTGGAAGTTGCAAAGGACTCAAGAGAGTATGTGGGGAATGGGAGAGAGGGATGGCAGGCAGAGGAGGTGTGCTATATTCGGAATGGATGTTGTGATTGTGTTGGGGATAGCACAGAATTTGGGCTCCTTGCCTTCAGGGCCATCATGTTATACATGGGCCAGTGAAGCAAGATGGATGCCCAGGGGAAAAAGGAACTGCTCAGAGAGCTATCCAGGCAGTGAGACCCCGGGATCCTTTCCAGGTGACACTGTCACCCCAACTTAGAGTTCACCACTCTCTCAGAGGAGCCGTAGGAAGGCAAAGTACCATTTTGATCTTGGCTTTGTAGCTGTGCCTCTTTCTGGAAAGCTCTTACCCACTAAGAGAAAGGTAGGAAAGTGGGTTTATTGAGCAGATGACGGAAGCCAATGGCCAAGGCGGAGGAATGCCCAGGAGGAGGTGAGGTGGGCACGGAGGGGCGGACTCCAGATTTGGCCCCAGTCTTTTATCTACCTGAGCTTGGAAAATCTCAAAACCCCTTTGGCCCTCAGTGTCATTGTCTACACAGTAGGCACTGTGATGGCCTCTCCCTCAGAAATTTCTCATGAGGATTAGGTGAGGTCATAGAAAAAGGTGCTTTGGAAACTGTGAAGCATGCTGTGAAAAGAAGTTACTACGAAAGGCAGAGCAGTGGGTGTGGGTCAGGACACCAGGGTTACTATCCCTCCCACTTGGTGGTGTTTGGGGACCCCTGAAGTCTTGCCAAAACCACTTCTTTTGGGTGATTGCAGATGTTGGCAAATTATAGTTGTGACTGGGTTCAAGGGCACTGTGTATGTGGCCTGAATCCTTGGATTTTTCAGACTGGTGTGGTGTGCTCCTGGCAGAAATCACCTTTTGTAGTAGACTCGGAGGGGACCTGCAGGAAACCTAACAATTGCCTGCTAGTGCTATACTTTACACAGGAGAACTATGTCCACCGTGCTTGGTTCCCTATGACCTACAACAGCCAGCAGTGACAGGGCCACCAAATAATATATTCCCAAAGTACATAGTTTTGTGGGTGGCAGTTTGTTTTGTTTGGGGACACAGGGACTTACCTATCCCAGGTTTGCCTCAAACTCGCTATGTAGCTAAGGATGATCTTAAACTTTGGATCCTTCTGCCTCCCCCTCCCAAGAGCTGGATTACAGGCATGTGCCGTAGACATGCCAGACACTATACAGTGCTGAGCTTCACACATGCTGCGCACTCTACCAACTGAGCTACATCCCAAGCAGTGTAATACATCTTGGAAATGCTGAATTATTCATTTTGTACATGCTAGACAAGCATGTACACTCTGTCACCAAGCTCCGTCTCCAGTCCTGGATGGAGCCTCTTGTCTCAGTGTGCCACTAACACCACAATGGTGTGCTTTTTTTTTTTATTTATTTATTTATTTATTTTTTTTATTTATTTTTTAATGGTGTGCTTTTGACAACAAATATCAATGAAGCTCTCACGACATGACAAAACTGTGCTAAGTATTCATAAGTAATGCATGATGTCATTGTCTTTAAAAAAATTATTTATTAATGGGGCTGGAGAGATGGCTCAGTGGTTAAGAGCGCTGACTGCTCTTGCAGAGGATCTGGGTTCGATTCCCAGCACCCAATGGCAGCTAAGAACTGTCTTTAACTCCAGTTCCAGGGGAATCTGATGCCCTCTTTTGACCTCCGCAGCATTGCACAACGTGGGTGCACCAACCTACATGCAGATAGTACACTCATGCATATAAAAAATAATAAATAAATCATAAAAAATATTTATTTTTATTTTATGTGTATGAGTGTATTGCCTGCATGTATGTAAGTGCATGCTTCCTGTGTCGTGCAATGCCCATGGAGATTAGAAGAGGGTATTGGATCCCTTGGAACTGAAGTTAGCTGCCATCTGGGTTCTAGGAATTGAACCTGGGTCCTCTGCAAGCACAGCCAAGTACTCTCAACTGCTAAGCCATCTCTCCAGCCCCATGATATTCAGATAGGTTGAGCACAAGCCTTGGTTCCAACAAGCTGAAAAAGAGATATGTGGGCCTCATCATCGCAGGCCCCAGACCAGCGTGCTTCTTCAGCCCTGGTGTTCTGTGGGCTCAGAAGTCAATGGCCTCCTGACCCTGGCTCTACCTCTTCAGCTCAAACATCCTTTGTCTTGACATGGTTACCAGCAGCGTGTGTTCTTCAGGGAGCATAGACAGGTGTTCGGAGGGGATGCTTGTGCCCATGTGGTATGGCCAGAAACCATAGGATACATAACCAGCTCCAAAATGGCACTGGTCACTTATTTGTCATTCCTGAGGTCCCTAGTTGGAGTCAATACCTAACATAACTCCTCAAGAATTATCAATGTTGTCACATCTATCAAGATTTCCTTATTATAAAGTTCTTTGAGATAGAGTCTCACCATGTAGCCCTGGCTATTTTGACACTTGCTATAAAGACCAGAGTGGTCTCACACTTGAAATGATCCTGCTGTCTCTACCTCCTGAGTACTGGAAGTCTAGGCATATATCACCATCCTTAGTTAAGAATTCTTTTCTGGGGCTGGAGAGATAGCCTAGTGGTTAAGAGCGCCGACCGCTCTTACAGAGGACCCGGGTTCGATCCCCAGCACCCACATGGTGGCCGAGAGCCGTCTGAACTCTGATTCCAGGAGAACTCCAGTTCCAGGGGAATCCGACACCCTCTTCTGACCTCTGCGGCGTTGCACGACACGGGTGCACAGACTTGCATGCAGACAGTACATTCATACACATATGGAAATAAATAAAATTAATAAAAAAAAGAATTCTTTTCTTTTTAAAGATTGATTAGTATCCCATAATTTATTGTATGTATACAACAGATTCTAGTTATTTATCTTCTCATGGACATTTGAGTTGTTTCTATTTTTGGCTATTGTGAATCATGTGGCTTAAAACATTTAACTCTTCTATTTTTTGGTCTTTTTGAGACAGGGTCTCCCTGTAGCCCCGACTGGCCTGGAACTCACTATGTAGACCAGGCTGGTATTGAACTCACAGAGATCCACCTGCCTTTGCCTCCCAAGTGCTAGGATTAAAGATGTGTGCCACCATCCCTGGCAAGCATTCAACTTTTAAAATTATATTTTTAGTTATGTAGGTGGACATGTCATGGCATATGTGTGGAAGCCAGAAGACAACTGGTAGAAACTGGTTCTCAGGGCTGGAGAGATGGCTCAGTGGTTAAGAGCACCGACTGCTTTTGCAGAGGACCCGGGTTCGATTCCCAGCACCCACATGGCGGCTAAGAACCGTATTTAACTCCAGTTCCAGGGGAATCCAACGCCCTCTTCTGACCTCTGTGGCATTGCATGACATAGGAGCACCAATCTACATGCAGACAGTACATTCATACACATAAAAAATTAATTAATTAAAAAAATTAAAAAAAAAAAAGAAACTGGTTCTCCTCTACCATATGTGTTCTGGGGATCAAACTCAGTTCATCAGGCATGGCCCTTTACCCTGCTTACCCTTCTCACCAGCCCTGGCTTAAAATACTTTTAATATGTTGAATTCCAAACACATACAAAAGTAGACCAAACAAATAAAAAGAAGACAAAGAAAAAAACCAACAGCACAAAATACACCAAAAAAAAAAAAAAATCAAATGAACAAATGAGCCCCGTGTCCAGCAATAATCAA
Source organism: Rhizomys pruinosus (assembly GCA_009823505.1). Lineage (NCBI taxonomy): Eukaryota > Metazoa > Chordata > Mammalia > Rodentia > Spalacidae > Rhizomys > Rhizomys pruinosus. The sequence continues at coordinate 4,371,563 of VZQC01004878.1, read as the reverse complement.
CTCATCAACAATAATGAACTTATGATCAATCTTGATTTGTTAATGTCTCATTTGTTTTGCCCTACCCCATGATATTATGAACAAGATCCCAAATAGATAGCATTATTATTTCCATTTTACAGATGGAGAAACTAAGTGACAGCTTAATTACCTTATCAGGGTTATAGACCTCCTAAGTGATGGGCAGCCAGGAGTCAATCTCAGGCAGCAGGACTATGGCTTCCATACTCATGAGTCTTTGCTTTAAGTGTGTATGTATGCACACATGTACTTACACATGTATATACATGTATAGGGTAAGCTTTGAGCAAGATGGTCCATGTGGAAAAGTTTGTGTCTAGTACCTCCTTCTTTATCTTTCTTTGTGTTATATTTGTTACTTTTCTTACTTTTCTTGTTGCTGTGAACAAACCTGTGACACAAAGAAACTTCCTGGAGGAAGGGTTTATTTTGGTTGACAGTTTAAGAGAGGATACAGCCCTTGGCCAGGCATGGTGGTGCATGCCTTTAATCCTAGCACTTGGGAGGCAGAGGCAGGCAGATCTCTGAGAGTTCAAGGCCAGCCTGGTCTACAGAGTGAGTTCCAGGACAGCTGGGGCTATAGGGAGACCTTGTCTCAAAAAGACAGAGAGAGAGAGAGAGAGAGAGAGAGAGAGAGAGAGAGGAAGGAGCCCATTGTGAAGGGGAAGGCATGGCATCAGAAGCATGAGGCAGCTGGTCACATTGCACGGGCAGCCAGGGTGTCAAGCTCCATGGCCTAGCTCAAGGCACTTCCTTCAGCAAGGCTCTGTCTCCTAAAGGTTCTACAGTCTTCCAGTCGGGGACCAAGTTTTTGAATGCATGATCCTATGGGAGACATTTCACATTCGAACCACCACAACAGTTGCCATGTGGACCTGGGAACTGATAGGGTGAGTCTGGTCTTATGTCTTAGTTGTAAATCAAGTCATCAGTAAATCAAGTCATCAGTCTCAGACCTCCAAAGTGGAGACACTAAATGGGATGATGGTCGTTTCTGCTCTTGCTGCTCAGGGAAGTGCAGGGAACCTTCTAGCATGTGGCACATCAGAGCTTTTCCTCCGTTGCTGCTGGGGCCAAGCACACCTTCCTCCACAGGGCAGATCTTAAAAACCCTGCACTAGCAGAGTGTGCTCCTTGGAGGTCAATGAGGGGTTTGTGCTGTGAAATACAGGATTCTGTCCTTTTGACTTGAGATGCCAGTGAGTGCAGAACAGAGGTAGTGCAATTCTTTTTTGCTCCTTGGAGCCAGGCTCATGTCCTTCTAAGCCTCTATGACCACGGTCTTGGAGTTAACTTGGACTCCACTGACAAATGTCAAAATGCAACTACAGAAAAGGCTGGGGATGTTCTGGCCTCATGTGCATGGACTAAGAGTCAGCAGGAGTCTGACTGGCTTCCCTCTTTGCCTGGAATGGTCTTTTCTGTTCTTGCTTGTGGAACTAATAGAACCTTTTAATGTCAGACTCAAATACCACCCCCTGCCCCAGGACACTGTCCTCTCTCTCTCTACCCCTCCCTGGCAGCTAGACAAAGCAATGTCTCCTGCTTTGAAGCCTTATGGCATCATTTGAGCCTTGGAGTCACATTTTCCTTTTTATTTCCATACCACGTAGATACCTGGATACCAATCCTTCCTACGTTTTAAGACAGGGCCTTGAAATGTAGCCCTGGCTGGCCTTGAACTGGTGCCAATCTTTCTGCCTCAGCTTCCTGAGTGCTGGAATTATAGGCATGTGCTACTCCTTGTGGCTGGATATCAGACTTAACTTTTTGATAGACCAACGTGAGTTCCTTGAAAGGAGGAATTATTAAATCTTTCTTTCTACTGTTCAGAACATAGTCACGAACCAACAAGTACCTACAGAGTAAATGGCCAGATCTCACACACTAAATGTGTGGAGAATGAAATAACACTGACCTCCAACTCCTGGTACATAGGAGATAGCTTTTGGCTTAGTCTTTGCACTCAAATGGAAATCAGCTTCATATAATCCTTCAAGCAATAAAATCTGTCAACCTTCCACAGAAATAACCATAAAAAAAAAACCTTGGGTATCTAGTGATTGGGGCTCAAATGGGGTTTCAGGTATTCCAGTATGCCAGAGTGTGACATTTGTGTCTGTCTGTTCACTATTTCAACTGGTCTCCAAAAGAACTTGAATGTCTCTGTGATGGTTAATCCTGGGTGTCAACTTGACTGGACTAAAGAACAAATAAGAGAAAAAGGATCTTCGGATTGGACTACCTCAACCCAGATGGCCCACCCCAAATGTGGGCATTACCTTCTGCTGGCAGGCAGTATTAAAGGCCATGGCAGAGGGAGCTGGTCCCTTTTTTCCTGCGGCTTGCCTCTCACTGGTGAGTTTGTCTTGCTGCTGTGATCAACCCTTTGGATCCCAGCATGTATTGAGACCAGCAGATCTCCTGGAATCTATCGGGCCTTCAGCACCAGATTGGGACTACTGAGACATCCAGCCTTGTGGACTGAGCAGTTCCCTGGATTCTCAGCCTCTCCAGTGCAGAGCAGCTACTGTTGGACTACTTGAACTCTGTCACATGAGTAAATCAATAAATTGTATATAGTTATATATTCGTCCTGTTGCTTCTCTTTTTTTTTTTGGTCTCTTCAAGACAGGGTCTCCCTGTAGCCCCAACTGGTCTGGAATTCGCTCTGTAGACCAGGCTGGCCTTGAACTCACAAAGATCCGCCTGCCTCTGCCTCCCAAGTGCTAGGATTAAAGGCGTGCACCACCACACCCGGCTTTTTTTTTTTAATTTTTATTTATTTATTTTATGTGTATGAATATACTATCTGCATATAGGTTTGTGCACCCATGTCGTGCAATGCCACGGAGGTCAGAAGAGGGCGTCGGGCTTCTGTTTCTTTAGAGAACCCTGACTAATACAGTCCAGAATAGAACATACTTGTTGACTTAAGAGTATCTCAATTAGAATATCTGATTAGCTAGAACTTTTCTTCTCATCAGCAGGATAATTATTGATTTTTCATCTATCTATCTATCTATCTATCTACCTACCTACCTATTATCTATCATCATCATCTATCACCTATCTATCTACTATCTATCTATCTATCTATCTATCATCTATCTATCTATCTATCTATCTAATCTATCTATATGATGTATGTAGTTGTATGTCCCATGGCACATGTATAGAGGTCAGAGAACAACTTTTGGGAGTTCTCTCCTTCCACTATCTGGGTCCTGGGAATCGAACTCAGGACATTGGAGTTGGCAGCAAGTACCTTTACCCACCAAGCCATCTCACTGGCCCATCACTATCTCTCTCTTGAACATTTTCATCATACTAAACAGAAACTTTGTACATATTAAACTACAACTCCATGGCATTCCTTCCTGTTGGCCCTGGATACCCCTCCTCTCCCTTCTCTCTATGAATTTGCTTCTTGTACGTACCCTATTGAAGGGGGATCATATTTGTTTTTTTGTGACTGGTTTCTTTCACTTAGCTTGAGCTCTCAAGGCTCATCCACGTTGAAACATATGCCAAGCTCCCCACCTCCTTGTTCAGGCTGACCTTGGTTCTATTACATATATACATTAAAAAAATTAGCCAGGCGTGGTGGCGCAGGCCTTTAATCCTAGCGGTCAGGAGGCAGAGGCAGGTGGATCTTTGTGAGTTCAAGGCCAGCCTGGTCTACAGAGTGAGTTCCAGGCCAGCTGGGGCTACAGGGAGACTCTGTCTCGAAAAGACAAAGAAAATTGCTTATCTATTCTTCTGTTGATGGGCAAGCTGAGTTGTTTCTACTCTTTGGAAAGTTATTATAAACAAAGCTACTGTGACCACAGGTCTACAGATACCTGGTCAGAAAAGAATTGTTTAGTGACAGCCTTTCTCACACATTCACTTGTTGGGGAGCCCTATACCCATGGCATCTTCGACTAACCCAAATATTTGGTTAGCTAGATGACTCCATTCCACCATTAGGTTTTGTCAGCACTTTTCCTGGGTTTCTGTTCCTGGGAGACATACAATAAGAAGTGATGGGAGTTCTGGCTTCATCCTAAGGAGGGCCACTGGCCATCAGGAGACAGATGAGTGGACTGCAGTAGCCCAGTGTGTTAACGTGGACAGTTATCTGTTTGGAGATCCCACCCGGCCCCACTCGTCCCCTCACCCTGTCATCCTCACTGTTCTGTTAGACTGTGATGCTTTTCCAAAAAGGTATGAATATGAGGAGCATTTGTTCCGAATTAAACTTGGCCACAGTTAAAGTGTTATCATGCATATAGAGCTCAAATTACAGAGGCCGCCTTTGGCCAGTAAATGGCACAGCGAGGCTGCTCAGAGTGGTGGAAAATTCTGAGGCCCCTCCAGCACTATCGGAGGAGAAACACTGTGAGTGATGTGGAGAGGGGCCAGCTGGTGATGTCAAGGGATTTATAAAGAGATTACAAGACCTTTTAAGGGAATGAGGCAGTTGCTAATGATGGAAAACTGCTAAAGCTGGATCTGGATGAGGCATTAATATTGTTTGCTAGTTAACCTGAAATGTCTGTAACTTTTTTTTTTTTTTGGTCTTTTCAAGACAAGGTCTCCCTGTAGCCCCAGCTGTCCTTGAACTCACAAAGATCCGCCTGCCTCTGCCTCCCAAGTGCTAGGATTAAAGGTGTGTGTCACCACGCCCGGCGAAATGTCTGGAACTTTTAAAAATCATATTGTGCCCCTGTCTTCGTGTGGAGTTCAAAAGATATCAGTGTGGTGAGCAGAACCTGTTATGCTAATCAAAGTGTAGGGTAACCAAGCTGGGCTCTCAGAAGACATGAAGTCCAAAGTGGGACCCTGGACCTGCAACTGAAAAGGAATGCCCAGACTCACCTGGTTGTGCTGCACACCCGTGTTTTCCTTTCTTACTTGCTTTTAAATCATATTATTATTGCCATGCCGGGGATGGAACCCAGGGTCTTGCTTATGGTGGGTGCGAACTCTACTAGTGAACTACACCACAGGCTTCCTACCTCTTTTTTCTTTTTGGCACATTAATGTGGGGGTGAGGGAGTGGAGGGTCTGGAGGAAGCTTTGTTATTTATTATTTATTTATTTATTTATTTATTTATTTATTTATTTATTGTGGTCCCCAAGATCTAACTCAGGGCCTTGCACATGTTAAGCACATGCTATGCCATGGACCCGCACTTTCAACATTTATTCTTATTTTATATGTATAAGTGTATTGCCTACATGTATGCGAGTGCATCCAGATCACACAATGCCTATGGAGGTCAGAAGAGGGCACTGGATCCCCTGAATTATGGCTAGTTGTTAGCTGCCATGTGGGTGCTGGGAATGGAACCCAGGTCCTCTGCAAGAATATCTAGTACTCTTTTTTTAAAAATAATTATTATTTATTTATTTATTTATTTGTATGAATGTACTGTCTGCATGCAAGTCTGTGCACCCATGTCGTGCAATGCCGTGGAGGTCAGAAGAGGGTCTCGGATTCCCCTGGAACTGGAGTTCTCCTGGAATTGGAGTTTCAGACAGTTCTCAGGCGCCATGTGGGTGCTGGGGATTGAACCCGGGTCCTCTGTAAGAGTAGTCAGTGCTTTTAACCGCTAGGCCATCTCTCCAGCCCCAATATCTAGTACTCTTAACCACAGAGCCATCCCTCCCGCCTCAGCTCTTTTTATTATGTGTGTGTGTGTGTGTGTGTGTGTGTGTGTGTGTGTGTGCATGTTTGTGTGATGTGAGAGAAGAAAGGGTGTACATGCTATGGAGTTCAGAAGGCAACTTTGTGGAGTCAGTTGTCTTCTTCCATCCTTCCATGGGTTCCAAAGTTTGAACTCAGGCTTACGTGGCACAAGCTTTAACAGGCTGAGCTATCTTGCTAGCCTTATTTATCTATTTTTTAAAAATAGCTCCAAACTGCCTAAAAGCTTTATACTTCCAAAGAGTCATCTTTAAATAAAGTATTCTATGTAACAGTCATCTTGTATTTCCAGTTGTTTCTATAGTCTCTTTTACATGCCTTGTGTCATCTTATCTGAAGAACGTAGGTTTTATAAAGAGGAACCAAGATCAATTACAATGCCACAAGATAGATTTAGTTGACCAGACAAGCCCCAACTTTCTAAAATTAACAGATGGCCTTTCTTTGTGTTTTAAATAGATAGATAATGAAAATAGTTCCAGCTTTAGGAACAAAGCTGGAAATTTGGAGGGGTAAAAGTAAAGGCCTTAAAATAAAGTTTCTCTAGTAGAAGAATGAAACAAGGGGCTGGAGAGATGGCCTAGCGGTTAAGAGCACCGACCGCTCTTACAAAGGACCCGGGTTCGATCCCCAGCACCCACATGGCAGCTGAGAACCGTCTGTAACTCCAATTCCAGGAGAACTCCAGTTCCAGGGGAATCCGACACCCTCTTCTGACCTCCGTGGCATTGCACGACATGGGTGCACAAACCTGCATGCAGACAGTACATTGCTACACATACAGAAATAAATAAAAAAAATTTAAAAATTAAAAAAAAAAAAGAAAAAAAAAAGAATGAAACAAGAAAATTCTCTATCAAGATTTTCTTTTGCAGGGTGGGAACAGGCACTGAGGCATACACCTATAAATTCAGTCCAGGAGTTTAAGAACAGCCTTGATGGACCTCATCTAAAAAATTACATCAAACAAATGACCAATCAGATAGGACTCAAATTGCCATCCAATGAGAAAGGACAAAGCTAAAATGGAATAGAAGCAAGAACTAAGAAACATCTGGAAGTGAACAGTGGGAAGGTACATTGAGACCTGTGATATTGAATCTCACTGATGATTGCTGTTAGCATTATCCTAAATTCGTAGATACATGAGACCAACCAGAACAAGGACTGTCTGGCCTTCTCTTTACACAACTTTTTAGCACTGAAAATCCAATTGTCTTTAGGGTCCAAATATTTGTTGTTGTTGTTGTTGTTGTTGTTGTTAGTGGTGGCGGCAGCGGGAACTCAGCCCAGGGCCTGGTGCATGTTTGGCAAATGCTACATCCTTGAGGTAACTTCCAGCGCGACAGCTGTCAAGTGCATCTTAAAATGAAAAAAGGTCAGTGATATATGTGTTTTTTTCTCTTTTCTTTCTTCTTTTTTTCCCTTTCCCTGTCACTATCTCCCGCTTCCCTCCCTCTCTTTCATGATGATGGTTGGGGGATCTTTCTGAGTCAGTTCCCAGGGTCACTGCCCAGATCAGACACTTCCCATGGACTGCAGTCCTTTAGCCTTCCGAAGGCGTGCCCTAGCTGTCTCCAGACAGCTGCTAGCCTTATCACCGGTGACTCCCAGGAGAACCTCCTTCCTTCTAGCTTATCTCCTCACTGTCCCCTGAGGACATTTTGCAGAGGAATGTCTCCAAAGACCCTGTCTCCAGGCCTGCCCTCCTCCTGGTGTGTTATCAACCTTTTTCCCATTTCAAGCCCAACTCAGGCCAGACCTCTTCTTTGAACCTTACTTGATCATGGGGCCCTATTAGTTTTCTACTTTTCTTCCCTCCATGCTAAGTAGAGATGCTTCTCACTTTTATGCTTATACCACATTCTATCTTCTGCACATCAAAGTCTCACTCATCAAGAATGTAAGCCTATTTTATGTCCCTGCTATCCTTGGGAAAATCTTATAGCAGGAATATTTGTTAAAAGTGATGTTACTGGAAAAAAAATCCATGAAGAGATGAAAAAAATAAAAATAAAATAAAAAAGACTTATTTAAAAAAGTGATGTTATTGGGGCTGGAGAGATAGTTAAGATCTTAAGAGTACTGGCTGCTCTTGCAGAGAACCTGGGTTTAATTTTTAGAACCCATGTGGCAGCTAACAACTAACTATCCTTAACTCCAGTTCCAGGGAGATCCAACACATTTTTCTGACCTCTGTGGGCATTGCATGACATGGATACACTTACATACATACAGGCAGTACACTCATATGCATAAAATAAAAATAATAAATAAAAACGTTTTATGTGTATGAATGTATGGCCTGCATGTGTATAATGGCATCTGTATTGTGCAATGCTTATAGTCAGAAGAGAGCGTCTGATCCCCTTAAACTGGAGATATGAACAGTTGCTAGCTACCATGTGGGTGCTAGGAATAGAACCTGGGTCCTCTGCAAGAGCAGCCAGTGTTCTTAACCACTGAGCCAACTCTCCCTAAATAAAATATTTTTAAAAAATGATGTTACTGCTGGGTGTGGTGGCACACGCCTTTAATCCCAGCACTCAGGAGGCAGAGGTAGGCAGATCTCTGTGAGTTCAAGGCCAGCCTGGTCTACATAGTGAGTCTAGGCCAGCTGGGGCTAAAGGGAGACCCTGTCTCAAAAAGACAAAAAAAAAAAAAAAAAGGGCTGGAGAGATAGCCTAGCGGTTAAGAGCACTGACTGCTCTTGCAGAGGACCCTGGTTCGATCCCCAGCACCCACATGGCGGCTGAGAACTGTCTGTAACTCCAATTCCAGGAGAACTCCAGTTCCAGGGGAATCCGAGACCCTCTTCTGACCTCCGCGGCATTGCATGACACGGGCGCACAAACCTACATGCAGACAGTACATTCATACACATACAAAAATAAATAAAATTTAAAAAAAAATCTTTAAAAAAAATAAGAGATTACTGGATAGAATCCAAACACTCCAGGAACCTAACTTCATTCTTCAACTCAAATTCTTAAGACCTTGCCCCTTTTCCCACATTTAATTCTTCACCATTCCTCACCAATGTGTGGCGACTGGCCTCAAATTTCAGGACCTAGAAATCCCCTTGCTGGAGCTCCCTGAATACCTGGGACTACAGGTGTGCACCAGGGGCCCAGATGGCCATAACCTTTGATACCCAGTGTTTGTTTCTTGCCTTTCTGGTCCAGGGTTATGTGTAGGAAACCACTGCAGGAGGCAGAGGCTCTAGCATACATTTCCTATGCTTCTTTTTTTACTTTTCTTGCACCTGCAAGCTATTGAAGAAAGCTTAGAACCCCAAAAACATTTCATTCCCTTCTGGAAGTCAATTTGGAAGGGTAGTTGATTTCTGAAAACAGAATATGCACATACTTTTATAGAAAGAGTAAGACTTGGGCTAGAGAGATGGCCTAGTGGTTAAGAGCACCGACTGCTCTTGCAGAGGACTCGGGTTCGATCCTCAGCACCCACATGACGGTTGAGAACCATCTTTAACTCCAGCTCCAGGGGAATTCGACAGCCTCTTCTGACCTCCGCGGCATTGCACAACACGGGTGCACAGACCTGCATGCAGACAGTACATTCATACACATAAAAAATAAATAAAAATTTTAAAAAAAGAAAGTAAGATTTATGCCTTTAATCCCAGCACTTGGGAGACAGAGGCAGGAAGATCTCTGTAAACTGGGGCTATAGGGAGACCCCAGCTCAAAAAGTTAAAAAAAAAAAAGAGGAAGACTTTAAAACAGTTGGTGTTAGTGTGTGTATAGAGTACCTACGTTAACTGGTTAAATAATATATCAATATGTGACACCTTTTATCCTTTTATATGATGAGGTTGCAGTAGCCCGTATGGCTTTGAACTTGCACTGACCTTCCTACCTCAGTGTCCCAAGTGCTGAGATTATAAGCATACCTGGCCATCTGTCTTAAGCTTTTTGAGATCGGGCCTTGCTATATGAGTATAGGCTGGCCTTGCAGTCTCAGCAATCTTCCTTCCTCAGCCTTGTGAGTGAGCACTGAGATTACAGGTGTACTCTACCACACCCAAGAGGATAATCTTATTGGGAAAGTTTCTCAAATTATTGCTTGGTTGCTCATAGTAAAAGATCATCATAAACCAAACCTGGATTAGACAGCAGTAGTGATAGAGGATGCTATATTTTCTTCCCTGAAGAGAAATCATTTGATATCTTTATTGCCATCCCTAAGAGAGGTTAATGATTTCTAGCTCTAGAGTTTCCACAATCACTGTTAGGTAAAAATAGTATCTGGGTACAGTGGTGCATTCCTGTGTGCCAGCTACTCAGATGGCTGAGGCAGAAGTGCATGAGTCTAGGAGTTCAAGGCCAACCTGAGCAATATAGTGAGATCCTGTTTCAATAGAAAAATGGTACCATGAAAAAGTAATTTGAGCTTTTTGAGGGTATTACCTAGTGGCAACATATAATACTGTGTTGTTAATGTTTAATATTTTATTTATACAATGATTTTGAATTCTATTCATCTGTGTATCTCTGGGACTGCAGTATTTAGCAAGCTGACATATTTTTCATTTTTTGTTGGCTCTACTCATGCAAGAATTCCTAGCACTACTTTATGACGATTCAAATGACTTCCCTCTCTGTCTTAGGTTTTTCATTTGTCAAATGGAGTTATGACTGGGATATATACTCTTAACCACTGAGCCATCTCTCCAGCCCCTACAATTAATTTTTAAATGAAGTTAAGGTAGGAGTTATTTTGTGATTTCTATTCTAGTTAAATGTAATTCAAATTAAATTTTACTATGTAATGTTTAAGTGACAGAAGGGTTGACTGGGGATGGACCTTAGGGTACAGTACTTTCTAATATGTACAAGGCCCCGGATTCAAACCCTTTGCACTGAAAATAAATAGATAAACAAATAAATAAATAATACAGAAGGGACTCCATGTGGTGGTACACACTTGTAATCAAAATTTGGGAAGGCTGAGGGAGAACTGAGTTCCAGGCTAGTCTGGGTTACACAGCAAGATCCTGTTTCATAAACTAAAATAAGTTGGGCCTGGTGACACAGGTCTGTAATTACAGCAATTTGGGAGATTGAGGTAGTATTACCACAAGTTCAGGGTCTGCTTGGGCTACCTAGTGAGATCCTGTCTCAAAATAAAGACATGAAAAAAAACCCAAACAAGCTGGGTGTGGTGGTGCACACCTTTAATTCCAGAAATCAGGAGGCAGAGGCAGGCAGATATCTGTGAGTTCAAGGCCAGCCTGGTCTCCAGAGCAAGTTCCAGGCTACCTGGGGCTACAAGGAGACCCTGTCTCAAACACACACACACACACACACACACACACACACACACACACACAAATAATAGATAAATAAAATAAAATAAAAATTAAAAAGCCCCAAACCAAAACAAAACCAAACAAACCAAAAGCAAAACCTAACATGAAATAAAAAAATACAGAAAAGAAATCAGACTTGTTCATTTCTTTCTTTCTTATGGACTTGGAAATTCTGAGGGTAAAATTCAGTTGTATTTATAAAGGTGCAAAAACAAGATTGGTATCACTTTAAAAATATTAAAAAAGGAAATTACTTTGGATATCCATTGTTTCTAAAAGAAGGGTGTTTTTATGCCTGTGTGTGCCACTGACATTATAGAAGGTAGAGGCCAAGTGTAAGGACAGCCTCTCCTTGGAACATTCCATCTAAATGAAATGTAGGTTAGCAACACAGCACTTAAACACTATAAACCTTGAATCTGACATGCTTCTCGTTTGCAAATAGAAGCTTTGCATGACCAGGCAGGCTCCACCTGTTGATATAGGATTGACTTTGACTCAAATCCTAGTTCCTTTTCTTTGTGTGACCTTGGCACAGGGCAAGTTATGCAAACCTCTTTGTGCTTCAGTTTCTTTGTATAAAGGGCCCAACTTTAGGGCTGATGTGAATATTAAATGAGGTAATAAGGTGCATTGTTTTTAAATGCCCAACACACCAGAAAGCTAATGAGTATTAGCCAGTATTACCCACCCTCCCATAAATAATTATTGGGTATCTCCTCCGTAGTAGTTTCTATACTAGACCCTGACAGACCTTTGGGGGCTCTGCCTTTTTGTTTGAGTCACGTCGAGACACAATGTGTTATACAGACTTAGTTATGAAATTCTGACCAATTTATCAGCCAAGTGAGATTCAAGCTAATCTAGAAAATAGGCCCTTTAGAGTCAGAGGACATTACTAATTTGGGTGAGACTATGAGATATGAATGAGATAGTTTAACGTCTTGCCTTTAAATTGTTAAGTTACTATGCCAGGTTTTTACAGAGTGCATTTCTGATGCATATTAAAACCCCTGTGACATTCAAAGTCAAACAGGCCTGATTAGACTTTTTGGTACTGTATTATAAAAAGGTTAGTGGTGCATTTCCTCAGTATAAATTATTTTTGGCTGTTGCTAATATTTATGAATATAATAAAGTCTATGCTGCATAATGCATTTGATTAATTTGTCCTGGTTGTTAACATGCTTTGATTTAAGGAGACATACCAGAAGATGCTATCTCTTGACAGGAATTTCAGGAGACAGGGAACAGCAGTATACAGGAAAGGGCGGCTGTACTTTAGCCCTATGGGACAAGATAAGAAATATAATCAGGGCAATAATGTATTCTCTTGTATAAAGCTACCATGGGGATGACACAGAGGAGTTTCAGTAGGTTGTTTCATGGACAGCCCAAGTCTAGCTTATGTAAGAAACTGGGCATGGCTTTGGGTAGATATGTCTACAGGGGATTAAAGGCAGGGTTATGCCAGACCTGGTGATGCAGGCCTGTAATCCCAGAGACTGGGGTCTGGGAGGTTTGCTGAGGGAGGTGGACTGCAAGCTCAAACCCAGTCTGGACAATAGTGAGACCTGGTCTCTAAGAGAAAAGTAGAGGGCCAGGGATATCTCAGCCATAGGGCTCAAGGCCTTAGATCCAGCCCCCAGAAGTGGAAGATAAAACAAAAGAGATGTATTTGTTGCCCTTGTTGCTGTGATATAAAACCTGACAAAATATAATCTACAGGAAAAATCATTACTTTGCTTCACAGTTCAGGATACTCCATCATGGTGGGGAAGGGATGGTGTCAGGAGCCTGAGCAATCCCAAGTGGGAAGCAGAGAGGGATCAATGCTGGTGGTTCCTACTCAGTTCTGGAATAAAGCCACTCACATTTAGGGTGGGATTTCTTTTTCTTTTTTTTTTTTTTTTTGGTCTTTTTGAGACAGGGTCTCCCTGTAGCCCCAGCTGTCCTGGAACTCACTCTGTAGACCAGGCTGGCCTTGAACTCACAAAGATCTGCCTGCCTCTGCCTCCGGAGTGCTAGGATTAAAGGCGTGCGCCACCACGCCCGGCTAGGGTGGGATTTCTATTTCTACCTTGGTTACCTCAGTTGGAAACTGCCTCCTCCGTAGGCCCAGAGGCTTATTCCTAGATGACTTTCAGATCTTGACAAGTAAACAATATTAACCATTACAACAGGTTTACCATAATGAATTTAAAAAAGAAGTTGATCATTTTTGTCTCCTGATCTGATTTGACACTGGCTGGTTACTACTAGAGATTTTGGAGGAATAATAAGGGGTAAATTGCATTTATGATGTATCAATAGCGTTTGACGGATAGCCAGTATTTGTTCCCTAACTCCTCCTATGGCTGCTGCTTTTTCTCAATACCGTTAAGAAACTGAACACATTAGTTTACAAGCCCTCTGTTATCCAATCCCTTCCAAGACAGAAATAACTAGGTGCTAAAAACAAACTTTTAATGCAAAGGAGAAAAGGGAATAGGCCCCTTCTTAACAACAGCTAACCAAACTGGCGTTGCTTAGACAGGAACTATACCAGCCGGGAGAACTTGGAAGGTCTTTTGTCCATTCCAGTTATAGAAATTTAAGGACATAAAAGCATCTTGGATTCTCTTGTCGTTAGAGTTCCTTTTCTGCCTACTCCAATTCTACAAGGTTGACTTTTAAACATTTAAACTCTCTCCCAAAGACACCTGGCTGCACCTCCAAATGCAAATCACATCCCTAAAAGGACAGAAAGCTCTAGAGACAGTCTCTCTATTTGGGCTTAATCTTGGTTCTGATGAGAAATGTAGATCTCCGAATTAAGGAGGCCCAGGCTTGGGGTATCAGGGGCAAGTCCTGGGCCTTCCTGAGAAGACAATAACATCGCTCTCTCCTCCAAAAACAAGCGAACAAACCCGAAGCGCTGCTGTTTCCCGCGGCCCGGCTCGGCATCCGCCTGCGGAACAGGCCGAGCGGACCAGCCCGGGTCCCGCGAGCAGCGCTGGGGCGAAGTTCCCGGTCGGGTCGCGGCGCGCAGGGCCGGGTGCAGCGCTGCGGGGACTTTCACCTGCTGGGCGGGCGGCGCGGGGCGCGGGGCGGACCCGGCGGCGGCGGGCGGGGCTCAGGGCGGGAGGAGTCGGCCGGGCCCGCCCCGCAGGAGGAGCCGCTGGCTGGCGGCCGCTCCGGCGTCTCCGTGACAGGCGCCCCGCTCGGCCACCGCCGCCGCCGCCGCCGCCGCCTTTTCTTCCTCGTCCCGGGCCATCCTCGCCGCCGCTCGCCGGGCTCCGCGTGCAGCCGCGCTCCGGGCCGCGCGCCCGCCGGTGGCCCCGATTCCCCGCCGCCCGCTTCCGCCACCCCCGCCGTCGCCCCGGCCCCCCGGCTTGGCGGGCAGGGACAGTGCGGCCGCCGCGAGGCTCGGGTCGCTCGCATCCGCGCCGCCCGCTGCCGCTCGGCCCTCCGCGCTGCCCGCCCGGCAGCCCCGGAGCTGCCCGCCCCGCGCCCCCCGCGCCCCCCGTGCCCCCCGCGCCCGCCGCTGCCGCCGCCGCGCCCGGCCCCGCGGTCCCCGCCCGGGGTCTCGCCAGCCCCTTCCTGCAGCCGCCACCGCCGCCTCCGGAGCGGCGGGTCCGCCGCGGGTCACCATGCCCAGCAAGACCAAGTACAACCTTGTGGACGACGGGCACGACCTGCGGATCCCTTTGCACAACGAGGACGCCTTCCAGCACGGCATCTGCTTCGAAGCCAAGGTGAGGGGGCCACCCCGAGGGTCGTGCCCGGGCGGGGGCATGTCTGGGGCATGGCGTACCAGCCGTCCTGGAGGCAGAGCAGGTGGGCTGGGCCAGGTGGGGGCCTTCCTCAGCTTAGGGTTCCAGGGCTCCTGCCCAGAACTGCTAAAGAGCAACTGCAAAGTTTGAGCGGCGTGGCCTCATCCCCTCCCACCTGCAGACGCCCCATCCTTGCCAGCCCCGGCTGGATTGAGTTACTTCCCCGGCCCTCCCGCGGAGTAGCGGCGGAGGAGCGCAGCCTGGCACCTGGTTCTGTAGAATCCGTTTAAGGAAGCTCTGGTCTTGTTTACCTTGTGGCTCTCATGGGAGAAGTGCTTCCAGGAAGATCTTTTGAAAGCATGCCTGTTTCCTGACTGATTGAAAGAATTCAGTGGTTTTTGTTGTTGTTTTTATTGATTTTTTTTTTCTTCTTCAAATTCCGGGTCCAGGTGCTAAAGTCACTTCCTAAATGTCTGCTTTTGCACGTGCCCGTTATTGATGGAGTGGTGGTGGGGGTGAAAGTTAACCATTTTCCAGTTTTGTGGGGCACTGTTAAGTCCCGGCATTTGCTGATGAAGAATTTAGCCCGGATGACTGGCGTTTTAGGGCCAAGGCCAAAGCTCTAGGTCCATCCTTGGGGGAGGGGTGGAAACCTCTATGCTGGACCATCAGGTGTGTCGAAGGTGGACATTCTGTGATGAATCTCGCTGTGTGAGAAGTTCTGGCTTCTGAGATTGCAGCGGACTTTCCTTTCCTATTGCTGGTCACAAGGGAACAGTGCTTTACAGTGGTTAATAATTCTGCACTTGCTTCATGTCCCGCACCCCCCCCCCCAACTTAAAGACCCAGGAGTACCCAGGACACACAGGATGCTAGGTGGTCACTGGGGAAAATTAAGTATTGACCTCGTCATGGATTGCGTTTTGAAAATGCAGGATTTACTGACATGAGGCAGTTTAGCCCTGCTTCCTTTTCTTCTCTGACTGTGCGTACTGGAGGTTAGCATCTCGCACAAGGACAGCCACCTGGTGTCCATTTCCTTCAATTTACAAAACATCTTTGGAGTGCCTGATATGTGTCCAGAGGTTACTTATCTTTAGATTTTCCCTCCTTTCTCATGCAGAGGTATGAGTTGATGAATCACAATTTTTTTTTTCCCTTAAATAACTCTTCCCAATCATATATTTGCTAGAACAGGGGAGACACTCCTCCACGCTCTAGACACCAAATCCTGCCTTGGAATGCAGAGTTGGATTGTTGGGTATGGCAGGGACCAGAGTGGGGCTCCCAGCCAAGATCTTATCTCATTTCTCCATCTCAGAATAGATCTGGTCGGCCTAAAATGGGATGCTTTGATTCATTTTTGTCTGGGCCTGTGGGTTTGGTAAGCCGTTTTTAAAAAGTATAACTTTTCATCATGGCTATGATTTAATTTTCTTGGATGTATACATAAACTGAGAAATTGGCTTCATCAGTGTTATTTTTTTTTTAAAGATTTATTTTTATTAGTTTAAATTATGGGTCAATGTGTGGGTATGTGTATGTGAGTGCAGGGTGCAGGTGCAGCAGCCTGAGGCCAGAGGGGACAGATCTCCGTGGAGCTGGAGTTACTGGTTATGAGAACTGCCCCCCCAACTGAAAACCAAACTCTGCCAAAGCAGCATGTACTCTTAATTGCTGAGCCATCTATCCAACTCCATCAGTGCTACTTTTTTTTTTCTTTTTCAGGACAAGGGTAAGAAGAGAAATCAGATATAAAAGTCTTTTTTTTCTTTTCACAGTCTTCTGCATTTGATGGCATCTACGTCTCAAAGTCTAAGATAGATAGATAGACAGATAGATAGATATGAACTGTCAGGTAAGGGTATGAAAATTCCAGTTAGCACTTGGAATGTTGAGGCAGGGGAATTGCCATGAGTTAGTAGTTTGTCTGGGCTACAAAAAAAAAAAAAAAAAAAAAAAAAAAGCAACCAAGCAAACAATATAGTCCAATTCTTTCTATGGTTTAAGTCTAGCTTAATGTGTTTATGGGGAGTACAGGAATGTGTACCAGGCAACTTAATGCAGGTGACTGCGAAATTCTGGGCTTGAGGCTTGCCAGATCCCACACTTTCTTAGCTAGTACCAAACATGTAGTTTCTTTTCTAAGCAAATGTCTGGGGGCCGAATGATGTAGTTCCTATAGTAACTCTCCGGATTCACAGACAGTGGTGGTCACTAAGAGGAGGAGCCATGGCTGATCTATGTTGTGTTCCCAGTGCAAATCTAAGATACGGGGCTTTGAGAAGGGTGAGGTAGAGAAGAAAGGGTAAGGGTCCCCAGTAAGGGCAGGGGTGGAGCTTCCATGGGCAAAGGCTGACTTTGAGGACTGGGTCCTGACTCTGATCTCTTTGTAGTTGATGCTGGGACTCTGCTATTCAAATACCATGTCAACCAAGACCTGCACAGAGGTCTTAGAAGCAGGTCATCTCTCTGTCCCCTGTGTACCCTAGTGAGGGCCTTCTTTAGCTGGCTTCCACCTAGGAATGCACTAGCACTGGGATTTCAGGGTTAAATCTATACCAAGCACAGACTGTAAAATGCAAATGCATTGTTGCCTTGTTAGGTATCCTTGGGGGAAAAAGAAAAGAAAAGAAAAAAGCCTAGGATTTCCTCTCCAAGGATTGGCAGTTTTTTCAGAATCAGCTCTGGATGGAGTGACTCTCTGGATATATGTCTCTCATTTTCAGGGTTCTGCAGAGGTGCAAAGATTTAGGGTTAGGTGGAAGAACATGTCCCTGGGTAAAGCTCTGTGTGCTTAAAAAACACACATACCAGCCCAGTGTCTCAGTAGACTGTTTGGCTAGCATGTAGGGAGCCCTGGGTGACACATTCTCAGCACCAAATATACTGGGTGTGGTGGTGCATGCCTGTAATCCCAGCACTTGGGAGATGGAGGGAGGAGGATCTCTCTGGGTACTTGAGACCCTGGCTCCCTGCCTCCAACCCCAAATGCATATAGGGAGGAAGCTGAAGCTAGATTTTTTTCACCTGAAAGGCCTCATTTCCATCTCTGCTTTCTTACTCGATGTGTCTCCTTATGTCTGTTTGTATAAGGATGTAAACTCAGGGAGTTTGTTGTCTGCCTTGGTGCCCACAGCTGAGTTCTGATAAAGCTAGCTCGCATTTAGACTCGGAGCTTTGACTTCAGATTCCTAAATCCTCCTAAAGCTTATGTGTTTAGTAATTTTTCATGAGTCTTTACTGCATGCTGAACATTACTTTGATTTCCAAATCTTACACTTGTAGGTGATTATTGATGTGCATGCATGACTTTCACAAAGACTTTTGTAGAAATGAGAACATTGAGTGTTTTCTCTATTTTTCAGTTGAATACCTTGGGCATGAGAGATATCAGCTCATTTAGAATCACAGAGCTTATCAGTATTGGCTAATGAAAACTATTTTGTGTCAGTCAGACTTTGAGTCACTGTGACAGAATACCCGGCATAAACAATTTAAAGGAGGAATGATTTATTTTAGGTCATGAGTATAGTCTCTCGTCTTGCTGTTGATTCTGGGTGCACTCAAGAATGATAGCTTTTAAAAGCAAGAGAAGGGAAAACCCTAGGTCCCCCACAGTCACTCACAAACCTGCCAGCACACTAGTGTGCACTTGTCCACAGAAGTCCAGGCAAGGGCATTGACGCAAACACCTGACTTTATAACCGTGTCTTTATTGCGCATCATGATAGTAGGACGATGTGGCAGAAACCATCACCTTATGGGGGATAAGAAACAGAACGGGGGGAGCTGGAGAGAGGGCTCAGCAGGTAAGAGCACCGACTGCTCTTGCATATGACCCAGATTCGATTCCCAGCACCCACATGGCGGCTAAGAACCGTCTTTAACTCCAGTTCCAGGGGAATCTGACACCCTCTTCTGACCTCTGCAGCATTGCATGACACGGGTGCACCTACTTACATGCAGACAGTACGCTCATATACATAAAATAATAAATAAAAAATTAAAAAACAAAAAGAAACAGAAAAGGAAAGCAAGGGACTGGAGACCAGGCACAACCTTCAAAGGCACATCCTCTGTTACCTTCTTTCTCCAGCTAGGCCTCACTTCAAAAGTTTCTGCCATCTACTAAAATAGCACCACCTGCCGGGAAACATTTCATTTCCAACTGTTACAGGTATATTGAATGCTTGTGTGCCCTGTGTTGTTCTAGCTCCTTCCTCCTTTGAGCCTCACACTTCAGGGCTTTTGACTCCTGGTCTGTGGCTATCTTACCTACTCCTAAAGTCATTGTTCTGTCTGTAGTCTGAGCACGGCACTGTCTGGACTGTGGTTCAGACTGTCAGAACTGGAAAGCACCTTAGCTCATCTAGTACAACCTCATTATATGAATGAGGAAAGTGTGCTCCGGAGGGGAAATCATTGACCCAAGGTACATCGCTGCATAATAACAGAACCATTAATAATCTCTGTGATCAGTTATCAATTGCTGCCTAAAGACTCAGGCTGGAAACAACAGATGCATAGTTTGCTGATGATCCATGGGTCAGAAACTCAGCCATGCCTTGGCTGGGCTATTCTTTTGGTTCATGTGGTGAACATTCTGTTGGATTCATGTCTCAGTGACTGGGCTGGAAAGCCCAAAAGTCTTCACTTGTATTGTTGGTGTTTTAGTGGTTTTCTGCATGGCTGCTGTCTCCATGGGCTAGGGTAGCTTCCTCACAGCATGATGGCTCTTTTGTCTAGTTGTTGGCTTTCCAGAGGTACGAGTAGCTTCTAAGGAGGAAAGAACACCTCAGGTCGCCTGGTCTTCTGAGTTATACAGTGTCTCTTCTGCTGTGTTCTGTGATTATAACAGGGCAGGGAAGAGAAATAGACTCCACTTGTCTGTGTGTGTGTGTGTGTGTACATGTGTGTGTGCACGTGTGTGCACATGTTTATGCACGCATGTGGAGGCCAGAGGTCAACCTTGGGTATTGCTTCTCAGTTGCTGTCCACCTTGCTTTGTTGAGACAGAGTCTCTTGTTGAGACCTGGGGTTTGCCCATTTGGCTAGGCTGTTTGGCCAGCAACCCCAGAGATACTTCTGTCTCTTCCTCTCCAGTGCTGGGATTATATGCACATGCCACCATGCCTGGCTTTCTTGTGGTAGAGATTGAATTTAGCTCTTCATGTTTATGTGGCAAGCACTTTACCAACTGAGCTATCTTCCCAGGCCCCTAAGCTCCACTTCTTAATGAGGGAGTGTCAAAGTCAAGTTGCAGAATTGCATGTGGGATGAGTGATATTACTCATGCATAGAGTTTCTTCATGCACAGATCTATTCCTACCTTAGTTATCAACTTCATCATTTTTATGGTATTCAGTCATGGTTCATTTGTTCAAAACATCCTAGTTCTTTTTAGTGGCCAGAATCATTCAGTTCATTTGAGGGGCTTTGCCAGTCACCAATATCCAGGGCCCTAATTAGACTCCACTTACTGTTTATTGTTGCTTAGTCATAATACTACTGCTTTGAAGAACATGAACACTCAGTGCTATCTCCCACTGCAATTACCTGTCTCCTCTTCATGCTTGTCACCTAGATGCCTGTACCTCCTAGGGACCTTTTAGCTATCCTTACTTACCCTGCTGCCCAAGCAGTCTGGTGCCAGGTCTGGACTGTGGGCTTTCTCTTTCCTTTCTACACTGCAAACCCTTGATTCCTGCTACTTTGCTTCTTCCTTCCTGCTTTTAGAAAAAAGATCTTTCTTCTCTCTGTCCCTTTCTCCTCACTTTATATTTATTTACTTGGTGAATGTATGCATATGTGTTTATGTGTGTGCCCATGTGTTTGTGTGTGAGCATATGGAGACCAGAGGTTGATGTTGGATATCTTCCTGTGTCATTCTTTACCTTATTATTATTTTTTTATTCTTTTAATTTTGTGTCTGTGTGTCTCTATGTGTAGGGTGTGTGCATAGGCATGCAGGTGGCTTCAGAGGCCAGAAGAGGACATCAGATCTCTTGGAGCTGGAGTTAAAAGTGGTTGTGAGCTGCCCGATGTGGGTGCTGGGAACTGAACTCGGGTCCGCTATAAGAGCAATACTACTGCTTAACCACTGATTCCTCTCTCTAGCATTCCATCTTATTTATTTATTTATTTATTTATTTATTTTGGTATTTTTGAGACAGGGTCTCCCTTTAGTTAGTCCCAGCTGGCCTAGAGTTCACTCTGTAGACCAGGCTGGCCTTGAACTCACAGAGATCTGTCTGCCTCTGCCTCCCAAGTGCTGGGATTAAAGGCATGGGCCACCACTCCCAGCCCTTCTATCTTATTTTTTGAGATGGAGTCCCAACCTGGAATTCACTGATCCAGAATGACTAGATGGCCAATGAGCACCAGGGATTTGCCTATCTCTGCCCCACCAGTACTAGGATTACAGACATGAGCTACCGTGCCTGGCTTTTTATGTGGGTGTTGGATTTCCAAATCCAGGTTTTCATGCTTGTGTGGCAGGCACTTTACTGACTGAGCCTTCTCCCCAGCCCCTTTGCCTTTCTGATAGCTTTATTGAGGTATAATCCACACACCATATAATCCACCCATTTGTTAATTTTTTATAATACTTTTATTAATGTTCTGTGTATTTCAGACATCATTTCTCAGTTCAGTTTAGACACAGTCCCCCTTCACTTCCCCCAACCCCACCCCAGATCATGCATTCTGCCATACATGTCCTTTAGCTGTCTCTCAGTCTTTTCAAAGTTTTTCTCTGAAAAGGTCCATTGTTTTGGGCAGAATCTAACTATATAAGTCCATTCTTTGACCCAGTCCCTATGTTGTTTCCTCCCCATTGTACTGCTCCAAAATATGCCTATATAAACGTCATACATGTACCAGAGTTATGTCCTCCAGGAATACTGAACTGCATGCCAACTCCAATACATGCTTAGGAGTTCACATCCTTTCCCTCCAATTCTACATTACTCTAAAATACAAATACATACCTTTCATCCAGGCGTGGTGGTGCACGCCTTTAGTCCTAGCACTTGGGAGGCAAAGGCAGGCGGATCTTTGTGAGTTCAAGGCCAGCCTGGTCTACAAAGTGAGTTCCAGGACGGCTGGGGCTACAGGGAGACCCTGTCTCAAAAAGACCAAAACAAACAAACAAACAAACAAACAAACCCAAATACATACCTTTCACCCATATACTTCAATTACCATATCTGAAAGTATGTGGTAAGTTAATTCTAGGGCTCATTTCATCCACTGCTGGTGGGAATGTAAACTTGTACAGCCACTATGGAAATCAGTGTGGAGAACCCTTAGAAGACTCAAAATGAGCTTGCCACCTGACCCAGTCATACCACTCCTGGGTATATACCCACAAGACTCATCTTACCGCAGAGATACATGCACAGATATTGCAGCTCTCTTCATAATACTGGAGCTGGAACCAACCCAAGTGCCCTTCAACTAATGAGTGGATAGAGAAAATGTGGTAACTTTGCAGGTAAATGGATGGAACTAGAAGATATCATGTTAAGTGAAGTAACACAGAAAAACAAATGATGAATGGTATCCCTCATCTGTGGATGCTAGCACCAATTACCTAGTTGTAAGACAAACTGAGCAACATTAATGTTATATTCCTCATGATCTGTAAACAACTGTGCTCTTATATTGTGAATCCCTTAACAGGTTCTAGAACTAAGCTACCATTTATTTTCAGAGTTAGAAATTTTTGGTATATGGATGGAGGATATGTATGCATATTTTAGAGTAATATAAGATCAAAGGAATGTGGAAAAATAGTTTGTCATGACATTATGTCTTAACCACAGTATTTATTTTATGGGAGTGCTTCCTAGTATTTCTTATACAGGCTGCTTGAGCTTTTGTCCAAGCCTTTTCTAAAATATTATAGAGTAGTTAAAAGTATCAGACTGGTGTAACTTAGCCTTTCTGGATGTTTAACAACCATACTTAATGCCCATATCAATTTGGCTGAGTGAGGGTCTTAAGGGATAACTTTGTTCCTTGCCCTCAGGGGTCAACTAAGTCCTGGGGGACTATGCATGGGGGCATCTCTTGAAATGTCCTGCAAATGTGAGTCACCAGTCTTCCTGTGCAGGGAGGTCTTGGAGATCCACTAATGAGACTTAAGCCAGTGTCCAGTCTATAAAGAGGAAAGTCTGCTCATCTTCAAAAAGAGAAGCCTGGTCTAGCAAGACCTGACTTTGTCCTCGAGTGGATGGAACTGGTGATTGAAAAGCCAAAAGGAGCCAGGGGCTCCCTCACCCCCGCAAAAACCTGAGTGACCCTTGAGGACCAGATCCTCAACTGACCTTGAGAAAACAAAAACCTTGGTTAATCTTGCCTATGTGGCCTTAAACATCCAAAAGGAAAGTATAACCATAAATAAATAAATAGTAAGTCCTGAGAAATTGTACTTCAGGTATAAAACTTGAGATCTTAGTAAAAAGACAAAAAGTAAAAAAAATAAAAAGAGATTCACCTTATAACATCACAGTTGCTTCCAGGTAGAAAGAGATATAACAATAATGTTGCTCAGCTTGTCTTTCAATTGGGGGATTTGGTATTAGCATCCACAAATGAGAGAAACCATTCCCCATTTGTTTCTTTGGGACTGTGTTACTTCACTTAGCATAATGGCTTCGAGCTCCATCCATTTACCAGCAAAGCTCATGATGTCATCTTTCTTTACCTCTGCAGAGAATTCCATTGTGTAGATGTACCACATTTTTGTTATCCACTCAATTGAGAGGCACCTGGGTTGCTTCCAGCTTCTTGCTATTGTGAAGAGGGCTGCAATAAACATAGATGTGCATGTATCTTTGCAGTAATAATCCACCAATTTAATATGTATGTTTTTAGTATGCTCACAGATACAGATCTGTCACCACAGTCAATTTTAGAACATTCATTGTCTCAAAGGGAAACTCAGTATCCTTTAGCTATGACTTCCCTGTATTTCCCTCTACCCTAGCTCTAAGCAGTTAGTAGTTTTGTTTTATATCTAGATTTTCCTGTTCTGGACACTTCATAAATTTAATCACATAGTGTGTACCTTCTTTTTGTCTGACCTTGTCTTATTTTCTTTTCCTGTTGTGATAAAATAAAAACAAGTTAAGGGAGAAAGGACCTATGGCTCCAGTTCAGGTTACAGTCCACCCTGGTGGGGAAGTCACAGAGGGAAGGGCTTGAAGAGTTGGTCACATTGCATCCAGAGCCAAGAAACAGAAAGCATTGAAGCCTGCTGCTCAGCTTGCTATTTTATATAATCCAGGATCCCCTATGGGAATGGTCCT
This sequence comes from Rhizomys pruinosus, assembly GCA_009823505.1. Classification (NCBI taxonomy): domain Eukaryota; kingdom Metazoa; phylum Chordata; class Mammalia; order Rodentia; family Spalacidae; genus Rhizomys; species Rhizomys pruinosus. The sequence continues at coordinate 4,347,443 of VZQC01004878.1, read as the reverse complement.
GCTCTAGTATAGATGAGTCTTCCCACATCAGTTAATCTAATCAAGACCATCTCTCACAGGCGTGCCTAGAAACCTATTTCCCAAGCAATTCTAGAATTGGCCGAATTGACAATTAGCACTAACCACCACAGACCTCTTGAACTTATACCGAAGGACACGGGCCGGGGGAGGGCACACAGGGTATACAAACTTGACTCGATAGGCCTTAACATATATGACAAAATGCATGAAATACTGTGAGTGGGCTGTGAGGGGGTGTAGATAGGGAAGGGGCCATTTTACTATGATTAAGATAGCACGCCTTTAATCCTAGCACTTGGGAGGCAGAGGCAGGCGGATCTTTGTGAGTTCAAGGCCAGCCTGGTCTACAGAGTGAGTTCCAGGACAGCTGGGGCTACAGGAAGACCCTGTCTCAAAAAACAAAATTGTTTGAAATCTACAAAAATTCAATAAAATATATTTCAAAAAAGTATTTTTATATTTTATGTCTATGTCTATGTGCCTGAGTAGACGTACGTGGCCAGAAAGACCAGAAGAGGGTGTCAGATCCCTTAGAACTGGAGTTATAGGTAGTTGTGAGTCAACTGACATGGGTGCTGGGAACCAACCTGGGTCCTCTGCAACAGCAGCAAGTGCTCTTAACTGACCAGTCCCTGATGTGTTCAAGAGTCATCCATGTTTTAGCATACAATGGTACTTTATTCTTTTGAATGGTTATCATATCTCAATGTATAGCTATAATGTTTTTTGTCCTTTTGGAGGCAATGGGGGACTTTTTGAGACAGGGCATTACTACATTGCCCAGGCTAGTCTTGAACTCTTCCCCCTCCCCTTTGGTTTCTTGAGATAGGACATCAGTATGTGGCCCTGAGTGATCTGGAACTCACTATGTAGAGTAGGCTGACCTTGAAGGTGTGGGGATCCTCCTGTTTCTGCCTCCCACATGCAGGGATTACAGATGTACACCACTATGTCTGGCTTTGGTTTTGAACTTTTAATCCTCTTGCCTCTACATTTAGCTGGTTTCTTCGTGCGTGCTTGCATGTTTGTGTGCGTGTCTGTCTGTGTGTCTGTGTGTGCCTATAAAGTATTCATATACAGATTTTTCTATTTGTTTTTATTTTTTTTTGAGACAGGGTCTCACTATGGAGCCTAGGCTGGCCTGGAACTTGGTGTATAGACCAGGCTGGTAAACTCAGAGATCTATCTGCCTTTGCCTCTGCCTCTGGAGTGATGAGATCAAAGGCATGTGCCACACCCAGCCTCTTGTACAAGGTTATATGCAGATATCTGTTTTCATTTCTCCTGGATGAGTAAGGAGGAGTGAGATTTGTGAGTCCTCTGAGTACTATGTTTAAACATTTGTGGAACTGCCAGTTTGTTTTCTAGCATGGCTGCATTACTTTGCCTTTCTACCAGTGGTCAGTAGAGTTCTGATTTCTCTATGTCCTCACCAACACTTGCTATTTGTGTTTTTTCTTTCTTTTTTTGAGACAAGTCTTGATTTGTATTCTATGCTAGTCTGGTGGTCACTATGTAGACCAAACTGCTGTCCAGTTCATAGCACTCCTACCTCAGTGCTGGGATTACAGGTGTGTGCCACCATGCCCAGCTGGGTTTTTTTGAGTCAGCGTCTCAGATGGCTCTGGCTATCCTTGAACTCAACTTCTCCAGTGCTGGAGTTACAGGTATGTGCTGCCATGGTCTGCTCTGATACTTTGAATTAATTTAAGTTGGTAACTCATGTGAAGGTCTCCAGTGCACCACCTCTTCTCTAATTCTCCTTAGCCCATAACATTTTGCTCTGTTAATTTTCCTGAAATATAGTTGTTATTTTTCTGTTCCATGAAACATTTTTAGGCCTACTAAATCAGCTTCAAAGTTCTCAACATGATTTTGAAGGCTATTTTTTAAAGACTCCCCTTTAGTCAATATATGCAGCACTCATCTGAATACTTACCATTCCTTCAACTCTCCATGTGACTCCCCCAGTCCACAATCACACGTCACTCAGGGTGCTGAATGTTGCATTCCTTCTGTAAATTGGAGGGACTTATTAAACCCTGCTTTGTGTGAGAGCTGCTTGCTCTGGTCGAATCTTAATCTCCCTGTGGTCAATGTCTGGGTCCGTGGTCCTCTACCCCCGGCGTCCTCTGCAGTGTTGAATGCAATGCCTTGTGTATATAGAATGTGAATGAAGAAATGCAATTTCTTAGGTGTTCCCGGTGAGGACCACCAGGGTCCTCCCTGGTCACCCAATAGTAGGAGATGCTGTACCCAGTCTCCTCTTGGCCTCCTCTCTTGCTTCCGTTCTGAACTCTTGGTTCCCAGTGATTTGAGGCACTCCTCTGCTGAGGTGTCTTTCTGACATTCCTTTTTGGGCTATTTCACAATGCGCACTTCCCAGTAAGCACTTTTCCCTGAATAAAATGAAATTCCAGTGATGGGTGTGTAATAGAATTTAGGGTTTAAATTTAGAACACATATGTCCAATTTTAGGAATAGGTAACTGCCATTTACTAGTTGTCTTTTATGTAAAAAACACTTTCAACATATATTCTCTTTTTATTTTTTTATTTTTGTAAGTTTTTTTTTAAATGAATTTTTAAAAAAATTTTATTTATTTTTGTATGTGTATGACTGTACTGTCTGCATGTAGGCTTGTGCACCCGTGTCGTGCAATGCCGCGGAGGTCAGAAGAGGGTCTCGGATTCCCCTGGAACTGGAGTTCTCCTGGAACTGGAGTTACGGATGGTTCTTAGCCGCCATGTGGGTGCTAGGGATGGAACCCGGGTCCTCTGCAAGAGCAGTCGGTGCTCGTAGCCGCTAGGCCCTCTCTCCAGCCCTCAACATACATTCTTATGAATGAGAGTGCCTTTTTCTTTTTTTTTTTATTTTCTTTCTTTCTTTCTTTTTTTTTTTTTTTTTGGGTCTTTTTGAGACAGGGTCTCCCTTTAGTCCCAGCTGGCCTGGAGCTCACTCTGTAGACCAGGCTGGCCTTGAACTCACAGAGATCCATCTGTCTCTGCCTTGTGAGTGCTAGGATTAAAGGTGTGTGCTACCACTCCTGGCCCTAGTGCCTTTTTTTTAATTCACTGTTTTCTCTTTTTTTATGATTATATAATATTCATATTTATTTCTAGTTACATTTTGTTATTCATTGTTTTCTTTAATTTGCTATTTTATAATTTTTTTTAATGAGATGAATTTGGTTGGCAAGAGAACCTAGCTGATTGAGGGCCCATGGTGTGTTTGGGTTCAAATCTTTACTCAGTTGTTTTTTTGTGATGTGACCTTATCTGAATTCCTTCACATTTCTCATATGAAAAGGAGGTTCCACATAGCACATGCTTTGTAGGGTGGTTAGCATGGAACTCCACATAGAGTGGATTGCTTTTTTTAAACTTTTGTCATTAAATTAAATGAAACAACTTGCAATTTGTTTCATTTGCTTGGTCTATGCATTGTTTTCTTCTATATAATAGCTATATGTCAGAGGCCTGGTACTACATTATCTTCATTATACATGCCTGCTTTAAAAAAATCTAGCTGCAGAATTACTCTGATTCTACAAGTTGCAAATCAGACAGTGAGACTGCTTTGTGGGCTTAAAATAGCTGTCAGCCTTCATGGGAGGGGGGTGGGGAAGGGTTAACTAGGCTCTGGTGCAGACCCCAATCACATTTGTTCCAGCCTTTTAATCCTTGTCAGGATTAAAAATCACAGCATCTTAAGTATGGCATGTTGTCTGTCTTCACTTGTCGTTGAGTTTCCTGGATAAATATTTCTTTAAGCAGAGGTAATGTAAGCAGAAGGAATCTTGCAGCATGGGATTAATTAATGCCTTGCAATGCTCACATTTCTCCTTTCAGTTTTATGTTCAGCATCATGTTTACTTTTAAGCAGCAGAGCAGCTGGCTTTAAAGTTTTTTAAAAAGGCACTTCTAGAAATGTTCATGTCCACAGAGGGCTGAATCCCCATATACCTCTGCATGTAACCCAGTTGGTTTTCTGTGGAAACAGTTGCATGTCTGTCTGTGAGAACTATAGGACAGTGACCGCCGCCCCCCTTCATCCTCACTTTTAAAATTATTTGAGTGTGCCGTGTCTGTTCTTCAGACATCTTTTCGGAGTGGGTTTTCACCTGTTACCCTCTAGCTGGTCTTGTTCTGCCGCTGGACTTGGCCCCTAGGCTGCTGTTCCTCCCTACTCTTTCTGTCTCTGTATTTTCTATCAGATGACAACTTCCTCAAAGGCCAAGGGGACTCTACACATCCACGCCTTATGCTGGCCACATCACAGCAAGCTATCAAAATATCCATTGTCATTTACAAAGCACAGACTATATTTCAGGTACTATGCCAAACTCTTTCTACAAAATGATTCATTAAATCTTCCCAACAAGCACATGAGTTAAGACACTCATTATCTGAGTTTTACAGATGGGGAAACTGGGGCAGAATAACTTGTTTTGGTACAGGTCTGTACCAAAGTAATAAGTAGGTCCCAGAGTCAACCCAGGGAACCCAACCCGAGGTGTTTACTTTTAACTCTCTTGCTATACAACTTTGATGATATCAAGAGCTAATGCAGGGCCCTCGTTTTTACTCAGCCCACTATCCCTTGCAGTGTACTCAATAAAACTATTTTCTTCTCCCCACTCATAGGGTTGTAGCTCAGTTGGTAGAATGCTTGCTTAGCATGCATAAAGCCCTGGGTTTGATCCCCAGCACAACATAAACTGGGTATCGTGGTCCACACCTTAATTGGAATGCGGAGGCAGGAGGATGAAGAATTCAAAGTTTGGCTGGGGACATGGCTTAGTTGGTACACTGGTTGCCTGGCCTGTAGGAAGCCCTGAGTTTTATGCAAAGCAGGCATGTTGGTATACAGCTATAATCCCACCTCTAGAGGTGGAGGCAGGAAGATCACACATTCAAGGTCATCCTTGGCTATATAGCAAGTTTGTGGCTTGTCTGAGCTACATGAGACCTTGTCTTAAAAAAAAAAAAAAAAAGCTAACAGGTATCACTGTTTACTAGGCTCTAGGCAGTGTTCTAAGCATTTGGAGCTAATTCAGTCTTCACAGAGTCTCCATGAAGGTAAGCATTATTACTCCACTTTGAGGGATGGAGTTACTGAGGCATGCAGATTTTCCTAGGCTGAGTTCAATGGTCAAAGGCTCTGTTAAAGGTTATGGTTTGGGCCCTTCCCTTTGAGGTTAGGCTTGTGACCTGGGTACTGGTCTGCTGCTCTCATCCCAGCCTACATCAACCAGGCGTGGCGGCGCACACCTTAATCCTAGCTGAGGGCACCAGAGAAGACCTTCCCAGTGGGGCACATTGATGGGTCCTCTGAGGCAGAGGCGGGGAGCTGGAGGGTGGGTAGAGGGGTATATTGGAGGCTCATCCTTCTTGGAGAGGGTCTGCTTTGCTGGGCTCCTCCCCTTGCACTTCTTACTGAGTATGGCATTCCTCTGAAACTTCCACCCACATGTCCACAGTCTCTCCAGGACGGTGTATACACTAAAACACTTCCACCCACAAATCACAGTTGCCCCAGGACCATGTACACCCTGAAATGCTTCCACCCACAGCTCACGTTTTATGGGCACCTGGTTATGTACTATTGCCTATCGAGACTATAAACATTTCTCTTCTGGACTCTGGATGGAAAGAAACACTCCTGTGGAAGCATTTTCTTTTCTTTCTTTTTGCCAAGAGGAAGATTAATGTCTCCAAGGGCCAGGTGACAGATAACACATTATCTCCTCCCCTGCTCTTTCCCATATGTGCACACAATCTGTACTCTAACTACATTTCCAAGCTGGCTCTTTGATGTGTGTGTATTTTTCTCTTCTTAACTTGGTGTCCAGGCTAAATGCATATTCTAGGCACCTGTATCCTATCCAGTGTTTGGCAGAAACTCCTCTTTTTTCTTCAAGATCATGTGACTGCAAATCTCCCCTTTGGATCAGGGGTTTTGCAGTTTCTAACAATGAAGTGGATTGCCAATAGATGCCTCTGATTAATGAAGGAGCTGTTCTCAGTTGTTACCTTCTTTGGAATAATCTGGAAATTAAAAAAATAAAGATCAAAACCTCCAGGCCAGGCTTGTTGAGCTAGCATGGGTGACTTCAAAGTTCTCTGGACTCTTCTAACAGTGTTTGAACCATGGCCTTAGAACACTGTTTCTCAGACATACTGCTAATTGGGATCTCTGGGGAGTTAAGCAAAACATGAGAAAAACTACTGATGGCTGGTGCTATAGCTTAGGTTTTGTATCCCCTGCAAAGGCCTGTGTGTTAAAGGCTTGGCCATAATCCTGCGAGACTATTGGGAGGTGGTGGGACCTCTTGGAGATGGGGCTTAGTAGATCACTGGGACAATGCCCTTGAAAGGGATGTTGGGCCTCCGGCCTCTTTCATTTTCTCCTGCACAACCCCCTCTGTTTCCTGACTGCGGTGAGGTGAACAGGCCTCTGCTGGCACACATCGTTCCCACCATACTGTGCTGTGTGTGCTATTATGGATCCAAAGCAGCAAGGCCAATTGACCATGGACTGATACTGTATGGAATGCCAGAGGTTGTGATGCTAGGTGCCACAAAAGCCAATGAGCAGAAACAAGAATTGAATCTTATTATTATTTTTTTTTTTTGGTCTTTTTGAGACAAGGTCTCCCTGTAGCTGCAGCTGGCCCAAAACTCGCTATGTAGACCAGGCTGGCCTTGAACTCACAGAGATCCATCTACTAGCTTCTGCCTCCGGAGTGCTGGGATTAAAGGCATGTACCACCATTCCTGGCTAAGAATTGAATCTTTAAGTTGCACTTTTTTTTTTTTTCAGGATAAAAACTACCCCAGGACTGTGTTGACATTTTACCTCTCTCAAGTAGGTTTTACAGTAGGTTTTACGGGGAGGGGGACAAAGGTAGCCATCATTCTGGAGTTCAGTCTTACCTCTCTAATCAGGTGTCAAGTGGTCAGCCACATTTTTAACACTTGTAATGTCTGTGTTGCTTATTTTATCGTAGGTACTTTTTTTTCTCATTCTCTCCACATCTGGGCTCAGGCACTTCTTGGAACACTAGTCTAGTTAGGTTCTTCAGGTATCAACCCTGTATCCTGAGCTGGAGAGTTAGATCAAAGAAGCTATTAACAGTGTGTATGTGCTAAGCTGTTAATAACATGTGTGTGCAGATTCCTTTCTGCAACATAGGATACATGAATTTCCCATTCGTCCCCTTGCCACCCAATCAAAACTTCCTAAAGTGTGAGCCATAAAAAACTTTTCTTTTTTTTAAAGATGATTATCTAAGGTATTTTGCAACAGTGATGGAAAGCTGACTAACACAGCTGAGTGCTCCAAGTGATTTTAATTTATACTACAGGGTATAGCCTGGGGTGTTGGGACTCTTGTCTTTTGCTTCTTTGCTGAGACTTTATATTTTTATATCTCTTTCAAGCACATTCGTAATTAGTGAAGCATTTTTATGAGAGCTAATTTCAAGCTCTTATCAAGTAATTCTAGTTACCTTGATATTAGTATCTTATCTTTTTGAATCATGTTGAAATTTTCTTGGTTTTGGAATGAATGGTCTTTGATTGGAACTTGAGTATTTTAGATACCATGCTATTAAGCTGTGTTTTGTATAAATCTTTTCTAGCAAGGTTCTGGTTCTGAGGCCCTGTTGGGGAGAAGGGTACTCTGCCTCAGTCCGGTCATGTGGCATGGAAGGCTAGGTGATCTCTAGGCCTGAGTGGGCCCACCCTGGTTGAAATGGTAGGGTCCCTCATTTCTGTTCCCTGTATGGAAACCACTTGCCACTGTGGCCTTATTACTGCTGGGTGTGGTGAAAGTTCTGACTCTTCACTAGGCTTTCTCTGATACCCACAGGAGGGGAGGAGACTTCGCTCTTGCCAAGTGGTGTGGATGTCCAAGCTTCCCATTTGCCCTTTTCTGACACTGCTGAGAAGAAGCTGAGGCTGGAGCTCCTTGTTATGACCTGGTACGGTCAGAAGTGTATTTTAGTGGGTTGAGGCCAAACAAGGTTTTAATTGATTGATTAATTAATTAATTAATGTTTGGACTCCATAGGGTTCTTGTCTCAAAGTTTTCTGGTATTTTAGACTACCCCTTTCCTGCTAGAGAGACCAAGCTTTCTTAGGACTTTTTTTTTTTTTTTTGCCTGTATCTGTTGGTGTCCTGGGTCTCTGCCTTCTCTAGTAGCTGGCTTGGGCTAAGTGAAGCGCGCGCGCGTGCGAGAGAGAGAGAGAGAGAGAGAGAGAGAGAGAGAGAGAGAGAGAGAGAGAGAGAGAGAGAGCGAGCCAGCCCAGAGAAGTCAGTGCTGTGTTGTCTGTTGGACGTTGAGGCTCCTGCTAGGCTTCCTTCATTTAGAGTTTCCTGTGGGTTGTATACAAAATGTGTGGAGCTTTTGATTGTATTTAGCCGGAGGAGTAGGAAAAGTATAATTGTTCCATCTTTCTAGAAGTGGGAGTTCCTACACTGGGAATGTTAAAGCTCTTTGGGTGAGTCTAATCAAATCAAACCATGAACAAAATATGAGCATCAAGGTATGAAGACCAAGAGACCTGGGCTTTCCTGGGGTTGGTCTTTGAGTGGTTTTGCATCCCCTTATGAAGTCTTAGTCCCTTAGGCTCACTTTCCTTGTATAGGTCTACATTTAAAATTTTAATTTTATTCGTATGAGTGTATTGGCTGCGCGTGTGTAAGTACACCTGTGTCACACAATGCTGGTGGAGTCAGAAGAAGGCATCGGGTTCCCCTGGAACTGGAGTTACAGATGATCATTACCCTCCATGTAGGTGCGGGGAATTGAATCCGGTTCCTCTGCAAAAGCAGCTGGTGCTCTTAACTGCTGAGCCATGTCTCCATCCCCTTAATATTTTATTTAATTAATTTACTTGTGGCGTTTGTGCCTGAGTGTGAGCGTGCGCCCGTGTGTGTGTGTGTGTGTGTGTGTGTGTGTGTGTGTAGTCTAGGCTGACCTCAGATTCTTATGTCTGATTCTTCCTGATGACAGCTTTGAACTTCTGGTCTGTCCTATAGTACAGGTAAGAGATGGTGGTGGCTGGTACTAGGCTCTGTTCTCTGGAGTTGCTGAGTTATAGGCATGGTCTGTATGGATTGCCTTGTAGGTAAGTAAAGAAGAAAAAGTATGGAAAAGATAAAATAAGGAAAAGGAGTTGGTTTTTGTTGCTTGCTTTTTTTTTTTTTGAACTTTTTTTTCAGATTATTATTTTTTTTTATTGATGCATTGTGTATTTCAAAAATCATTTTCCAATTTAGTTCAGGCATATTTCCCTTTCCCTCCCCCCATCCCACCCCACCCCATCCCAGATCATGCATTCTGCCATAACTGTCCTGCATCTTTCTCTCAGTTTTTTTTTTTTCATTTTTTAGCAATAAGTGATAATTTATGAGTACAAGCATCCCTCATGTAAAACCAATTTGCAGGCTGTTGTGCCCAAACCCCCTCAGCCCCACCATCCAGCGGGGGGGGGGGCTTGTATGTTCAATCAAGTTGATCAAATGAGTGTCCAGACTATATTGCTGTAGTTTCACCATTCACCCCAATCACAGCCCTTACATTCCTGTAGTTTCACCATTCACCCCAATCACAGCCCTTACATTCTACCATGCCCCCTCTTCCCCAGATTGTTCCTTAGGCTTAGAAAAGGGGCACAGGTGGATGAGAAGCAAAACAGTCTACTTTCTCTGGAGCTGTTGTCTTGGACTCTGGTCAATTCTGGCTGTTTCCTTTCATGGGCTGACAGTTTGTCCAGGAATAACCTTTCGATCCTACTAATGAAGCATAAGCAATTAGATATATAGGTATTTAAACAGCACTAATAGTTATGGTAGGTTACTTTGGTATAGACACATATGTTTGGATGGTATGTTAATCCATGAATTACATTTTTTTTTCCTGTTAAATATGACAGGGTCTTACTGTTGTTGCTTGTTTTTAAAGGGTAAAGCAAGCACGCCTTTAATCCTAGCACTTGGGAGGCAGAGGCAGGCGGATCTTTGTGAGTTCAAGGCCAGCCTGGTCTACAGAGTAAGTTCCAGGACAGCTGGGGCTACAGGGAGACCCTGTCTCAAAAAGACCAAAAAAAATAAAATAAAATAAAATAAAAAATTAAAGGGTAAAGCAAGTAACAGAAAACCTAATATAAATGAGAAATAATGGAGAGGTAGGAAGACCTGTACTAAAGAGGCTTTAAATATTAGGCTTGAGAGATGCCACTCAGTCTTGTCAACAGTGGGAAATAAAAATGTGTCTTTCTAGGGGATGACATACTCACCTCCATGTATTAGGAGGGGGAAATGGGTACAAGCTAATGCAGAGTGGACAGAATGACGATGGTGGGTTTGGAAATAAAGTAATGGCTGTACGAGAAATGGCAGAGAGAAGCCTGATCAAGCAGTGTATGGTGTTTGTAGGGCCGGGGTATATTTGGGAAGGAGAAAGTTTCTACTTCTGGTAGAGAAGACAGACTTAAATAGTCTTGACTTGTAAGAAACTTACATCTGAGTTTGACAAAACCATTCAGTAGAAGTGCCATCTAAAACTCTGAATAGTGGAGGCTTTGAACGGTGGTCCTGACCTCTGTATCTCATCCTAAGCTGCTCACCTTGGGCTGGGCAGTCAGCTCCACCACTGTCCTAATGTCCTGTCCTGAGTGTTTTATCTTTTTGAAGCAGTGCTGATACTTTATACTCCTACATCATCTCATAGTACAGCAAACATCTCATTAGGCTGTTGAGACAGTTATTTTAGGTCTAGTTAGCTAAAATTGTAAGAATGAAATTATATGAGCCCTTCTGTAACAAAAGGCTGAATGGGGATGTCAGTTAAGGCTGTATAAGAATAGACTCCAGTGGCTGGCGAGGTGACTCAGCCAACAAGGGTGCTTGCTGCCAAGTCTAGTGACCTGACTTCAGTCTCTTGGATCCATACTGTTGAAGGAGAGAACTGGCTCCTGGAAGTTATCCCCTGACTCCATACTTGTCCCAGGATATGTGCGTACACATACAGACACACACAGACACACACAGACACACACACACACACACACACACACACAGAGTAATAAATAATAAAAAGAATAGAATTCAGGAAGATTGCAATTTCTGCTAGCCAGGATTAGGAAGTCTCTCCTTAACCTCCCAAACTCTTCTTGCAAACAGAAGTTGCTAAAATACAAATACTTCACACAGGGATTCTATCTGAATCACTGGTAGGAAATCCATAACTCAGCCTCTGAAGTGATGGGATTACATGTATGAGCCACCACAACCAAGTCTCTAGGCATTAATTAATTAATTAATTAATTAATTAATTAATTAATTAATGTGTTTGTGGAGGGGGTGTGGGTATGTATGATGTGTGTGTGTGTGGGGGGGACTTGCATGTATACCATGGCGTGTGTGTGGAGATTAGGGGATAACTTTGTAGAATCATTTCTCCCCTTTATGTGGGTTCTAGGGATTGAACTCAGGTCTCCAGGGTTGTATGGCAAGCACTTTGCCCAGTAAGTCATTTCAAAGACCCTAGGATGTTTTAATAGACATGTCCTCATCATGTAACTCTGGTTGGCCTAGAACTCACTTTGTAGACCAGACTGGCCTCAAACTCAACAGAGATCTACCTGCCTTTGCCTCCTGAGTGCTGGGGTTAAACATGTGTCACCAAGCCTGGCCACACTAGACTTTTTAATACAATAATTATTTTGTCTTCTGTACTCTACTCCACCCTGAATGGTTCCTCTGGTCTGGGAAATCCTTCAAAACAAACTGGATATCTAATCAGCTTCTGCATTTCCACCACACAGCACAGAGCTGATGCACTGCAGACATGCCATTGATGTTGAAAGAGCAAAAGAATGGAGTCTGTACCACAAATTCATATAAATGCGTATTTACCTGGGTGCCTTGGCCAGGATTGAGATTCCCAGTATGGATGTTTTGCAGTGTACTAATTCTGTGTCCAGCCCACTTGTCTTCTGAGATGTATGGTTTGAATTTCACAAAAATAATTTCTGGAGAGAACATGATGTTTAATGACTTCCCCTCCCAGGCTTTCCCTTAGCAAGGTGGTAAGGGTTTTTATGGAGTGGATCTTGTTTTTCTCCTAAAGGTGGACTGGTTTGCAACCTGAAGTCAGCTTTGTAGTTGGAGGCGTAGGTGATGAGTAACCAGCTCCATGCTCATGAGGCTTAGCCCAGCAGATACTGGTTTCTCCCTTTCTTCTAGATATCTACACATGTTCTTCCTTGGATTGCCTTGGTAGCATTTTGTTCATAGTCCTAGAGTTTCCTGTTGCACTTTCTAGCATAGGCCCATAAAAATGGCCCACCATTTGTGTTTCCTATATCATTGTCATACACATAGAGGAGGCTGTGATTCAGTGAGGGTCTTGCTCATTAAGGAGAAGCCAATATCCTTCGAGCCCCGTGCATGTCAGGCATCTTGTGACAGTGATGCCTCTTAGTAATTCCTTACTTCCTTTTTCCAGCAGTATCTGGAAATTGCTTTTTATTAAAAATATGCTTGAAGCACACACTTGAGACTACTGAATCATCTCTTCTAAGGAAGAAGCCCTGGTGTCTTAGATATGTCATGTGGGAGAGATACAGCCATCCCTTCCCTCACCCCATGCCCCCCCACTCCAGTTCACTCTTCTCCACCTAGTAAACACGTTTTTATTATTTATTACCAGGGAGACTGGGGCTGAGAGGCCAGAAAGGGGCAGAGGGAAAAGTTCTCAACTGGCTGTAGGACCCTTCTCACATCAGCAGCCTGATGTGAACCCTTTCACTGCTCTGTGCCTCGGTCCCCTTATCACTAAATACTAGAGTTGACCTAGAACCTGAGTCTTCGAGTGGTGGTCTGAGGTCCCTCCCAGTTCTACCCGTCTGGGTCTCGATTCCTCCCTTGTTCTCTGCACACCATGTCCTTTTGTCTCAGCCAAGTCACATCCCCTGAACTTAGCACATACTGGTTGACAGATCAATTTAGAACCAGTATGTGGCTTGAGCCAGAGCCCAGCAAGATGGCACATTGCTCCAGTGTTCCTGGCCTGTGCAAAATTGTGTGCTTGAGATGTGCGAGAAGGGCACTGCCACCTTCCTTCTCTTAGCTCTTGGTAAACATGTAGCTCAAATGGAAGCGTGTAAAGGTAGAGTGGATTTCCTACTTGTTTTATGCTCTTGGGAATTTATACTTTTTGCTGCTCTATGGGGGATGATGTCTTAGTCATCAGTTTTGCTCCAGTATAGCCAAAAGAAAGAGTTTTGAAAGGCAACAGATATCCATGGGAGCAAATTCCGCAGAAAGACAGAAGAGAAAAAGGTTGGAGCTAGGACCTTGAATTCTGAGAATCTCAAGCAAAAAGAGACCTATGTGTGCCTGCCAGCCCAGCAGCCAAGGTCCTGATCTTAAATGGTGGCATTTGTAGCCCTCAGTCCAGAAGGCTTGCTTTCAACCTTGTCACTTCAGAAACTGAGTTTTGTAAAACAACGTTTGCAATCTGGCAGTGATCATCCTACTGTCCCCCATGGTTCTGATTTCTTGTCCAGCCTGGGATGCCACCTGCATTATTATTTCTGAAAGCATCCAGCCAATGTAAGGGGCCTTTATGGGCAGACCTAGGTTACTCAGGTTGTCAAACCTGATTTATTAGTCCAGAGTGCCTTTATGGATTTACAATGGGATATATAATTGAATGAGATACTGGATATACTCTTGGATACAAACCAGCTCTTATCTCTCTGCAGGTAGGAGGGGGACCAGGATGTTGTTTGGGAATGTTTACTGGCAGCAGGCCAGGGAGACTTGCTGTATACATTGTACAATGATGGTTTCCTTATTGGAATAAGAATATTCCACGTCTGTAGGTCAAAGCACTCTCCTGCAGTAGTTTTCTCTGGATATTGCCAGCAATTGTCTTTAAAGAGTTAATTGTTATTTATTTATTTATTTAGAGTCTCACAATGTAGGTAGTCAGGCTGGCCCCAAACTTGTGATCCTCCTGTTTTAACCTCTGGAGTGCCGTCCCTCCTGCTCTGGAAGGTGCCTTTCCTGGGTTTGTGCCTGTTGTGTTCAGGGCTGAGTGATGCTTCCTTCCCTTTTTGGAGGTAACTCCCCCCCACAGAGTTACCTATGGGAATCCAATCCAAGGCTTCTCTCATGCCTTTATTTACATTGTAAATACACTTAGTCTGGTAACTGATTTACATGCCAGGCCTGGGGGATTTTCTGTCCCCCCCTCTTCTCCTTCCTTCCTCCACCCTCCCCTTCTCCTTTCTTCTCCCTCCTCCCTGCCCCTTTCTCTTTCTCCTTTACTTCCCTTAGGCTTCTTACAGGCTCTTGACTCAAACTTGAAACCACCCTTTTCTCTAAGAAGAACTGATCTGTTGTAATAGAAAATATTAGTTCAGAAGCCCCATGTGGGCACCAGGGGTGCATATTTTTACTGGATAGGCTGTTGTTTGGTGATGATAAGGGTGACATTTTTCAGAGACAGAGCTGGGAAATTACATGGAAAAGTAAAAATGCATGTGATAAGATAAACATATTTGTAAGCTTTTTTTTTTAATTTTTATTTATTTTTGTATGTGTATGAATGTACCGTATGCATGTAGGTCTGTGCACCCGTGTCGTGCAATGCCGCAGGGGTCAGAAGAGGCTCTCGGATTCCCCTGGAACTGGAGTTCTCCTGGAATTGGAGTTACGAACGGTTCTTAGCCGCCATGTGGGTGCTGGGGATCGAACCTGGGTCCTCTGCAAGAGCAGTCGGTGCTCTTAACCGCTAGGATATCTCTCCAGCCCTATTTGTAAGCTATTACTAATATTTCCAGATAGAATTTGATTCTAGAAACTTTGCCGGTTTTTCCCCCCATACCAAGGATGCTGATTCCAAAGACATAGGAAGTCACTCTTGACTATCCCCTAATTGTTCATCAAACACTTATTTTCTAATGTGCCATCTGTATCTTCTACCATTTATTTATTTATTTATTTATTTTTTAAATTTCTGTATGTGTGAGTGTACTGTCTGCATGCAAGTCTGTGCACCCATGTCGTGCAATGCCGCGGAGGTCAGAAGAGGGTCTCGGATTCCCCTGGAACTGGAGTTCTCCTGGAATTGGAGTTTCAGATGGCTCTCGGCCGCCATGTGGGTGCTGGGGATCGAACCCGGTCCTCTGCAAGAGCGCCGGCGCTCCTAACCGCTAGGCCATTTCTCCAGCCCTCTTCTACCATTTAAAAAGTGACTGTATGCTTAGCCTGGTGTACAGGTCTGTAATCCCAGTGACTTGGAA
Organism: Rhizomys pruinosus; assembly: GCA_009823505.1. Lineage (NCBI taxonomy): Eukaryota > Metazoa > Chordata > Mammalia > Rodentia > Spalacidae > Rhizomys > Rhizomys pruinosus. The sequence goes on along the minus strand of VZQC01004878.1, from coordinate 4,332,096 downwards.
GACTGAGGTAGAAGGATTGGAAGTTCAAGGTCAGCCTGAGCAACTTAGTGAGACCCTGTCTCAAAATAAAAAAAAAGTAAAAGAAAGGACTGGGCATATGAGAATATAGCTCAATAGTAGAGTGCTTACCTAGCAATTATGAGACCCTGGGTTTAATCCTTAGTAAACTTTTTATGAAAAGTTTGTGGAGCTAGAGAGATGGCACCATGGTTGAGAATTGTCTGTGACCAGACAACTGTCTATAACTCCAGCTCCAGGGAATTTGACACTCTTTTCTGTGAGCACATACCTCCTCATTTAATTGTACACATAATTAAAAAGTAATAAAGACAAATCTTTTTTGTTATTTGTTTTTAAGACAGGTTCCCCCTGTATTCCCAGCTGGCCTGGAACTCATTATGTAGACCGGGCTGGCCTCAATTTCACAGAGGCCTACTTGCCTCTGCCTCTTGGGTGCTGATTAAAGGTGTGTGCCACCATGCCCATAAAAACAAATATTTTAAGAAAGCTTGTTATTGGTACTGTATGTTATAGTTTAGATGAGGGAATGGCCATCTAGAACCCATTGGTTAAAAAGACAGGATGAGGAGATGGCTCAGTTGCTGAGGGGCTTGCCATATAAGCATGAGATCTGAGTTTGGTCCTCAGCACACTGGGGAAGCAGAGACAGGAATATCCTTGGGTTTGATGGATAGCTAATCTAACAGCAAGATCCTGTCTCAAAAACTAAGATGGAGGGGGACTGAGAAAGATACCCAATGACATCAACCTCTGGCCTCCACATACTGAGTAGAATCAGTGGGAAGGTGTGAAACCTTTAATAAGTGGAGCTTAGCCCTGTGTACTGGTACATGAATATAATCCCAACACTTGGGAGGGAGAGGTAAGAAGATCAAAAGCTCAAGGTTATCCTAGTTTATATATTGAGTTCCAGGCCAGCTTGGGCTATATGACACCCTGTCCCGAAAGACCAAAATGAATGAATGAATGAATGAATAAATAAATAAATAACTGAACAAGTAAGTGGGGCCTATCAGCAGGCCTTGGGTCACTGGAGGAGTGCCTGTGAAGGGGACCATGGGACTCTGATCTCTGTCTTTTTTCATATCCTGAAGGTGAGATGAGCAGTTTTGTTGTATTCTACTTTTACTATAATACTCAGCCTTGTTCCAGGCCCCAAAGCAGCAGGGCCAAATGACTGTGAACTGAAATATCGAAAACTGTGAGCTAAAGTAATCAATTTATGAGGAGAAAATGTTTGTCTCAGGTGTTGGTTATAGTAACGGAAAGTTAGCGTGCTGCTCATTGTGAAAGGGTGAAAAATGACACTCTGAAAAGCCCTCCACACTTTAACCTTTGGAACCTGTGCATATTCCTGCACACAGACTGCATTCATGATTATGTTGAGGCTCTTGAGAAGGGGAACTTGTTCTTATTATCTGGGTGGGATTTATATAATCACAATTTCCCTCATAAGGAAGGTCAAGAGAGATTACATGCAGAAGGCGGAGGCATAGGTACATTTTTTTGTACTACTAAAACTCATGTCCACCTATGATAATTTCGCTCACATAAGTCTTTTCTAATGTCCATAGAAGGGCTCAAGGGAATTATACTCTTTTATTTTTCTGTATATTATTAGATGTTTGTGTTCTTTGTATGTGCAAGGTTAAAACTACTGGGTAAAAAAATGTTACTCTTGTAATATATATATAATAAAAAAAGTTACATTTTCCTTAAGGTTTATCCCTCTCTTTCTGGTGAGAAAGCTTGCTATAAGTCCACTTAATCTTTCTTTATAATTCATGCACTTGGAAAAAAATTAGGTGCTTATAGTAAAAGTCTAGTAATTTGAACAGAAATATATATTTTTTTCTGGTTTTCCCTTCTGGCCTTGAACTCCTGATGTGTTCAAGTGCTGGAATTACAGATGTGTACCTCAACATCCAGCCCTGGAGAGTGTCTTGATACTGTTGCTCTAGTCAGTATCCCCAAGGCACACATGTATTCCACCTTTTCCCATGCTGAGGCTGAAATTCAGGACCTTGCATATGTTAGGTAAGGGCTGTGCTACTGAGCTGTTTCCAGCCATAATACGTCATTTTCAATATGACATTTGAAATCTTTTAGTTTTTCAGAAAGTTTTTTCTCCAATTAGTGGTTTTGGAATTCTGCCTTTGCTTCAGTTTTACTATTAAAGTACTTCTCCTTGTGGGTCCATTGCCCATTTTCAGTAGTCATCGTTTTAAAGTCCCTCATCTCTTTATATCTTTCATTTAAGAATTTCCCTAAGTTTTGGGTACTTGTAAGGTTTGTTTTCTCTCATGTTCTTTTTGTTCATTTCCTCACCCCGCACTGCTGGGGATCAAACCCCAGGTTTCCTGTGTGCTAGACAAGTGCTATAACTCTCAGCCCTTAGTTTTAATTTCCAAAATCAGTTTAAAACATTTTTTTAAATTTATTTTTTGTGTGTATAAATATACTGTCTGCATGTAGGTTGGCGCACCCGTATCCTGCAATGCCGCAGAGGTCAGAAGAGGGTGTCGGATTCCCCTGGAACTGGAGTTAAAGACAGCTCTCAACCGCCATGTGGGTGCTGGGGCTCAAACCCGGGTCCTCTGCAAGAGCAGTCGGCGCTCTTAACCGCTAGGCCATCTCTCCAGCCCCCAAAATCAGTTTTTAAACTTCCATTTCTTTTTCAAGTTCTGTCAACTTAACTTCTGGATTTTTCTGACTCTATGTTTTTTTTTTTTTCTTCCAAGCCTTGCATAGTTTAAAATATTTATGTTATTTTGAAATATGCTATATTATATGTGCTTTTAAAATGTCTTTTTGGCATGCTTTCACTGTCACATTTCTCTAGAGATGTTATTTTGTCCCTTAGCATCTCTTTTCCTTACAGAGATGCTTACGGTTTTATTACTTTTCTGCTAATTTTTTTTTTTTTGTCTTTTCGAGACAGGGTCTCCCTGTAGCCCCAGCTGTCCTGGAACTCACTCTGTAGACCAGGCTGGCTTTGAACTCACAAAGATCCGCCTGCCTCTGCCTCCCAAGTGCTAGGATTAAAGGCGTGCGCCACCACGCCCGGCTTCTGCTAATTTTTATGTAAGCTAGTCTTCATAAAGTTTGAAAAGGAGCTTTGTGTGCTGAAGAGATGACTCAGTGGTGAAGAGTACTTACCGTTCCTTCAGAGGACCTGGGTTCTGTTTCCAGCACCCACATGGTAATTCGCATGTGTCCTTAACTCTATCTCCAGGGAATCAGAAGCCCTCTTCTGGCCTCCATAGGCATTGCACCCACATAGTGTACTTAAATGCAGACAAAACACTCACATGTAGAATAGAAATAAGTAAAATCTTTTAAAGAAAGGTACCTTGGTTTAGTGATTATTCTAACTTAACAGAACTCACATATGTTCATATAGATTCAAAAGCTGATAGGCCGAGGCTGTAGCTCAATTGGCACAAAATAAGGCCTCGGGTTCAATCTTTAGAACTCAGAATTCTAACAGCAAAACAAAGTGTGGTTCCCTGTTTCCATCTCCTCCTTTCATTTGAATCTTTTTATTCGTTTGTCTCTGCCTGGCTTGCTCAGTATTGATTCTGTTTCTTCCCATATTTCCTCAGAGTCGTGTTCTGTCCTGGTGAGTTGCTTCTGGGGACTCCCAGGGGTGGGCACATCAGCCCCTTGGGCAGCACCGTGGGGCCTTTCAGTCCTTCGTGCAGCTGTCATACCCTAGCTTCTTCTGTTGATTCTTTTGGGGGTTTTACTTATTCAGATCTTCATGCGCCTCGTCACTTCTTTTTATTTTATTTTATCCCGCTTTATTTTTTGTAATGCTCGGGGATGGGCCCAGGGACACTAGGCAAGTCTTCTTCTTTGAGCTGCACCCAGGCCTGCTAGTCTTTGTTGCATCTCATGCAGACACTAGTGTCATACTGGCTGCTGATTTGTCTTCATTTGTTTGTATTTTCAGGCTTTTGGTAATACTTTATCACCAAATTTTGCTGAGTGTTGTTTATGAGTTCTGAGTTTTGCTGTTTAGTAGTTGTTCTGGTAACATCTCGGTAGGAATTGTAGAAGATCAATCAATACACTCCACTCCACCATTGCCCCCATCTTCCCTAGAATTTGGATTTTTAAAAAAAATTTTTACAATGTGGCAAGTTGTTGACTGAGATTGTAGGAATTTCTCCCGCCCTTGTCGCAACAAAAGATGCAAATATTTGAGAACATAAGACAAGTGGTAAATCCATTCTGCCTGCATGTACTTAGATTTGATCCAAGTATCATTGAAGATCATGGGTGCCTGCCCTCCCTCCATGCCTCAAACACAGTGGGTACATTTACATAGCTCAGGAGCATGTGGAGGGCTGTGCGGTCTTGCTGGGTGGGCTCTGCCTGTTTGCTCTGATTGATCCAGTGTGAGGCCATGATGCTGGGGCTATGACTTCACTGGGGAGGGAGTATGGTTTGCAGAGACCATGGTAAGAATCAGACAGATCCAGAGAGGTGGAGTTGGAAGGCATCTCAGAGACTCTTAAGATTCAAGTTCAGTCAACTTCATTATTTTACTGAGACTGAGATACAGAGAGGTGGAAGTGAGTTGTTGAAGGCTGCTGATGCAGTTAGAGGTGAGATGGGGTCTGCAGCTAGTCCACAACTCTTCCCTGCCCTTTGCCAGGCGCTCAGCCCCAGCCTTCCTGTTGAGTAGTTGCTAAATAGACCATCGTGAAGCTAAGAGGACTTGTGCAGAGTAAATTGAAGGCTATTCATTCTTTTGTTTTAAAAAGTTCAGTGTTTCAAGTAGTGGGTTTACTTAAAATAGAGGCATGCCTAATTTGGTATTTGTGTGGAATAATTACTGTGGGTTTCTTAAGGAGTCTCACAGCGCTTTCATGACAGAATAAGAACAGGACGCAAAGGCCTGGCTGGGTGAGTCCGAAAGAACTTTTTACTCTACCTTGTGGTAAATCTGCAATTGTTAACATTTCCAAGAAAGGGGAGCATTTCTTTTTTTAAAATTTTATTTATTATTTTTTATGTGTATGAATGTACTGTCTGCATGTAGGTTGGTGCACCCTTGTCGTGCAATGCCGCGGAGGTCAGAAGAGGGCGTTGGATTCCCCTGGAATTGGAGTCAAAGACGGTTCTTAGCCACCACGTGGGTGCCGGGAATCGAACTCAGGTCCTCTGCAAGAGCAGTCTGTGCTCTTAACTGCTGAGTCATCTCTCCAGCCCCAGGGGAGCATTTCTCACTAAGCAGTGGTTCTTGACAGCTGACTTAATGAATTGACCTCCATGTCTCTCACCTTCTGTTCTCTTCGAATAGTTTTCTTGTTTCCTTGATCAAGAGGTTAATAATTAAAAACTAGAAGAGGATAGTAATTTGTATTTGGGTATCAGTGCAACATGATTTGTGTTATCTTTCTCTATATGCATTAAATGAATCTGTTTGGGAAAATGGAACTAATCTGAAAAGATGAAAAAAATGCGCTGACCATGCATTGCTGAGTATGACGTTTCATGTCATAGTGTAGGAGGCCTTTCTGCAAAAAATGGTGAGGAGGGCCTGAGGGCTAATCCCTTACCTGTGGTCACCTGCCATCCTTGCTCAGCTCAGTACCATAGCTGAGACATCAAATGAGAGAGAAGACTGTAGGAAAAGTGTATTTTCCATGAGAGAAAAATGGCTCCTGGGGGGGGCAAATGTGTTAACAGCTGCTGCTTTCTTGTCTGTTCTTCCCCTTCTCTGCACTGATCTATTTTGTTTTGTAAATTTTCAGACACATGACTATGTTTAATTGTAAGTTCCTTTATTTGAGATAAAGGGTCTTTTTTTTTTTTTTTGGTCTTTTTGAAACAAGGTCTCCCTGTAGCTCCAGGTGTCCTGGAACTCACTCTGTAGACCAGGCTGGCCTTGAACTCACAGAGATCTGCCTGCCTCTGCCTCCCAAGTTCTGGGATTAAAGGCGTGTGCCACCACGCCCAGAAAAGACCATTTTTTACTTGTGGGTAGGAAAACGAAGTCCTAGCTGCTCAATATTATGCCAGCCCTTAGCTAGTGGTACTGGGACTCCAGAGCCTCTGATAGAGTGCATGCTGGTGTTCAGAGATGGCACTGATAAAATCATCCTGCTTCTCTGAACACAGGAAAAATGGGGATATGTGAAGATTAGAAAAGAATGTTATTCATGCAGCCAGTACTTCCAGAGTACAGTGGGAAACCAGATTCTGTGCTGGGTGCTAGCATGTGACTTTGAAGAGGATGGTGTTGTTTCTTTTTTTTTTTAATATTTTTTTTTAAATTTTTAAAAATTTTATTTATTTCGGTATGTGTATGAATGTACTGTCTGCCTGCAGGTGTGTGCACTTGTGTCGTGCAGTGCACGCGGAGGTCAGAAGAGGGTGTTGGATTCTCCTGGAACTGGAGTTCTCCTGGAATTGGAGTTTCAGATGGTTCTCGGCCACCTTGTGGGTGCTGGGGATCGAACCCGGGTCCTCTGTAAGAGCGGTTGGCGCTCTTAACCGCTAGGCCATCCCTCCAGCCCCTCGGAGGATGGTGTTGTTTCTAAGGATCGTGTGATACAGAGATGGAGCTAGGGAGTGTTGGCATATTCTGTAAACCCTTCAGACCTCTCTATAGGTGGGAGTAGAATACTTTTTCTTGTGTAAACAGTGTATTCATTGGTGACAGTGCTAGCTAGGCATGTGTCTGTTCAACATTAGATTTCTTCCTTAGGCTATATACAGAATAGTGGAGGAGATGCTATGGCCATTCTTGAAAAAACTGAAGATGCAATACAAAGCAGATAATAAGCCAGTATTATGGGACCCACAGTATAATTTTCTGTCTTTTAAAAATTTTTTATTTATTTTTCTCTATGTGTATGAATGTACTGTCTGCATGCAGGTCTGTGCACCGGTGTCGTGCAAGGCCATGGAGGTCAGAAGAGGGTCTCGGATTCCCCTGGAACTGGAGTTCTCCTGGAATTGGAGTTTCAGACGGCTCTCAGCCGCAATGTGGGTGCTGGGGATGGAACCCGGGTCCTCTGCAAGAGCAGTCGGCGCTCTTAACTGCTAGGCCATCTCTCCAGCCCCTAATTTTCTGTCTTTCAAGCAATGATGGTGACCAAGAGGATGGTTTCTAAGGTTTCCTCAAGAAGCCCTTGCACTCTGTGATGTGTTAAGAACTCAGAGTATGTAAAGTACTCCTCTGTTGCCTTCCTGGCTTCCAGTTATGTTGGACTTCAAAGCGTTTGAGAGACTGGACTTATGGCTGGAATCTGAGCTGATGCATGGGACTGAGGGAGGGAGGATTCTGCATTTTCTGGCCTCAAACTGAAAGCGTCCTTGATTATCTGACAGAGTAGTCTTCATGCCGTCATCAGTGGATTGGCTTTCTGATCCTTCATCATGCCATAAGTCCATGACTCTAGTCTTCCATTGGGACAACAGATGGGTTGGTGGGGAGTGTGATATTTGCTTGTTTTTCAGTCTCTGGTCTCATTTAAATGTTGGTGGTGTGTGCCTGGTCAGACTTGGCAAACTCTTACTTGATTTATTCTTCCCCAAGGAGCCCACAAAACCCATAAAACAGAGTTGGAGAACTAGCCTCTAATCATGCTTGTTAGGGCTAACCATAAACACAGTCTCACTGATGGATGGATAGTTTAATAAACACCCTCTGAGTGTCTGAGCTAGGTCTGTAGGCATACTCCAAGGCCTGGCGTGGACCTGGCTGGGAGGTGGACACGTGGTAGATTCCTGAGCATTTAAAGGCCATTTATTTTCTTTTGCCATTATACTACTTGAAACTTTGACTTAAACTGTTGTAAATAACTTTGGCAACCTAAGAGCACACAGTTACCTTAGGGTCAGAGAAGATACATGCCTTGATTTCTCTTGATGGTCCCTTCCAAACTGTGGTCCAGGGGTCAAATGTAGGGGCTAGGTATTTCATTCATTCTAGCTCTAAATCCAGCCCTAGCTATCTGCACGCCATCTTTTTACAGTGCTTGCAGGCATGTGGTCCAATTGCTAGTTTATAAAAATCCATTCCAGTCAGGCCCCCTGTGGGAGTTCTGCAGGGTCTTAGGTCATGACCCTGAGTCTGATCTAATGTTCTGTTTTCCGTACTCCATTGCATGTACTTGCTAGTAATTCCAGAGCTGGAGCATGCAGCTTCAAGTGGAGACTTGATCAATGACTTGAGGACTGGGGACACTATGGACTGAATGCTTGTATATTACACACTCTGTATGTTGAGGTCCTAATCTCGGTGTAATGATATGGCATTAACAGGTAGGACCTTTGAGTGGTAATTAGGTCCTGAGAGTGGAGCTGGAAGGCTACAGTAAGTAGGTTTGTGTTTGCAAGCTTGGAAGGCCTTTGCTAGAAAGTGAGTCAGCTGGCATCTTGGTCTTGGACGTCCTGGCCTTCAGAATTATGCTATTGAAGCTACAAGACCCATAGGCATTGTGTTAGAACATCTGAAGCTGAGATGTGGTGTGCGGGATGTACAGACACTATCTGGCATTTGAAGAGAAAGTTGGGAGTTGAAGAATGTAATAATAGATGATTAATTCAGACTGTTAAATTGCCTTTTGTCCTATCTGTGTCAAATTCTGTATGGACTATTTTAGACTGTTAACACATGTAAATGTGATTCCCTCATCCTGTACATGGAATTTCTTGTGCCACAGAAAGATGGAAGGTTTTAGTGCTTAGAGACCTGTGTTTTAGTTACAGCCTTGATACTTATCAGTTACATATGTAAGAGTTCAGGGAACTCACTTTTTTTTTTTTTTTTTTTTTTTTTTTTTTTTTGAGA
>VZQC01004878.1:4232624-4322343 GCA_009823505.1 Rhizomys pruinosus | reverse complement strand
TCCTGTCCTGTCCTGTCCTGTCCTGTCCTGTCCTGTCCTGTCCTGTCCTGTCCTCCCTGCTTTCATTTATGCAGTGCTGGGAGTTGGACTCAGTGCCTCATACAAGTACTCTACTACTGAACTACACTTTCAGCTTCAGCTTCAGTTTCTTCATTGATATAATGAATTAAAACTGTACCTCACAGTGTTATTGTGAGAGTTAAATAGCATTCTGAATAACTATAAAGCCCTCCTCCTCCTCCTCCTCCTCCTCTTCCTCCTCCTCCTCCTCTTCCTCCTCCTCCTCCTCTTCCTCATCTTCCTCCTCCTCCTCCTCCTCCATGTCTCATGTAGTGCTTGCTGGCCTTGAACTTGCTATATAGTTAAGGACAACCTTAAACTCCTGATCTTCCTGCCTCTACCTTCTGGGTGCTGGCATTACAGGCAATGGACTACAACACCTAGTTAACAAAGCACTCTTTAGTGGCTAATTGTCTTATGGAATTTATTAGAAAAGTCTTGGAGTATAGTATGGGTAGTTTGTCTGTTCACTGTGGCTAATGTTCTCCTCCCCCCCATCCCCTGTCTTTTTTTTCTGTTTAATCTTTGTTAGTGAATATTAATTAATATCCTTAATTGTTACTAGGTTTTAGGGCTATCTTTCATACATTTTAATTTTTTTTCTGCTGACATTTAAAGACACCATTAGTCAATGGTTTAAAATTTTCTTTTTTAAAAGATTTTATTTATTATTATTTTATGTGTATGAGTGTATTGTCTGCATGTGTATAAGTGTATATGTGTCATATAGTGCCCTCGGAGGTCAGAAGAAGGCATTGGATCCCCATAACTGGAGTTATGGATTGTTATTAGCTGCCATGTGGGTGCTGGGAATCGAACCTTGGTCTTCTGCAAGAGCTGACAGGGCTCTTAACTGCTGAACTCTCTAGGGAGTGTGATTTAGAATTTTCGTCAGTCAACAATATTAAACAAATGCTTCTAAGCATAGACCATGCATTAGAGATGTAATTTTTTTATGGGGAGGTTACTTTTTTAATGTCTTCTTTTGTAACTCAAGCTGGCCTCAAACTCATGACCTCCTGGCTTGGCCCTCTGAGTGCTGGAATTGTAGGCATGTATCAGCATGCCTAGTAAGGAGATGTAATTATCACTGGTCCTTCCCTCCTCAGCACCCTTCTGCCTAAGTAACTCCAGTGATGGTAGAATCCTTATTTTCTGTGACGGAATATCTTGTGTATTATGGCTTTAAGTGTTAGGAGATTCTTCCCTTATTTTGAACTAGTATCTTCTGTAGAACTTTGCCAGTTGAACTATAATCAAACCTCTTGGCATGAATTTAATTTTTCATATTAGGAAGCATTATAGGTATATAGAATATATAAACATCACACGACCACCCAGATCAAAGACGAGAGACGCATAATTTAAGTCTTTACATATCCTAATTGTTTTCCATCTTTTTCCTTAGAAGTAACAATTATCTTAAATTCATTGTTTTATTCTTTTAATCATTTGTTTATAATTAAAAAATATGTGCATGAGTTGGGCATGATGGCACATTCCTGTATTTCCAGCACTCAAGGTCTAAGGCAGGGACATCAGGAGTGTGAATTCAGCTTGTAATACATGGTGAGACCCTGTCTCGTGGTGGTGCACGTCTTTAATCCTAGCACTTGGGAGGCAGAGGCAGGTGGATCTCTGTGAGTTCAAGGCTAGCCTGGTCTACAGAGTGAATTCCAGGCCAGCTGGGGCTACAGGGAGATCCTGCCTCAAAAAGGCAAAAAAAAAAAAAAAAAAAAAAAAAAAAAGAGAGACTAAAAAGCAAGATGAAGAACCCCACATGTATGTGTATTTACTAATATGTTTATTTATTTAATGTTTTAAAACTATACTTGTGGTGGTTTGAATAACTGTTTGCTGTAGGCTCAGGTGTTTGAACAGTTGGTCAGTTGGTGCTGCTGTGTGGAGAATGTTATGGACCCATTGGGAGGTGTGGTCTTGCTGGAGGAAGCACATCCCTGGAGGCAAGCTGTGAGAGTTCATAGTCTCACCCCACTTCCAGTTGACCTCTCTGCTTCCTGTGCATGCTGGAAAACCTGAGCGCTTAGCTTTCTTCTCTGCCTGCCTACCATGCCTCACCACCGTGATGGACTTTTACCTTCTGGAGCTTTAAGCCCCAATAAACTCTTCCTTCTGTAAATTGCCTTGGTCAGGATCTTTTTTAATCACAGCAACAGAAAAATAACTAATACATTACTTTTCACACTTTGCTCATTTTAACAGGTTTTTGGTATGTGGTGTGTGTGTGTGTGTGTGTGTGTATGCATGCACATGTGCATGCATGTGCTCGTGCCCATATACACACGTGTGTGTGTGTGTGTGTGTGTGTGTGTGTGTGTGTGTGTGAAGGCCAGAGGTCTCTTACTGAACTGGAGGCTGACCAATGAGCTCTGGGATATGCCCTTATTCACCCCCCCCACCCCTGTCTCTCACCATTCCAGAGTTACAATGTACAGTACCACACCTAGCTTCTATGTGAGTGCTGGAGATTGGAACGCAAGACCTCATGCTTGCACAGCAGACGCTTTGCTGAGGGAGCTCTCTCCCTAGTCTCCAACAGTGTGTTTTTGAGTTTATATGTGCAGTTTTAGGTCATTTGTTTTCACTGCTAAATAGTATTCTATTGTATAGATATACCATAATTTATCCATTTTTCCATTTATTTTATTTTAGTTTTTTTTCTGTTTTTCAAAATTGCCAAATACCTCAGTGAACATTCTTAAATAAACTTCTGCATCTTCTTGAGTACCATTATAAGTTAGGGCTACAGAATGGCCACATCCTCCACTTCTTCCACTTATGTGATTATTGGAGGAATATAAATTGATGGGCTGTGCACTTATGTTGCTTTGTTCCACACCTATGCTGACACTTGTTTTTTTTTTAGCCTTTTTTTTTTCTTTCTTTCTTTCTTTCTTTCTTTTTTTTTTTTTTATCAACATGCTGGTGGGAAATGTCTAAAAAAATTCTTTTGTGTTTCCCTCTTTTCAGTTGGGCCAAGCATTGGTTTTTAGGTTTATTGGTTATTGGTTTTACTTTTCTTTTATATGAATTATTTGTTTACATCTCTGTTTTTTCAGTCTAGTCTGTCTTTTCTTGACCTATATAGTTTCTTAATTGCATTTTTATATACTTTTTGTTGGGTTGTTTTTTTTTTTAGGTACATTACAGTTTGGGTTGCTATGACCTTTTAGCTGCCGCAGCTCCTCCTCCTCCTCCTCCTCCTCCTCCTCGCCTCCTCAATCCTCCTCCTCCTCCGCTCCTCCGCCCAGAGTCCCTCTCGGTAGTTTCCTAGGCTGGCTGGCCTGAGCATCACTATATGAACAGGCCAGCTTGACCGAGATCCACATTGTCCTGCCTCTGCTCATGACTTTGGTGTGGGAAACTAAGACCTGATCCCACCACGCTGGATGCTATGATTCTTTTTTTTAAAAAATTTATTATTATTTTTATTTTTGATAATGATTTTGATATTGCTTGCATGTAAGATGCTCTGGTTCATGCGAACTTTCCTTACGGGAAATCAGTAGTGAGGGATCAAATTCCCCTGAACCTGGAGTTAAGGATGGTAATTAGTCATCATGTGGGTTTGGGGAATTGAACCCCACTTCTCTGCAAGAGCAGCCAGCACTCTTAACCACTGAGCCATCTCTCCAGGCTATTGTTCTTTGCTGGTATTTTGTGACTCTTCACCACTAAGCTCTGAAGTGTTTCTCATTTTCTGTGTTATATATGTCTGCCTATGTTCTCTCTTGCTTAGACTGTTGAACAACAGAGAAGTGAAAACTAGAAACACAAGGGCCAGTGAGATGCTTAGCTTCTGTGTCTCCAAGCATGACTCCATGAGCTTGCTCCCTGGGACCCACATGGCGGAATGGCAGAAGGGGAGAACCGACTTCCACATATGGAGGAATGGTTGATGAGGTTGGAGATACCGGAAACTCTTTCCACAAAACCTGTTCTCTGGCTCCACACACCACACATACACACATCTACACTCACATAGGGGTGAGGAATGGTTGGAAGGGGAAGAACTGAAACATCACCACTTGTCTCTTGGCACTCACACAACACACCCAACACCAAGAGAATAGTAAATAATTAAGAGTATAAGTAAATTAACTAAAAAAACTATGACACTTATGTTGAGCAAATCATATCGACGATAATTATAATAAAAAGATTGCTTCACCTTGGGCGTTGCGGGAGCATGGTCTATACGGTTTGGTAAGACGCCGACCGACTTTCAGAGGACCACCGGGTTTCGATCCCCAGCACCACATCGGCGCCGAAACCGTCATGAAAACTCCAATTTCCAGGAGAAACGCCAGTTCCAGGGGAATTCCAACACCCCTTCTCTGACCCCGAGGCATTGCCGACCACGGGTGCACAACTGCATTGCAGCCAGTATCATTCCATACACATACGGAAATAAATAATAATTAATAAAAAAATACATTACAAAAAAAAAGATGCTTCCCTTGACTGAGAGTGATTTGTATTATATATATAAAAAAAAGACATTTCTCAGAAATGGAATTGGGGGTGTTGGGAGTGCTTACCCAACATGAGTTCAGTCCCCAGCGCTGTGTATGGGAGTGGGTGGGGGCAGTGGTGATATGTCAGGTGAAAGTTCAAGGCTCTGTTTATTTGAGAAAGAAGAGAGCATATGTCTTTGTTTACTTTTTGCTTTTTTTTTTTTTTTTTTGTAAAAAGGATTTTTTTTTTTTTTGTGTGTTGTGTGTGTGGTGGTGCACACCTTTTATCCCAGCACTTGGGAGGAAGAGGCAGGTGGATTTCTGTGAGTTCAAGGCCAGCCTGGGATACATAGTGAGTTCCAGGTTGCCTAGGGCTGTAGAGTGAGACCTGTCTCAACAGGATAAAACGAAAGAAAAAAAAAAAAAAAAACAACAGAAACAAAAAGAAAGAAAGAAAGGCTAAGCCATAAAATCATCAAGATAATGAAAAGTATCTTTAGGAGAAAAGAGATAAAAGGCTGGAGGGAAAAGAAATACACATTCTTCTCTTCTTGTACCTTGTTTTGCTGATTTGGTCTTGAAAACACATAAAATCGCACATAATTTTAGAATAAAGAAACAAGCAATCTCCGAGAAAACAAAATAAATGTGACTGTATTGAGATTGGCTTGACCCACTGGAAGGGGCAGAGAGGAATTCAGCCACCTGGCTTCCAGAAACCCTGATTGTGAAGATTATGCGTCCTCATCAGCAGAGCAAGATTCCCAAGTATGGAGAATATTTCTGGCTATTTTTCAGTTGGTGGTGGTGGTGGCTTGGTGGTGCTGTTATTCTGAGATTCCTACATGTGTTGTGGGGTAAACAACTAATTATATTGGTAGGAGGAAGGAAACACTGACACAAGGACAATGAGGTGACGGAAAGCCTCAAGTCCTGAGTTTGCTGGCTTACAATAGGAACTGGTGAAGCATATTATTTTTAAAGACATTTGGGTTTTGACCACTGGCAAGGCCCCAAAAGCCTGACCCAGTAGCAGGGAGCCTTCCTCAGGCCCAACTTGTGATTGACAAGGACCATTTCCCAAGAAAAGCAGTCAGGACTCTTTGGAGAGTGGTTGCTTTCCGGTTTTGGGGCAGGGATAGGATGTGTCTGGAGTTGCTCGGCAGCAGAGGGTCCATCAAGGACGTTCAGGGTCCTGTTGCAGAAGGCTTTGAAAACCAACTTGGCGAGGCTTCTGCTGGCCGAAAGGGGCAGTTTGCACATCATTAAGAATGGTATGGCAATGAAAAAAAGGATCACTTTGTTGGATGCTTGGAAATTACCTAATTACTTTGACCATTGGCAAAGGCAATGAAAGAAAAAAATTTTTATGAACAGTGCCTTGAGATGACCAAAAAGCTGAGGAGGGAAGTTTCTCCTTAGAGAGGTAGGACAGCTCAGAGAGAAAGGGCGGATGGCAGAACCATCACCATCTGGTAATCTACAGTAAATCCACTCATCAACAGTGACCAACAGGACTGCTGGCAACATGCTGTGTTTGATCTCTGGATTAAAAATGCTATTACTTTTATTATTTCTCTTTCTCTCTCTCTCTCTCTCTCTCTCTCTCTCTCTCTCTCTCTCTCTCTCTCTCTCTCTCTCTGCGCGTGGAGGTTAGAAGACAACTTGTGGGAGTCAATTGTCTCTTCTATTGTATGGGTCCCAGGGATTGAACTCAGGCAGGCAGGTCAGGCAGCAGGGCCTTTATTCTACCTTCTCTTAGCCCTGTATTTCTGCCATATTATCTTCGACCAAAAAAAAAAAAAGAAAAAAGAAAAAAAAAAGCTTTTTTTTTTTTTTTATATATTAAATTTATTATTTTTGTTTGTTGTTTGTTTATTTTTATTTTGAGACAGAGTCTCATTTACCTCAGGCTGTCCTTGAACTACTGATCTTCCTGCCTCTGCCTCCCAAGTGTTGGATTATAGGCATGTGCCTCCCTACATGGCTAAAAGACTGTTTAAAAGATCTACAAGGAGGGCTGGGGCTGGAGAGATGGCCTAGGGTTAAGATAGCCGACGCTCTGCAGAGGACCGGTTTGATCCCCAGCACCCACATGGTGGCCACAGAGAACCGTCCTGAAACTCCAATTCCAGGAGAACTCCATTCCAGGGGAGATCCAACACCCTCTTCTGACCTATGCGGCGTTGCACGTCACGGAGGTGCACAACACTTGCACGCAGACAGATACATTCATAACATACGGAAATTAAAAAAAAAAAAAAAAGATCTACAAGGAGGGCTGGAGAGATTGGCCTGGGTTTAAGACCCACTGCCGCTCTACAGAGGACCCAGGTTCAATCCCCAGCACCCACATGGTGGCCCAAGAACCGTCTGAAAACTCCATTCCAGGAGAACTCCAGTTCCCAGGGGAAATCCGACCTCTGTTCTGCCACCTCTGTGGTTTTGCACGACATGGGTGCTCACACCTGCATGCAGACAGTACATTCATACACATACAGAAATAAATACAATTAAAAAAAAAAAAAAAGATCTACAAGAAGCAGAGAAAATGCTCAGCAGTTCCAAGGAGATCCTGTAGAGCTGTCTGTAACCTCAGTTTTGATGACTGTATCTCCTTGGCACTGTCGAGCATGTTCTCTTCTCCTTGTCATCAAAACTCAGGTTATAGAAAGCTCTACAGGAAAATGATCTGGGTTTTCCAGTAACTGCCTGAAGTAAATTATGGGGAAGAAAATTCTAGACAAGCCTGCAGATTAAAAATGGATGAATTAAGCAGTTGCAGTATGTGGACTTCATTTGGATATTAATTATATTGAACTGTATAATTTTTTTTTTTGAGGTGGTGAGGGGAAACGTGGCACTGATTAATGGAAGAAATCAGGGATAGTGGTGTTTAGATTGTGTTGAAAGAAAGACCTTGGGCTGGAAGATGGCTCTGTTGGAAAACTGCTGACAGTGCAAACATGAGGCCCCCAATTCCCCCCAAAGCCCACCTAAAAAAGCTGAATGTGGTGGCTCATGGTTGTAATTTCAGTACCAGAGAGGCACAGATAACTGTATCCTTGGGGCTTGATGGTCAGCCTATGGGTGAGTTGTAGGCCAGCAAGAAGGCTTGTCTCAAACAGCAACAATAGGAATAAACCCAACCAAAGCCCCAAGGTGGGCAGTCCCTGCAGCACGACTCCTGAGGTGGGCAGTCCCTGCAGCATGACTCCTGAGGTGGGCAGTCCCTGCAGCACGACTCCTGAGGTGGGCAGTCCCTGCAGCACGACTCCTGAGGTGGGCAGTCCCTGCAGCACGACTCCTGAGGTGGGCAGTCCCTGCAGCACGACTCCTGAGGTGGGCAGTCCCTGCAGCACGACTCCTGAGGTGGGCAGTCCCTGCAGCATGACTCCTGAGGTGGGCAGTCCCTACAGCACGACTCCTGAGGTGGTCCTCTGGCGGTTACATGTGTACACCTAGCTGTGCATGCCAGCACCCCCTGGAATATGATGTAAAATGAAGGGCTGATCAGGAGTTGGGGTGGGGGAATGCATGAAACTTAAGTGGCTCTGAGTGGGTGGTGACGGAACCCGGGGCACTGCTGGAGATTATTCGTTGTATTTTTTCCTACTTTTGTGTATGCTTATTGGCGGTGAAATACAAAATGAAACGCTTGGTAGAGATACAACTCAAAAATGGATTTCTGAACAGTTGTATGTGAAATGCTATGAACTTAATTTTTGTATTGTCTCTATATTAGAGATAGATTCCCAGGGGGAACAGGGCACCACTGGGTGTCTTGGATTTGTACTTGTTCTGGTTCAGGGGTTCAGCTGTTCACCTGTTCCACAGCTCATGCTGAGGGAGGCAACCCAAGCTCGTACTCTGGAAGGCCACTCATAAGAGGACTTTTCTCTGTGGATTTTATTTTATTTATTTTAAAATTTATTATTTTTTTGTGTGTATGAGTGTAGTGCATACATGCATGTAAGTGCATCTGTGTTGTCCAATACCCACAGAGGTCAGAAGAGGGTATCAAATTCCCCTGGAACTGGAGTTATGGATGGTTGTTAGCTGCCATGTGGGTGCTAAGAATTGAACTCTGGTCCTCTGCAAGAGTAGCAAGTACTGTTTTTTTTTTTTTAATTAATTAATTTTTATTTTATGTATATGAGTGTATTGCCTAGATGTATTAGGTACACCCATGTCGTACAATGCCTGTGGAGGTCAGAAGAGTGTGTTGGGTTCCTCGGAACTGGAGTTACTGATAGTTGTTAGCTGCCATGTAGGTGCTGGGAATTGAACCCAGGTTCAATTGGGTGCTGTGAGAGCACCCAATATTCTTTTTTTTTTATTGAATTTTTGTGTATTTCATACAGAACATCTCAATCAGTCTTAATCCCCTTTCTACCCACTTCCCCACCAGCTCCCACCCCGCAGGAATTCATACACTCTCATTTGTGCAATTGCTCATTGTGTCGTTAGCACCCCCAGCCATTCCTCAGTGCAGGCTCATCCACTGAGCTCTAGTCAGCCTACCAAGAGTCCTTCACCTTAAGATCAGCTCTTCCTCACCAAGCAGCAATCAGCTGCCAATATTTCTTCTGCCAAGATTGGGACCTGTTCACCATTTCCACAGTTCTGTGCTGGGTTTTGTCCACTTAAGTTTGCATGGGTCTTGTGCATGCTGACACCGCCACTGTAGGATCATATGAACAGTGTCCTCATAAGCTTTATGATTCTATTTCCATATGGTCATGCACCTCCTTCCTGGCTTTTACAAATTTTCCACCCCTTCTTCCACAATGGACCCTGAGCCTTGGGTGAGTGAAGCTTAATATAGGAGTCCTGTCTAAGGACCCACACTCTGCAGACTCCTAATCTCCACACTTTGGCCATTTGCACCATTTTGTGATCCTGGCCCTCTGTTGCATGAAGGAGCTTCATTAGTGAGAGCTGAGAGATTCATTAGTTTCTTCTTTAACTTTTGTTCTATGTTTGGTTAGCCTTAGGTGTAGAGGTTGCATTGTAGATGCGCCACTTAGGCTCGGGCAATCCAGAGACACTTATTTGTGTGTGACCAGCTGTGGTACTCTGTAATAGTCTCCATCTGGAGAAAAAGAAGCTTCTTTGATAAATTACATTAGTTTAGGGATGTGACAACCTTGGGGATTTCTCTAAGATTGATGATCTCTCCATCCATGTGTATTTAGTGATGTTTCTAGTACCACACAAGGGTTTCCTCCCATTGAGTTGGCTTTAAGTCCAATTAGGTAGCTATTGATTGCCACCAAGATAAAAGTGCCACTACTGCACCAATGTTCTATGCTGTGCTGGTTATTGATGTGGTTGTTTGGTCTTTTTTTTTTTTTTTTTTTTTGGTTTTTTGAGACAGGGTCTCCCTGTAGCCCCAGCTGTCCTGGAGCTCACTCTGTAGACCAGGCTGGCCTTGAACTCACAGAGATCCACCTGCCTCTGCCTGGTTGTTTGGTCTTAAAGCTGGCGTTGGATCATCAGTTGATGTTCTCCCTTAGCAGGTTGCATAGTGCTCTTCATAGCTATGAGAGCTGCCCTTCAGGAGAAGCGGCTTCCAGGTCGGTTCCAAATCCATTGCTCCAAATCTGGTCTCTAAAGTATGTCCTGTCTTCAGCAATAGGGTCTTACCTTCAAGTTCTGGGAGGCAATCAAGGGAGAGCAGCCAGTTTTCCTAACCTTGGAACCATCTCTTCAGCCCCAGGAGCAGCTAGTGCTTTTAACTACTGAGCCATCTCTCTAGCCCCTTCACTGTAGATTTTAATTATCCTTCAATTAGTTTTGTCTTTTGTAGCCAACTACAGACCCAATATTTCTAGATTCTGTTTCTTAATCTCTAAGTCTTGTAGGTCCTCTGAAGAACTATGGCCTCTGAACCATCACGGCTGCTGATAGAGTAGCTGGGATTTAATCTTGCATCTCTTCCACTGCCCTGGGCCATACTGCCTTGTTCTCATTTAGCAGGCTAATCTACATGTTGCTCTCCAGTGTGGTGTGGTGTGGTGTGGTGTGGTGTGGTGTGGTGTGGTATGTGTGTGTGTGGGGTGCCTTTGCTGACCCTCCAGTAGGTTGTTTAGAGTTTCTGTGTGAGTCATGGACCACTGTCTGTCTGGGCACATATTCACTAGCTATATAGTGTGTGTGTGTGTGTGTGTGTGTGTGTGTGTGTGTGTGTGTGTACGCACATGTATAGTGAGCATCAAACCTAGGGCCTCCTACATGTTAGATGAATATTCCACCACTGAGCTATACCCTAGACTCATTTTTATGTGTTTATTTGGAGATAAAGTCTCACAAAGTTGCCTAGGCTATCCTCGAACTTACTGTGTATCCCTGAGTGGGACTAGAACTTGTGATCCTCCTGTCTCGGCCTCCTGGCTGTCTGGGATTATAGACCTACCCTACTAGGCTTGAAAGCTAGGTAATTTTGAACTTGTCTAAGGATGTAAGTATAGCTTTTAGGACCTAAGGAATATCAAATTGTGGATAAGGGAAGTTTAATACTGATAACACTCATGTACTTAGTGCTTTGGAGTTTCGAAGGGTTTTTCTCATAATTGCACTGTTTCATGTATTCCTCTCCCACATGCCTGCTTTCAGTCATGGAATGGGCGTCATGTTCAAGATGCCAGCCAGGGTCTTCTGACAACAAATCCCTTGCTATCTCAGCTTTGACATGCTGTCTCCTCCGTTTAGCAGAAGTTAAAAATAGTAACAGATGATATCCTAGTGGATGCCAGTGGCTTGACGTTAGTATGGTGCAGGCCACCACAATGATCGCTGTTGCCAAATGAGCAACAGTTACTACTAATATCAGCTCAGAACATACTGTACATCAAGCATATTGAGAATCTACCTAATATTTAAAAATATAATTCTCATTAAAATTCTGTGGTATGCAATTAAAATTACATTAGCTGGGTGGATGTGGTGGTATATATCTGTAATTCTAGCATTCAGGAGGATTGTAAGATTGAGATTAGTCTGGGCTCTATAGCAGTCTCAAGAAGCAGTCACCACATTCTGTTATCTGTATGACTCTGGGTAAAATGCAGTACTTTACCAAGTCACAGCACTAGTCAACAGCAGAGCTGGGATATCAACCCAGAAGGTCTGATGCCACAACCGGAGCTACAGCCGTGAAGTTGCTCACTGATGTTCATCCAAATAATGTTTTTTTTTTTTAATTTTTTAAAAATTTTATTTATTTCTGTATGTGTATGAATGTACTGTCTGCATGCAGGTCTGTGCACCTGTGTCGTGCAATGCCACGGAGGTCAGAAGAGAGTGTTGGATTCCCCTGGAACTGGAGTTCTCCTGGAATTGGAGTTTCAGACGGTTCTCGGCCGCCATGTGGGTGCTGGGGATCAAGCCCGGGTCCTCTGTAAGAGTGGTCGGCGCTCTTAACCACTAGGCCATCTCTCCAGCCCAAATAATGTTTTTTTTTTTGTTTGTTTGTTTGTTCGTTTTTTTTTTTTGGTGGGCTGAAGAGATGGCTCAGTGATTATGAGCACTGGCGGTTCTTGCAGAGGACCCAGATTTGATTATCAGCACCCACATAGTGGCTAACAACTGTCTATAACTACAGGTCCAGGAGAATTTGACACCCTCTTCTGACCTCCCCAGGTATTTCATGAATGGGTGAACTTACACACATGCAGGCTCATAAAAATACACTCATAAAAACATAAAATAAAAAATGAATAAAATAAAAATAATTTTATTGAGCATCTGTCTACTGCATATCAGGACCTGGAGATACAGTTGTGAACAGACAGATACTCCTTTGTCCTTAAACAAGTTACAGAGACTGATAGGAAAGGACACATTTTTAGGCAATGATGAGTGGTTTGAAGGAAAGAAAACTAGGTAATGTGACAGAGTGTCCAGAGTATATGATTGGGGTCCTCCTCCTGGCTGGTTACAGGCTTCTTTGAAGTTAGACAGGACTTGTATGTTCTACATAGAGGGACCAAGTGGAAAATCGTGGGAACTGTCACGATGTGTTTGGGGAACAGAAAGGGGACACAGGAGAGGAGGTGGGAGCCATTGGAGACAGGGTTACCTGTCTAGTAGTGAGGATAGATTTGCAGCAGGCTTTCCTGTGATCAGGTGTGGCTGTGATGAGGAATAACACCTTTAGCCATGGAGAAGAGCTTCTTGACCAGTGTCAGGACTCGTTTCTGGAAACAGATTCCATCTCACCAGAATAACCTGTTTCTTCAAGACTTTTAGCTTTCCAGTCTCAAAGCCAGTAGGATAGTTGTAGACAGTGGAGACCTGGCTTGTTTGTAAATGTGAAAACATTTTAGGGTCTTTCATGATATCCTGTGGAAGCAGGCAACTGAGTGACTTTGCTGCCAAACAGTTGTTAAAGTCAAAGGGAGGTACAGAGAAATTTCTGCTTGCCAAGTAGAAGGAGGATGTTCTTGGCAGGAAAGGGACAAGGTGTCTTTGGATCCTGCTCTGTTCCGTCGTGGTTGATGAGAAGTTGCCCTGATCCTTGTCAAGATGTTTCAGAGATAAGTTAAGCTTGGTTGGAATTGGAGGAGGACTTGGACTTGCTGCTCTCTAAGGGCTTCCATCCTGCAGGCCAGGGAGCCTCACTGCAGTCTATGGGCAGTAGCCATGAGCAGTCATAAGGATCATTCGAGATACCAGATTATTTCCTATCCGTCTCCCAGTTCAGACTGGTCTCTTGTGCTTTGACTCTTCTCACAGTGATGTTGCTAGAGGTCACTGATACTCTGGGATTGCTATTATTTTTCATTATGCCTTATTTAACATAGCCCTAGATTTTCCAGCTAAATGCCACCGTCTCTGTGTAGTCACACTTCTCAGAGCTGTCTCCTTGTTATCACCCTGCCTGGCCTCTCTGATGACCTGCAAGCAGTGCTATTATTCTCTGACGACTTGCTCTACTTCAGAACTCTTTCTTGGTGTGGCCAACAGAGGTGGTGTACAGTGCTTGGAAGCCAGAAAAAGCCCTGGAGGAGAAGGCTTGAGTTGCCATGTGAGGTGAAGAGCTTCTGGTGGAAGGTGCATGAAAGTCTGCTCCAGGGTCTGATTCCTTTTCATTCTGTTTTTGACTGCAACGATCCAAGCCACTTCCTTCAGTTCTTGTGAGCTGCAGTTGGTATATGTCTAAACATGTTAGAGGGTTTAGACCTGTGGCCTCCATCTCTGCCTTAAGTCACTCTTTGCCTATGCTTTTTACCATTAAGCATACGTTTGGACTTTTAGACAGACTCTCATTTCTCAAAGCTTGCAAACCAAGACATGGATACACATTTAAAAGACAAACACCCTGAAGACTATTGAACAGTGTTGTCACTGCTGTGATGAAGCTGTAATTTTGAAAAAGAATGTGTGTGAGTTTTTCCGCTTTTACTACTTAAGTTAAATCTTACTTGGCCTCAGAACTGTCTTAAATATAAGCGTACATATACCATAGGCCAAGTGTATTAGCATTCTAAACATGTCAGTGACATAATATTAGTAGCCCTCTCTATTAGTTTTTCATTGCTGTGACAAAATGCCTGTCCAAAAACAACTTAAGGAAGTAAAAATTTATTTTGGCTCATGGTTGAGGGTAGAGTCCATCACAAGGAAGACATGGTGGCAGAAGTGTGAGTTGGCTGGTCACTCCAGTCATGTGTTTCCAGTGATGAAGCAGAGGGAGATGATTGCTGTACTTATGTTCTAGTTTGTCTTCCATTGCTGTGACAAAACACTCTGACCGACACCAACTTGGGGAGGAAAGGGTTTATTCAGCTTACATCTCCTGGGTCACAGTTCATCACTTAGGGAGCCCAAGGCAGGAACTCAGGGCAGGAACCTGGAGGCAGGAGCTGAAGCACAGGCCATGGAGGAATGCTGTTCACTGGCTTGCTCTCCTGGCTCATGCCCAGCCTGCCTTCTTTTTTTTTTGGTCTTTTTGAGACAGGTTCTCCCTGTAGCCCCAGCTGTCCTGGAACTCACTCTGTAGACCAGGCTGGCCTTGAACTCACAAAGATCCGCCTGTCTCTGCCTCCTGAGTGCTAGGATTAAAGGCGTGTGCCACCATGCCTGGCTCAGCCTGCCTTCTTATACGGTACACAACAACCTGCTCAGGGTGGCACCACTCATTGTGGGCTGGGCCCTCCCACATTGCCTTACAATCAAGACAATACTCCACAGATGCGGCCACAGGCCAATCCAATGGAGCCAATTCCCCAATTGAGGCGCCCTCAACCCAGGTGTGTCAAGTTGACACTAAAGCTATCCAATACAACTTAGTTCACCTTCTCCTTTTCCTCCTTTTGTATTCAGTGTAGGATCCTAGTTTGTGGGGTAGTGTCACCCATATTCATTTTCCCTTGTCAGTCACTCCTCTCTAGAAACATCCTCACAGACAAGCCCAGAGGTATGTCTCCCAGGTGGTTACAAATCCATTCAGGTTGACAATGAAGAATAACCATATTCCTCCATTCTTCTGTATACCTTGTTTATGGGGCGAGTTGCCATATTCCAGTTAAGTGATGTGGGTCTCCAGGGAGGTGACATGTCTTGAAGGTTCTCTGGCTCTCTGTCATCTTGCCTTCAGCATCTCTGCTTTGTTAGCTGTTTGGGGTGCATCTCTGCATGGGCATATTGGGTTGACAAGTAGGAAGAGGGTAGTGGGACAGGAGTCACTGAAGGAAGAAAATGGAAGGACCCTGGTCTGTAGAGACAAGGGCGAGTGCACACATATCCCTCTCCTCCTGGAGGCTGGGGAGGCAGCATTTGAGGCTGGCAGCATGCCCATGGTGGGTGATCTTGGTTCCTGTAGTGAGCACAGTTGCTTCTGAAAGAACAGGACTGGCAGCTGGCCAGGCATGACTCAGTTGGCAGGACATCCACTCATCAAGCGCAGAAATGCGTCTGGTTGCCCAGTGGAGTCATGTCAGGCCCACAGTGGGATGTGGCGTGGAGCTGAGGCTGCCTAGGAGGATGCTTCCTTCTCCTTAGCCCTCTCTTAAGAGGTAGGACAGTCACAATGGAATGCCTGCCCCTAGTTGCCGGTGATGGGGTAGTAAACGGGGTTTTGTTTACTCTTCTATCATTCTAGGTTAAGCTGGCACAGTGTATACACATACAGTTTGAATGGGAAGAACTGCGGTAGCTTTTATTACAAATGCAGGTGTTGGAAGAGGCTGTGCTATCCTTCAGCAGGACAAAATCATCCTGCTTAGCTGGCATATCATTAGGGCTCAATGAGAGAAATGGACCAGTAGTCTATGAAGAGACTTATGAGAGCTGTTAAATAAGTCTCACATCTATAGGGTGATGTATGATGTGAGAACTTCAAGCAGAACCATAAGCCGCTGTCCGAGATAGAGTTCCTTCTTCAGGGGTGCTCCAGATGTGCTGCAGAACTTCTGACTGAATCACGCCCATGCAGAACACCTGGGAGAATCTTCTTTTCTTCCAGCCTGTTGATTAGGAGTCCAATTACATCTACAGGCGTCCCCACTCACAGCAACTCCAAATTATTGTTTGGCTGATTAACAGGAGAGTGTACCCTCACCAGCTTGACACGAAAACATCTTTATACCCTGTTTAATTTAGGGAGTTGGCTTCATCATTTGCTGTGGTCACCCAACCCCTCCTTCAGCAGGGAGAGTTCCTCTGATCTCACCTGGGCCCACCTACCCAGGACATCATGCTCTTTTGTGTCTTTATCTAATTCATTGAATTTACTTTTAGTTCTGTTTCCTAAGTATGCTTAAGTTGTCTTTTGTGGATCTAAGACCTCTTCCCATGGATGGGTTGGAAGTTCTTGCAGGAGTGGTATACTGGTGATTGGTCTTGCAGCTGTAACCAGATATCTGATAAGAAACAAATTAGGGAAGGATTTATGTTGGTTGTAGTTTGAGGGGAAATAGTCCATCATGGCAGGGAAGGCATGGTGGCAGGCAGCTCCATGGTGTCAGGACAGTATGGTTGGAACTCCTCATCTCATGTCTCAGTAGAGCAGGAAGCAGAGACAGGACAGGCAATGGGGCCTAGTTAAGTAAAGTTCAAGGCCGTTTCCCAGCAACTCACTTGTTCCAGGTAGGCCCCCATCTCCTAAAGGGGCACAGCCTCCCAGCGCAGCACCACTAGCACAGAACCAAGTAGTCAAATACGTGACCCTGTGGGGACACTTTTCATTTGAACCATACACATGGGATGGTGTCTTGTGTGCATCTGTCCCTTGCTGATCTGTGTCTGTGCATAGAGTTCTGAGTAGCTTCTCAGAACACAGTGACTGATACTTATGACTTAACCTAGACGTCCAGAATGGCCTAAATTCTTGGCCTATCTCTTGATGGAAGAAGCAGCAGATTGCTTCATTTGTTTGCTTTTGGTTTTTCATTCAACAGATATCATCAAGTGTTTCCTATGAGCTTGGTATTATTCTAGGTGCGAGGGATGTAACAGCCAATAAGACAGAAATGATTCTTGTTTGTTTGGAGCATTACAAGTTAACAGCAGGGATGGAGATATGGGTAGAGAGGGAGAGGAAGGAAATTAATTATAAGTATATAAATAAAATGAGCAAGGTAACTTCATATAGAATAGTTAGGTGTATTGAAGGAAACGAAGAGGTTCAGTGTGACTTTGAATTTGGCAGCTGCTTTCTGAGTTTAAATGTCGAGGTAAATTACTTGACCTCTTAGAGCTATACTTGTAATATTAAAGAAAAAGGACATGAATCTTAGATTTGGGGCCACCTATGATGAGAACCATTTTGGGTGTTTATGAAGGGGGGTCCAGGAAGATAAACTGTCTGGAAATGTCATTTGAGATGTTAGAACTTTACCCCAGAGTGACTTACAGACCAGCTTAAAGTGTCTTCAGAGAGATTGTCAGAAACACAGACTCATTGAATCAAATGTGCACTTTACCAAGATCTTCCAGGTGATTTGCATATTCAGGCTTGAGAATCCCTATAATGAGAGGCTGTGGGGAATTTGGAAGCTGGTCCAATAACTGGGTCTGAAGCACTGGGTGATCTGGAAAGTGGAGGTGGGTGGTGCTGGGCAAGGAAGGAAGAGCGTGAATTCTGAAGGTGTGTTTTCCTGACAGATGCCAGTCTCTGAAGAATTGATGTAAAGTAAACCAACTTGTTATCAAGACTGCTGGTTCATCAGTTTTTAAATCTCAGAATTTGTCCTAGTCTCTGAACAGGATGCTTCTCTCTTAAGTCTTCATGGTATGTTGGATAGGCAGGGTGAAAGGTTGTTTATCTAGGAAAGGAACAAGAAATTGCAACCGTCCTTAGTCGGAAGGCTTTTGCAGCTGCTGTTGTATACGGATCCTCCTCCTCTACTTCAGCAATGTCTCCTTTAAGATCTGGGTTCAGTCTGCCTGCAAGAGGCTGAGCCCCAGACCTTGGAAGCCTGGGATACCTGTGTTACCTTATGCACAAGCTGGGAATTCGCAGGCCACAGTGTGACCGTCTTCCTTTGTAAATGTCATTCCTGGGACTGCGCTCACCCATGTCTTAGGTTGAGTTTGCTGAAGCCGTGTGGCAGATCTGTTCGTCTCCTCTGCGTAGTGCTTTCAGAACAGGTTACTCCCAGTACATTTCTTGGCTAGCTAATCCCCTCCATGAGGTGAGAGTCTTACAAACCTCATTCCCTGCAAGTGACCTGTTCCCCCTTCTGGTTCTCTTGTTTCTTGGCACTTACTACACTCAAGGTGCTTACTGCACTCACACAATTTGTGCTCCGCCTTGCTCTGGTCCATTGTATTCCCCCCCCCCTTAGAAATAATTTTTCTGTTTCAGAGATATTCACATAGGAAATAGAGAAAATGGGTACATCCTCTGACTTTGGTACAGATTCAGGGTGGGTGGTGTCTTGGAAGTTACTGAAGAGAGCTTCACTTGCTGCCTCCCCCTCACCAAACATCCTCTTTAGTAAGTGCAGTTCTCTCAGAGATCTTTCCATTCCATTTTCTTTGATGTTCTTATAGATCTGTGGTCTTTTTTGGGGGGGGGGCATATTCTTCATCAGCTTTGGAACAAGAGGCAGACTTTTTTCATTGTCTGAATCAGAGTTCAACCCATTTCATTTCAGTTACTTGAACTCACATGAAGCTTCTTGCAGATACATGTACCAAAGCAGCAAGGAATAAGAAGCAAGTTAAAGTGCCCCTGTGGATAGCATTAATCCATTTTCTAGGGCATAATCTAATAATCAGAAAGTGCTGGCTTTGGTGGATTGGGGACGGGCGTGCATTTCATGCGTTTTTTTCTGTTCGAGTTGGCTTGAACAGATAGCATAGCTTTCCTTACATTGGTCCTGTCTTTATCAGATTAATGTTGGACAATTGTAACTAAATTCGTGCATGGGTTTACTTGTTACTGCTTAATGGATTTCAGCCTATGTCTCATACTTTAGTGCTGACTTCTTGTAACTTTCCATTTTTTTTTAAACTGGTAAATTCTTGCTAGAGAATTACCATTATTTTTTCTTTCTCTAGACAGGAAGCATAAACTGAGGTTTTCCTTTTGAGAGGCAAGGAGAGGGACTTCGGAAACCAAGGGTGAAATAATGTGCCCTGTCAGAGAGACCTCAAGGGCTTCCAGGGATCCCAGCTGCCCCTTTGCTGGGATCACTAGCTTCCTTCCTCTTTGCCTTTCAGACATGTTGCTGAGCCCAGTGGTGAACGAATATATCATTGTGCTCCATGAAATCAAAAGGGGCTGGTGCTCTGCCAGGCTGAGCTAGGATGCCCTCTGTCCTTTCTGTGAGGAGCCCACCAGCAGCACTGGTTGGGGCTGTGTCCTTCCAGCTCTCCTGGGAAGGCTCTTTGCAAGAAAAGCTGTGTGCATGTGTATGTACGTGCATGCACATGTGAGGGTTGGTACACAGGGGCCTTTCTGTGTCTCCTGGGAGCTTTAAAGACCATTCCTGGCTGCTGGCCATCTGATGAACAAGACCACATATCCGTTCTTTGTTCTATTTTCTTACTACATATCAGGCAGAGAATACTTATTGTAGCATCTCAGCACTGGGCATATTGCATTGTCTTCTTTCACAGTGCTGTTATGAGAAAATGCTGATGAAAAGATTGTGAAATGTTTCCTCAATATCAATTGCTTACCAAGTGACTATGTAGTATTAGCTTTGCTAATACTACATAGTCAGCTCTTCATTTAAAAACAAAACACTGCCATAGTTTTTCAATAGCACCAACCAGTAGTTGTGGGGACTCTTATGGGTCCCACTTTTCTTTGAATCGATATACTGGTCATTTATACTTTAAAACCAGCTTGTATTTGCTGTGTACCCGTATGTGGTTGGCGCTGTGCAAGAGTTTGGGGTGAGGTGTCACAAATCTCCCCTGGGAGAGTGCGGACTTCCCTTGAGCCCTGGATCCTGTAAACATCTAATGGAAGCTTTGGTTTCTCGTCTCAGAAAATTGATCATTTCAGGAGGCCTATGGACTCTATAAGAAAGCTCTTGGGATTTCTAGGACCTGGGGTAAGAGCAACTTGTCTTGATGATCTCGGGAAGCCCTACAATTTGCTATCACCTGAGGTGGAGATAATTGGCCCCATAGACCATTTCCCTTTTAAAAAACAAACATTTTTTTACATTATTTATTTATTTACTTATTTATTATGTGTGGAGTATGGCATGCATGTGGAAGTCTGAGAACAACTTTGGGAAGTTGCTTGGTTCTCTTTTTCCAGCATGCAGAGTTCAAGGATCGACTCCTAGTTGTCAGAATTGGCAGTAAGTGCTCTTACATGCTGAGGGATCTTGCCTGGTCCTGATATTTTTCTTTTAAACAGAGGTCTAGAAACTAAAGCACTGTATCATAACAATCAAAGAGGGCCTGCTTAGGGATGTCAGGCTGGAAATATTCCAGTAGCCCACTGGTAACACCCCAGGCCAGAGGTCTGGTGAGTCTATGAAGCATTCCAGAAAGGTCTTTACTTCTCTGGTTTGCAAACATGACTGGGAGCTCTGTGTCTGACACAGGCAATGGGAAATCTGATTAATGGGGAAGGATTTACCAGATATAACTATGCAGGCATCGAGCCCGGTATCTGGATTTCCCTCAGGACTGTATAGAGGTGTCTCTGCTTTCAGCTTCTGTTTTGATAAAACTGAAATCTCTGCTGGGTTTGTTCCACACTCTACAAAAGCAAAAACAAAACACCCCACAGAAACAAATGGCAAAATATAAGCAAAGACAGGGGCCGGTATTGCCGTTACTCCCCCTGCCCCCCAGCTTTTTCCTTGAAAAAAAAAAAATAAATTAAAGTTGCCAAAAGGGAGAGGACTCAGTTTAAAAGAAGCAGTAGAAACCTACTTGGGTTTTCTCTTCATAAAAAAATTTTACAATCATCTCCCTAGTATTTTATGCAGCTCTAGCTTTCTCTTGAATCCTGAAACACTGGGCTTCTAGGGCCAGAGTCTCAATCTTGTCTTTATGAGGTATTAAAGGACAGCTAAAGGTATTCTTTTCAGATAAGGGGACTCACAGAGGCCCTTGGAATTGCTGGGAATTGTCCCTTGAGGACTTGAAGCGTGAGACATATTAGGGATCCTTGGCTCACTGTGAAGGAACGGATGGTGAGGAGGAGGAAGCAGGGATGGTAAGCCAGTACCCAGCACAAGTGACAAATGTGATAGGACGTGAGTGGTGGGATGTCTTAGTGCTGTGGGCAGAGTGAACATTCCTTCAGCTTCTTAAGAAAGCAGTTGGATTTGGGGTAGCTGCACATACACATGTATAGGCTGTGCGTGTAGATAGATGTGTATAGTATATGAATCAAAGTGCTTCATTTAACCTTTTGTATTCTTTAATCAAATCATGCTTTTTTTTTCCTGAGAACCTATTCTGAAGAAAGCTGAACTATGACAAAGTACTCTATGCATTGTGTATTTACATTTAGCATGGTTTTATTTTTTTATTTTTTGTCTTTTTTATTTATTTATTATATTTTAAGGGATTCACAATATTAGAGCACAGTTGTTTTCAGATCACATTGACGTTGCTACGTTTGCCATATAATTAGGTAATTGGTGCTAGCATCCACAGATGAGGGATCTTTTGTTTTTCTGGGACTGTGTTACTTCACTCAGCATGATGTTCTCTAGCTCCAGCCATTTTCCTGCAAAGCTCATGTCATCTTTCTTTACTGCTGCATAGAACTCCATTGTGTAGATATACCACATTTTCTCTGTCTACTCGTCAGTTGAGGGGCATTTAGGTTGGTTCCAGCTCCTTGCTATTGTGAAGAGAGCTGCAATAAACATGGCTGTGCATGTATCTCTGAGGTAAGGTGAGTCTTGTGGGTACATGCCCAGGAGTGGTATGGCTGGGTCAGGTGGCAAGTTCATTCCAAGTCTTCCAAGGGTTCTCCACACTGCTTTCCATAGTGGCTGTATGAGTTTACATTCCCAACAGCAGTGGATGAGTGTTCCCCTTTCCCCAAAACCTCTCCATCACTTGGTATCATTTGTTTTCTTGATCCTAGCCAGTCTTATTGGAGTAAGATGATATCTTAGAGTGGTTTTGATTTGCATTTCCTTAATGATTAATGATGTTGAACACTTCTTAAGATGTTTCTCAGCCATCTCTAATTCCTTACTTGTGAAGTCTCTGTTCAGCTCTTTGCTCCATCTATTGAGTGGGTCATTTGTTTTTTTTCTTTGTTTTTTGAGTAAATCTGGAAGTCAATGCTTTGTCAGATGTAGCTGTGGTGAAGGTTTCCTCCCACTCTGTGGGTTTTCTCTTCACTTCCTTGATTGTTTCTTTTGACGTACAGAAGCTTTTGAGTTTAATGAGGTCTCATTTGTCAATTGTTGACCTTAATTCTTGCGCGGCTGCTGTCTGATTTAGGAAGTCTTTTCCTATGCCTATGTCTTGTTGTCTGCTGCCAACTTTTTCTTCTATTGCCTTCAGAATTTGGGGTTTCATATTGAGGTCTTTAATCCATCTGGAGTTGACTTTTGTACAGGGCAAGAGGTAGGGGTTTAGTTTCATTCTTCTACAAGTGGTGATCCAGTTTTGCCAACACGACTTGCTGAAGATGCTGTCTTTCCTCCATTATGTTTTCTTGGCCCTCTTGTCAAATATGAGATGGCTGAAATTGTATGTGCTCAAATTTGGATCTTCAGTTTTGTTCCATTGGTCAACAGGTCTGTTTTTGTGCCAGTACCAAGCTGTTTTTATGACTGTAGCTCTGTAGTATAGTTTGAAGTCTGGTATAGAGATCCCCCTGTATTGCTTTTTTTACTCAGGGTTGTTTTGGCTATCCGGGTCTTTTGTTTTTCCAAATGAAATTAAGGACTTTGTTTTCCAAACCTGTGAAGAAACTCTTGGGGATTTTGATTGGGATTGCATTAAATTAGCATGGTTTTATCAATGTGATAATGAAAAGTGGAAATACAGCTTACATGTTCACAATTGAGGAACTCTTCAGCCAGTGAAGTGTCATTCAGATGATGGAAATATGTTCAGTCATTGAGATGACTGACAGGTAGAAGAAAAGGAAAGAACTGGGAATCCCTCCCAGGAGCAAAGGACAGGAGTGTTGTAGGTTTTCTCCTTCACCTTTTAACACGTTTCCACATTCATTGTGCTCAGTTTTCCCTAGGATTATGGGCTTATCTTCCCACTCCTGACTGCATTCCTCAGCAGTCTGTTGCTGCCCAGAGTGTTGATGCCTCTGCTCCCTCATCTGGAATTCTCTGTCTTGGATATGGGTCTAAAAGGGGGAGCTGCACTAGGCTGGGGAGATGGCTCGGCTGGTAGGTAAAGTGCTTGCTGTTTGCAAGAACCTAAGTTTGGTACCGGGAATGTATGGGAAAAAGCTGGGTGTGGGTGCGCATGGTGTAATCCCAGTGCTGGGGAGGGGGACACAGGCTGACCTTAGGCTTCACTAGTCGGCCCTCCAGCCTAGCCTGTTGGTTAGTTGCAGACAAATGAGAGACCCTGTCTCCAAAACAAGGTGTTCTGAAGAATGCCACTGAGATTTACTTCTGACCCCCATACATACCTGCATACACATGCACTCTCTATAGGCACAGACAGACAGACAGACAGACAGACACACACACACACACGCACGCACGCACACACACGAAAGAGACCCACAGTGTAATTTCCTTTCACCCATATCTCTGAAGGGCCACCATCCCCATGGTGGGCAGAACTAAGGGGTCTCAGGTTTTCTGTTGAACACTCAGTGACTTTATACTTCTTTTCATTTCAAACACTGCTTTTGAGAGGAGTAACTGATCAGTTCATGAAGTCTGAGAGAAGATTTAGTCCACCTTCTTCATTTTGCAGATGAAGAAACAGGTCATATAATGTGCCCTGGATCTCACAGCTGGTGATGATAGGATGGCAATCCCACTGTCAGAGAAGCACAGTCAAGCATGTGGCCCTGGCCTTAATTAGCTCTGTAGCTCCAGAGAGCCTTAGTAGGTGCATTTGTTTTTTTAAATTTTTATTTTATGTGTATGCATGTATTGTCTGTATGTGTGTAAGTGTACCTATGTCATGCAATGTCCATGGAGCTCAGAAGAAAGGTGCCAGAATCCCCTGGAACTGGAGTTACAGAGGGTTCTTAACCGCCATGTGGGTGCTGGGATTCGAACCCCAGTCCTCTGCTAGAACAGTCAGTGCTCTTGGTGGCTGAGCCATCTCTCCAGCCCACTAGGTGCATTTGTGAAGAAAGTTATTACATGGCCCTTAGCACCATGTCTCCTTGTTAAGTGCTCAGTAAATGTTAGCTATTCTAATCAGTAGAAATAACAATAGCAGTGAAAATTAGCAATCATTACTTTTTCTTTTTTCTACTTTAGAGAAGAACTCTTCGTGATTGGGTAGATTGTATCAGAATATAGCATTTTACATCCTTGGGGATGTGAATGTATTTAAGTAATATCTTCACACAGGGGAATAAAGCAATAATTGAAAGTTTGCAGCCAGGATAGACTAACTCATTAATGAGGAGTTAAGGACATTTGTTGCAAGCATATTACAGTCAGATGAACCTCTGCCTTAAGACAATCTAGAACTTAAAAGCTGGAATTTACAGACAAGTAGATTAGGGTGAGTACTATAACTACCAAATGGCCTCTTCTCTTTACCAAACAGTTATTTTCAGGGTAATTTAAGTAGAAAGCCCCCATTGAATATTATAGGATTATTTACTGACAATTCTCCCAATACAGTAATTAGGGAAACAGCTAGTGTAAAGCAAAACAAGTAATTTTTTATTGAGGTAAAAGTATACTATTCTATTATTATTATTATTATTATTATTTTTATTATTATTATTGGTCTTTTTGAGACAGGGTCTCCCTTTAGTCCTAGCTGGCCTGGAACTCACTCTGTAGACCAGGCTGGCCTTGAACTCTGAATCTGTCTTCATAAATGCTGGGATTTAAGGCCTGTGCCACCACACCCCTACTGCCCTCAAATATTTTACTGTTTGCATCTAAAATACATGATTCAGAACTCAGAGCTATTAACATGGCATATTTGGACACATCTACACCACACATAAACAGAGATTTGTTAGTTTGGGGCTGATGTTTTCAGTGTTTCTCTTTTGCAAATGTGAGTATATTTTCATTTCCTCCCTAAGTCTCTACATAAGAGGGTATTTTATATTCACTAATGCATCCTGCCCTCCCTCATCTTCTTCCTTATCAATTAAGTCAATCAGGAAAATTCTTCACGTGAGACTCCCTACTCAGACGATTCTAACTTGTGGCAAGTTTGCTGTTAAAACCATCACATCTAGTGAAATAGGTTTCTTTGTTCTTTTGCTCTATCTCCTTGGTCTTCTTTAATGTTGACTAGTTCTTTAGTGTTTCTGTCTCTTGCCCTTCACATTTTTGATGTGATCAGATCAGTTATTTTATAGGATGTCCATTATTTGGAATATTCCATTATTTTCCACTTATTAGATTTAGGATTAGCATGTGTGCCTGGAAGCCACAGGGCGGGGCATGTATCTTTTCTATTGGGTCATCTTTGAAAACAGTCACTGGTTTGTTGTTATTGGCAATGCTGTTCTTCACAAATTGCTTAAGGTATGCTTTTTTTCCTTCCCTTCTCTTCCCTTCTCTTCCCTTCCCTTCCTCCCTTCCTCCCTTCCTCCCTTCCCTTCCTTCCCTTCCTTTCCTCTCTTCCCACCTCTCCCCCTCCCACCCTCTCTCCTTCCTTCCTTCCCTTCCTTTCCTCTCTTCCCTCCTCTCTCCCTCCCATCCTCTCTCCTTCCTTCCTCCCTCCCTCCCTCCCTCCCTCCCTTCCTTCCTTCCTTCCTTCCTTCCTTCCTTCCTTCCTTCCTTCCTTCCTTCCTTCCTTCCTTTCCCTCCCTTCCTCTTTCTTTATTTTTTATTTATTTATTTATTTATTTATTTATTTTTTTGGTCTTTTCGAGACAGGGTCTCCCTGTAGCCCCAGCTGTCCTGGAACTCACTCTGTAGACCAGGCTGGCCTTGAACTCACAAAGATCTGCCTGCTCTGCCTCCCAAGTGCTAGGATTAAAGGCGTGCGCCACCACGCCCGGCTATCCCTTCCTCTTTCTTCTCTTCTTGTCTCTTCTCTCCCCTCCCCTCCCCTCCCCTCCCCTCCCCTCCCCTCTCCTCTTCTTTCTTCCACTTAATCTTAGGAACCATCCACACAAGCACTTGGAGTTCTTTCTTCTTTGTTATAGCTTTATAATATTCTTACCATTGAACATATTTTTTTTTTACCTTGTTTCCTGGTGATTGACTTTAGGATCATTTTTGGTATTTTGTATGTATAAACTTATACATAACTCATTTAATGATTTTACCAGTTTCCTTTTAGGATAGATTCCTAGAAGTGTGATTTCTGTATTAAAAGGTAAATGCATGTGCGATCTTGCTAGGTGTTGTCAGGTTCCTTCTCTAGAGATGACAGTGGTTTTTTGTTTTGTCTTTTTGAGACATGATCTCCCTGCCAACCTGGCTGTCCTGGAACTCTTCTCTGTAGACCAGGCTGGCCTTGAACTCACAGAGATCCGCCTGCCTCTGCCTCCCAAGTGCTAGGATTAAAGGCGTGCGCCACCACGCCCGGCTGATAGGGTTTTATATCCCTGCTGGCCATTGCTTTTCTGGCCTTTGGCTAGCAGAATACATTGTCGGACTTGGAGTTTTGCCAACCCGAGAGTTGAGTTTTAACTTGTATTTTCTCTATTGCTATTGAGGATCTTTTCATTTGTTTAAAGGCCACTGGGATTTGCTTTTCACTAAATGGTTTATGTTTTTCACTACTCTTCTGTCAAGGGTTTAAGCCTTTTTCTCTTTTTGAAATCTAGGGAGATTGGCTATTAGGAATAGGAGCCTTTACCCTGTTATATACTGCAAGTTTGTTGTCTTTGTTGTCCTCCTGCCTTGACCTTATCCAACTCCTTATGTCTGAAAAATTATAAACTTGAAAGAATAGTACAGTGATACTCTGCTCACCGTCTGAGTTTCCTAATTTTAAGGTGTAAATTTGTAAATATATAAATAGAGAAACGTTTTTCTTAAATAATCTTGCCTGTTTGTGTTATTGCAAATACAGGCAGTTTTGTTGCATTTTAAAATAAGTTGTAGACCTTACAACACTTCACCACTAAATACTTAAGATACATTTTCTAAGAATCAGGGCAGCCAGGTGTTCTAGTTTGTTTTCTGTTGCTGTGATAAAACTCTGACCAAAAGCAGCTTGGGGAGGAAAGGATTTATTTGGCTTGTACTTCCAGGTCACAGTGGAAGTTAGGACGGGGGAGCTCAGACGGAAACTGAAACAGAAACCATGGAGGAACTGCTTGCTGGCTCACCCCCTAACTCATGCTCAGCTAAGTTGCTTATACAGCACAGACCCACCCCTGCTTAGGGATGGGTCTGCCCACAGATGGTTGGGCCCTCCCACATCAATGATCAATTAAGAGGGTCTCTCAGAGAGATGAACATGGCCAGGCTGATCTGGGAAATTCCTCAGTGGAGGTTCCCTCTTTCCAGGTAACTTTAGATTGTGTCTAGTTGACAATGAAAACTTACAAACTGGGCATGGTCATAGCTCACACCTTCAGTCCTAGCACTTGGGAGGCAGGTATATCTCTGTGAGATCCAGGCCAGCTAGGGCCTCAGTGAGACCCTGTCTTCAACACCCGCTTAAATCCCCATCACATAAAACAAAATCACTACCAACAACAACAATAACAAAAAAAACAAATAAAAAAACTTAACTAGCATACCAGGCATGGAGACACACATTTGTAATCCCAGCATTTGGGAGTTAAGGCAGGAGAATTCTCAGTTCTAGGACAGCCTAGGGAGTCTGTATCTTTTTTTTTTTTTTTAAGATCTTATTTATTTATTTATTTATTTATTTATTTATTTATTTATTTATTTATTTATTTATTTCTGTATGTCTATGAATGTACTGTCTGCATGTAGGTTTGTGCGCCCGTGTCATGCAATGCCGCGGAGGTCAGAAGAGGGTGTCGGATTCCCCTGGAACTGGAGTTCTCCTGGAATTGAAGTTTCAGACTGTTCTTGGTCACCATGTGGGCGCTGGGGATCGAACCCGGGTCCTCTGCAAGAGCGGGCGGTGCTCTTAACCGCTAGGCCACCTCTCCAGCCCCAAGGGAGTCTGTGTCTTAAAAGCATAAACGTTGCCAGGCGTGGTGGCATGCACCTTTAATCCTAGCACTTGGGAGGCAGAGGCAGGCGGATCTTTGTGAGTTCAAAGCCAGCCTGGTCTACAGAGTGAGTTCCAGGACAGCTGGGGCTATAGGGAGACGGAATTGGAGATTTTTTTTTTTTTTTTGCAAAAGATTCATGTTTTCCTTAGGAAGTGTGTTGAANAAAAAAAAATGGAACAAAAACAAGAAAGCATATTTGTCACTCATAAGCAAAAAGTTTTTTGGTTTTTTGAGGATAGGGTCTCCTTTAGTCTCAGCTGGCCTGGAGCTCACTTTGTAGAACGCGTAGTAAATTTTTACCTACATCCCTAGGTCTTAATTTTCTTTCATCTGTAAAAAGGTGGAAGGGAGGGCCACTCCATGTACAGTTCTTACGTTCCATCCTTCCGGTTAGCCCAGGTTCATCACTGTCAGTGAGAGGTACACAGTTGAGATTAAAAAATAAATTTTAAAAAAAGAGAACTAAAATTTGATAACCCATATCTGCGTTCTCAGACTCTACTTGCCCCAATTCAGAATATCTTAATCTGTTAGGTCTAGGGAGAAGCCTAAAAATTGGTATTATTTTTGCTAATGCCTCAAGTGATTCTGAGATTAGAGATCCATTCATTTAGCAAATGCCATGGTGGAGAGCAGACCCAGTTTGTTCTCTGGTACAACCAGCATAGTTCCTCCTGCCTGGGGAAACTGACCCACAGGCAGGTGTGAATATGCTACATGTAGTAGACTCTAGGGTCCCCATTCTGGTCAATAAAAAGAGGGTTCTAGAAAGGTCCCTCCCTGCTTTGGCCCACACCAATGTAAGCCACAGTTGAAATGGCCTAGTGCCCTTGCCTATTCCTCCTATTCTTTGGGGGTGGTAGGAACAAGGCTTTTGGAAAGTGCGCAGAATAGTAATGTGGACAGAGTCTAAGAAATGCAGCAAAGAGCTGAAGACTCAGCATCTGTGATACCAAACCTAAGATGCAGCTCCTGAAGACTCAGCATCTGTGATACCAAACCTAAGATGCAGCTCCTGAAGACTCAGCATCTGTGATACC
This sequence comes from Rhizomys pruinosus, assembly GCA_009823505.1. Classification (NCBI taxonomy): domain Eukaryota; kingdom Metazoa; phylum Chordata; class Mammalia; order Rodentia; family Spalacidae; genus Rhizomys; species Rhizomys pruinosus. Next base: position 4,293,040 of record VZQC01004878.1, on the reverse strand, counting down.
AAACCTAAGATGCAGCTCCTGAAGACTCAGCATCTGTGACACCAAACCTAAGATGCAGCTCCTGAAGGACTCAGCATCTGTTATACCAAACCTAAGATGCAGCTCCTGAAGACTCAGCATCTGTGATACCAAACCTAAGATGCAGCTCCTGAAGACTCAGCATCTGTGATACCAAACCTAAGATGCAGCTCCTGAAGACTCAGCATCTGTGATACCAAACCTAAGATGCAGCTCCTGAAGACTCAGCATCAAGAATCTTCTAGGTGCAAAGCACCAGAGGCAAACCTGTTAAAAGAAACAAAAACCCACTCCTGTGTTCGCTACTGAGAATGATAGGCTAAATCCAGAAAGACAGGAATTCAAATCATACTCCGTCTTTATACGTTGGGCCTCAAGAGCTTGGACTAGTTTCTTAATCCTCTCTGAGTGTTTGTTTTCTCACTGTTAAAATGAAGAAAAATGCCCCTTCCTAACAGCTCTGTTCTTGGAACAGCCATTGTCAGAGATCGCTGTGAAGCCTCTAGAACAGAGAATGGATGGGAGCAGGTGCTATTCTATATTACAACAATCAAGTTGACACTAAAAGTAGGCCTGTTGATGCCGGGCTATAATCCCAGCATTCACGGGGCTGAGGCAGACAAACAGGAGTTTGACACCAGCCTGTCTCCCCCGAAATGGTACCAAATCTAGCATGGCACCTCCCTTACTGAAAGGTTTATATTCGACAACTCCGCTAACAAGTATATGTTAGTCCCAAGGAATTGACTAAGCATATTCATTATTGTGGGAGTTAGAGAGGCCCCTGGTTTTAAGTGACACACAATTTAGATAGGAAAAATTAATATGATAATCACCACAGACGCTGTCAGCATGATACTCTGTTCCACTGTGTCATAAGCTCTCTACTACTGCCTGGGTTTTCAAATGGAAGGGTGCCAAGAGTCCTTGAGGGGTTGCACTTGTGCCCTGGAAAGATTTGAATTCATTCATTTTTCAGCAAATGAGTGTCTGCTATAGAGCCAACAGAGCAGCTTAATAAAAGAGAATCACCAACCTCAAGGAGCTTGTGATCCCATAAAAATTAGCATCAGTGTATTGAGGACTCAAAAATGATGGTATAACTTTGTAACGAAGCAGAGATCAGAAACAGTGTCAGAGACACAGCATTTAATCTGAGGCAATTAGAGTGGATATCCAGGCCAGGAAAACATAGCAGGCATAAATGTCAGAAAGCTTGTTGATGAACCCTTGGTGGTGACAAGGCTGACCTGGGCACAGGAAGCAGGCACTGTGGGCTAATGGGCAATGATGGAGAGAAGGTTTAAAATGAGCTGGGGAGATAGCCTAGCGGTTAAGAGCTCCAACTGCCTCTTGCAGAAGACCCAGGTTCGATCCCCACGCCCCAATGGTGTGCTAAGAACCGTCTGTAACTCCAAAACCAGGAGAAATCTCCGTTCTAGGGGAATCCGGAGACCTCTTCTGACCTTGCGATTGCAAGACAGGGTGCACAACCCTACATGCAGACAGTACATTCATACACATACAAAAATAAATAAAAAAATTTTTTTAAATGAAGCTGGGTGGCCAAAAAGGGCTGTTTTTCCTTACTTAAAGGCAAGTCACCTAGAGAAAACACTGAGACAACCATGAGCCAAGTGAGAGGACAGAGGCAAACTACAAAGGGCTACAACTGTCAGATGAGGGCCTCTTAGAAGAGGCATGAACACAGGAAATGCAGACAAAACAGAAGAGAAAGTTTAGCTAGGGATCCAAAGCACCTGGCCTAAGAACATTCACAGGGGCTGGGCCACACAGCCAGCCCCAGACTAGCCTGAGGTAAGACACTGCCTCAAAACAGCCAGCCCCGACTAGCCTGAGGTAAGACGCTGCCTCAAAAAACAGTCAGCCCCAGACTAGCCTGAGGTAAGACACTGCCTCACAAAACAGTCAGACACTAGCCAGACTCTTAGACCTGAAGGTAAGACGCTGCCTCAAAAAACAGTCAGCCCCAGACTAGCCTGAGGTAAGACGCTGCCTCACAAAACAGTCAGCCCCAGACTAGCCTGAGGTAAGACGCTGCCAAAAAACAGTCAGCCCCAGACTAGCCTGAGGTAAGACACTGCCTCAAAAAACAGCCAGCCCCAGACTAGCCTGAGGTAAGACCTGCCTCAAAAAACAGTCAGCCCAGACTAGCCTGAGGGTAGACACTGCCTCACAAAACAGTTCAGCCCCAGACTCGCCTGATTAAGAGCTTGCTCAAAACAGTCAGCCCCCAGACTATTTTGAGGTAGACGCTGCCTCAAAAAACAGCCAGCCCCAGACTAGCCTGAGGTAAGACCTGCCTCAAAAAACGTCAGCCCCAGACTGCCTGAGTAGACGCTGCCTCACAAAAGCAGCCCCAGATACCTGTGAGACGCTGCCTCAAAAAACAGTCAGCCCCAGACTAGCCTGAGTAAGACACTGCTCAAAAAGTCAGCCCCCAGGACAGCCTGAGGGGTAAGACGCTGCCTCAAAAAACAGTCAGCCCCAGACTAGCCTGAGGTAAGACACTGCCTCAAAAAACAGCCAGCCCCAGACTAGCCTGAGGTAAGACACTGCCTCACAAACAGTCAGCCCCGACTAGCCTGGGTGACACAACTCACAAAACAGCCAGCTAGTGATGGAGCTCAGCTGGTAGAGGCTTGCCTAACATGTAAGAAGCCCTGGGTTCAGTCCTCAGCACTGCATAAAAACTGGCATGGTGGCACACACTGGTGATCCAAGTACTCAAGAGGCTGAGACAGAGAAGATCAGAAGTTCAGGGTCATCCTCTCTTACATAGCAAGTTTTGAGGCCAGCTGGGATGTTTGAGGCCCCGTCTCGAAAGAACAAATACATAAAGCATTTTTAAAATTCACAAAAATGAGTACATTTACCTTACAAAAATGTAATTCATTCACATCCTCCTGAGTCTCTATTGCAGAGAAAAGGTAAAATCAACCCAGGGGTTATGAAGGGCAAATGAGACAACCCCAAGACTCAGAGAAAGAATCCATAAGACCCACCCTGGAGTGATTCAACAGCTCGCACTGTCCAGCTGATGGGGGAAGGCTTAGGCCTACAGCAGATTCCTGGGGTTCAAAGGCAGCCTTGGCTTAAACTTACTTCTTCAAATAATAAGAGTCAGGTGGTTTTGGGATTTAGCTCAGTGCCAAAGAGCTTGTCTAGCAAGCACTAGGCCCTGAGTTCGCTCTTCGCTCCAGAAAAAAAAAGATAAAATAAAAAGAGTCAGGTCAACCACATAGCAAAAACTTTCCCCACTTATAGAATCCATGTGCTGGCACATGCTAACAAATTACCTTGCATATAGTAGACTCTTAATATCTATACTATAAATAAGGACAGAAGAGAAAGAGCACAAAACAGAAAGGAAAAGTAGGGAAACCCAACTCCTTTTAAAGAAAGATTATAGAGAAAGAGGTTGTAAATAAGGACAGAAGAGAAAGAGCACAAAACAGAAAGAGAAAGTAGGGAAACCCAACTCTTTTAAAGAAAGAATAGAGAAAGAGGTTTGCAATACAAATACTTTTTCAGGAGTTTTCACTAAGAAGTATTGAATAACAATGAAGTGAATTATCAATATTTAATACAATGTTGAATATTTCACTCTGGTATGATGACCTTTTAGTAAATTGTTACAAGGAATGATTCTTTGTGGATCCGAATTAAAGAAAAAAAAAAGCAAGTCCATTATGGAAAATGTAGTTATTAATAAACACATATCTTAACAAATAGAAGAAAAATTTAATGTAACAAACACTGTTGGGAAAACTGGACTTCTTTAAGAGAAATATAAAATAGAACTGGAGGGCTAGAAAGATAGGTCCATGGTTAAGAGTATATCTCACTTGCAGAGACCTGTAGTTGCATTGCTCCAGATCCCAATGTCTGTAACCCTACCTACTAAGTGATCTAACACCCTCTTTTGACCTCACAGGACATGCTGCAATACACATACAATTGCTTGCACAAACCCAACGACACATAATTAAAAAAAAATCAGATCTGCATTTCATATTGTACATTAAAATAAATATCAATTGAATAGGAATTCAACATGTGACATGTGAATTCAATTATAAAACATAAATAAGTTATTCAAGTACTAAAAGAACTCATGGAAAAACTTCTTTATATCCTACAAGTAGAAAATCTTGTCTATGCTTTAAATTTTTAAATGTGAAGGGCTGGTAAGATGGCTGCTGAGTGGGTAAAGGAGGTTGCTTTCAAGCCTGGAAACCTAAGTTTAAACCCAAAACTAACATGGTGAAAAGAAAAATATTCAACTCCAAGTTGTCCTCTTGACTCCATATGCACACACATGCACAAACATGCTCACAAAAACAAATATATAAAATAAAAAAATTTAATCTAGGGGCTGGAGAAGAGCTCAGCAGTTAAACACACTCTTTCTGGAGAGATTGGCCTAGTGGTTAAGAGCTCCAACTGCTCTTGCAGGGACCCGGGTTCGCTCCCCACACCCACATGCAGCTGAGAACCATCTGTAACTCCAATTCCAGGAGAAACTCCAGTTCCAGGGGATCCGAGCCCTTTTCTGACCTCCACGGCATTGCATGACACGGGTGCACAAACCTACAATGCAGACAGTACATTCATACACATACAAAATAAATAAAATTAAAAAAAAAAAACACTTGTTATTCTTCCAGAGGACACCAGGTTTGATTCCCACATACATGGCAGCTAACAACCATCCCACAACTCTGGTTCCAGGGGATCCAACCCTCCTCTGGCCTTCTCAGGTGTTGCATGACATGGGTGCACTTACACACATGCAGGCAATAACTCATACACCATAAATAAAACAATAAAAATTTAAAAATTTTTTAATCTAAATGAAAGATAAATTTGATTATATGAAAGCATACTTCTATACAAACTATATAAAAGCAGAGCAACACAATACCATTAGCAAATTATTTGATGCGGTGACAATGTTATTGTACTTATATATGGGTTTATGCATTTGCTTGTTTTGAGACAAAGATGGCCTTGAGCTTATGATCTTCCTACATGTCCCAAGTACTAGGATTACTATCATGCCACAATGCCTGGGCTATGCATGTGTGGAAACTGAACCCTGGTCGTACTAGTGTGCAAGCACACAGCCAACAGAGAGCATCTCTCAGCCCATGTTTATGCTTTTTGTTAATATATTTTTATTATTAAGCTTTTTCATACATTTCATTTTCTCATCACCAATAGAGTCATTTCCCTTTCCATGTCCCCACCCCACCTGAGTCCCTGCCACTCTGCCATAATGTCTTGCATCTTTTCTGAGTCTTTCCAGAGTTTTTTCAAAGCAGAAGAGCAGTTTGGGGGAGAAACCACATGTTTTCAGCAGTTCGCTTTGTGTGTGTTCTCTCCAACTTAGTGCTCAAAAAATACATAAAAATATATATAAATTATATATACATATATATATACACATTATACTACAATATTACATATATTATCTATACAACCTTATACCACATACACATAAAAATATATCAATACATACACCTATCACTTGAATTGGAGATTTTTTTTTTTTTTTGCTTAAAAGATGTCATGTTTTCCTTAAGGAAGTGTTTGAAGGTTCCTCCTTGGCAAGCCCAAACCACCATCAATCCTGCCCTTGTGCTCCACACTGGGGTTTTTCCTTCTCATGGTCACCAAATGAGGTATAGTAAGCACCACGTCCTGTCTTGATCTTCCTATATTGTCCTCTATGATATAGTCTGGGTCGTTCAACAATGGCAGTCTATATTCGAAGAGGCTGAATCCCCAGTAGCTGCTTCGTCCACAGCTGGCTGGATGTCTCAGCGTCCCCATCTGGCATTAAGGTTTGGAGGATTCTTGGAGAGACATGAGTCTTCAGTCCATATTAGAGGGTTAAAAAGCTGTGTCTCATGTCTTTTGAAGGATGGCAAAAAGCAGTGGCAGCCACAGGGTAGCTGCACGTGCCAGTAAAATTTTTGAAGACAGGGCAAACCAACAGTACTCTCTCTTTTTTCTTTTTTTGATCTTTTTACGAAGATCTCAACGTTTTATTCTGTAAGTACAATTTCTCAGGCCCTTACTGAATTATTTCTCGGTTATACTTCTCCTTTATGCTATTTAAGGTCACACGGTTAGCTCAGATTAACCAAGTTTTTTGGTTTTTGTTTTTCTCAAGGTCAGTTGAGGATCTGGTTCCTCAGGGGTCACTCAGGGTTTTTTTTTGGGGGGAGGGGTTGCAGTGAACCCCTGGCTCCTTTTGGCTTTAATTTACCAGTTCCATCCATCGAGGACAAAGTTCAGGTCTTGCTAGACCCAGCTTCCCTTTTGAGAGCATGAGCAGATTCCTCCTCTTATAGACTGGACACTGGCTGAAATCCCATTAGTGGATATCCAAGACACTCCTTAACAGGAAGCTGGTTACTCACATTTGCAGACATTCAAGAGAGCTCTCTTGATATTTATGCTTTTTTTTTTTTTTTTTGTTTTTTTGGTCTTTTTCAGACAGTGTCTTCAAGTGATATGTGTATGTATGTATATATTTATGTATGTGTAAAGTGTATAGATAATATATGTACATAAATGTATATACACATGTGTATATATATGTGTATAGGTAGTATATATATATATATATATGTATATATATATATATATATATTTTGAAGCAATAAAAGTTGGAGAGAACAACAACAACAAAAGAACTGGAAAAAAAAAATGACTGAAACAGTGAAGTTCTCCCCCAAACAGTAAGCTTCTGCTTTGAAAAAAACTCTGGAAAGACTCAGAAAAAGATGCAAGACATGTATGGCAAAGTGCAGGGACTCAGGTGGGGTGGGGACATGGAAAGGGAAATGACTCTAAATTGGATTGAAAAATGATGTATGAAAAAGCTTAATAATAAAAAATATATTAACAAAAAGCATAAACATGGGCTAGAGATGCAGCTCTGTTGGCTGTGTGCTTGCACACTAGTACGACCAGGGTTCAGTTTCCACCACTGCATAAGCCCAGGCATTGTGGCATGATAGTAATCCTAGTACTTGGGACATGTAGGAAGATCATAAGCTCAAGGCCATCTTTGTCTCAAAACAAGCAAATGCATAAACCCATATATAAGTACAATAACATTGTCACCGCATCAAATAATTTGCTAATGGTATTGTGTTGCTCTGCTTTTATATAGTTTGTATAGAAGTATGCTTTCATATAATCAAATTTATCTTTCATTTAGATTAAAAAATTTTTAAATATTTTATTGTTTTTATTTTATGTGTATGAGTATATTGCCTGCATGTGTGTAAGTGCACCCATGTCATGCAACACCTGAGAGAGGCCAGAGGAGGGTGTTGGATCCCCTGGAACCAGAGTTGTGGATGGTTGTTAGCTGCCATGTCAGTGCTGGGAATCAAACCTGGGTCCTCTGGAAGAATAACAAGTGTTTTTTTTTTTTAATTTTATTTATTTTTGTATGTGTATGAATGTACTGTCTGCATGTAGGTTTGTGCACCCGTGTCATGCAATGCCGTGGAGGTCAGAAAAGGGTCTCGGATTCCCCTGGAACTGGAGTTCTCCTGGAATTGGAGTTACAGATGGTTCTCAGCTGCCATGTGGGTGCTGGGGATCGAACCCGGGTCCTCTGCAAGAGCAGTTGGAGCTCTTAACCACTAGGCCATCTCTCTAGCCCAGAAAGTGTTCTTAACTGCTGAGCTCTCTCTCCAGCCCCTAGATTAAATTTTTTTATTTTATATTTGTTTTGTGAGCATGTGTGTGCATGTGTGTGCATATGGAGTCAGAGGACAACTTGGGAGTTGAATATTTTTCCACCATGTTAGTTTTGGGTTTAAACTTAGGTTTCCAGGCTTGAAAGCAACCTCCTTTACCCACTCAGCCATCTTACCAGCCCTTCATTTAAAAATTTAAAGCATAGCAAGATTTCTTACTTGTAGGATATAAAGAAGTTTTTCCATGAGTTCTTTTAGTACTTGAATAACATTATTTTATGTTTTATAATTGAATTCACATGTCACATGTATGAATTCCTATTCATATTGATATTTATTTTAATGTACAATATGAAATGCAGATCTGATTTTTTTTTAATTATGTGTCTGTGGGTTTGTGCACAAGCACATTGTTGTGAGTTCAGTGTCTGTGGAGGTCAAAAGAGGGTGTTAGATCACTTGTAGGTAGGGTTACAGGACATTGGGATCTGGGAGCTGAACTCAGGTCTTCTGTAAGAACAGTATATACTCTTAACCATGGACCTATCTTTCTAGCCCTCCAGTTCTAATTTTATATTTCTCTCAATAGAAGTCCAGTTTTCCCAACAGTGTTTGTTACATTAAATTTTTCTTCTATTTGTTAGAAATGCTGGTTTATTATATACTACATTTCCATATGGACTTGCTTTTTTTTCTTTAATTCTGATCACAAAGAATTCATTCCTTGTACAAATTTACTAAAATGTCATCATACCAGAGTGAAATATTCAACATTGTATTAAATATTGATAATTCACTTCATTGTTATTCAATACTTCTTAGTGAAAACTCCTGAAAAAGTATTTGTATTGCAAACCTCTTTCTCTATAATCTTTCTTTAAAAGGAGTTGGGTTTCCCTACTTTTCCTTTCTGTTTTGTGCTCTTTCTCTTCTGTCCTTATTTACAACCTCTTTCTCTATAATCTTTCTTTAAAAGGAGTTGGGTTTCCCTACTTTTCCTTTCTGTTTTGTGCTCTTTCTCTTCTGTCCTTATTTATAGTATAGATATTAAGAGTCTACTATATGCAAGGTAATTTGTTAGCATGTGCCAGCACATGGATTCTATAAGTGGGGAAAGTTTTTGCTATGTGGTTGACCCTGACTCTTTTATTTTATCTTTTTTTTTTCTGGAGCTGAAGAGCGAACTCAGGGCCTAGTGCTTGCTAGACAAGCTCTTTGGCACTGAGCTAAATCCCCAACCACCTGACTCTTATTATTTGAAGAAGTAAGTTTAAGCCAAGGCTGCCTTTGAACCCCAGGAATCTGCTGTAGGCCTAAGCCTTCCCCCATCAGCTGGACAGTGCGAGCTGTTGAATCACTCCAGGGTGGGTCTTATGGATTCTTTCTCTGAGTCTTGGGGTTGTCTCATTTGCCCTTCATAACCCCTGGGTTGATTTTACCTTTTCTCTGCAATAGAGACTCAGGAGGATGTGAATGAATTACATTTTTGTAAGGTAAATGTACTCATTTTTGTGAATTTTAAAAATGCTTTATGTATTTGTTCTTTCGAGACGGGGCCTCACACATCCCAGGCTGGCCTCAAACTTGCTATGTAAGAGAGGATGACCCTGAACTTCTGATCCTCCTGTCTACACCTCTTGAGTACTTGGATCACCAGTGTGTGCCACCATGGCCAGTTTTATGCAGTGCTGAGGACTGAACCCAGGGCTTCTTACATGTTAGGCAAGCACTCTACCAGCTGAGCTCCATCACTAGCTGGCTGTTTTGTGAGGTTGTGTCTACCTCAGGCTAGTCTGGGGCTGACTGTTTTGTGAGGCAGTGTCTTACCTCAGGCTAGTCTGGGGCTGGCTGTTTTTTGAGGCAGTGTCTTACCTCAGGCTAGTCTGGGGCTGACTGTTTTTTGAGGCAGTGTCTTACCTCAGGCTAGTCTGGGGCTGACTGTTTTGTGAGGCAGTGTCTTACCTCAGGCTAGTCTGGGGCTGACTGTTTTGTGAGGCAGTGTCTTACCTCAGGCTAGTCTGGGGCTGACTGTTTTTTGAGGCAGCGTCTTACCTCAGGCTAGTCTGGGGCTGGCTGTTTTGTGAGGCAGCGTCTTACCTCAGGCTAGTCTGGGGCTGGCTGTGTGGCCCAGCCCCTGTGAATGTTCTTAGGCCAGGTGCTTTGGATCCCTAGCTAAACTTTCTCTTCTGTTTTGTCTGCATTTCCTGTGTTCATGCCTCTTCTAAGAGGCCCTCATCTGACAGTTGTAGCCCTTTGTAGTTTGCCTCTGTCCTCTCACTTGGCTCATGGTTGTCTCAGTGTTTTCTCTAGGTGACTTGCCTTTAAGTAAGGAAAAACAGCCTCTTTGCCACCCAGCTTCATTTAAAAAAATTTTTTTATTTATTTTTGTATGTGTATGAATGTACTGTCTGCATGTAGGTTTGTGCACCCGTGTCGTGCAATGCCGCGGAGGTCAGAAGAGGGTCTCGGATTCCCCTAGAACTGGAGTTCTCCTGGAATTGGAGTTACAGACGGTTCTTAGCCACCATGTGGGTGCTGGGGATCGAACCTGGGTCTTCTGCAAGAGCAGTTGGAGCTCTTAACCGCTAGGCTATCTCCCCAGCTTCATTTTAAACCTCTCTCCCATCATTGCCCATTAGCCCACAGTGCCTGCTTCCTGTGCCCAGGTCAGCCTTGTCACCACCAAGGGTTCATCAACAAGCTTTCTGACATTTATGCCTGCTATGTTTTCCTGGCCTGGATATCCACTCTAATTGCCTCAGATTAAATGCTGTGTCTCTGACACTGTTTCTGATCTCTGCTTCGTTACAAAGTTATACCATCATTTTTGAGTCCTCAATACACTGATGCTAATTTTTATGGGATCACAAGCTCCTTGAGGTTGGTGATTCTCTTTTATTAAGCTGCTCTGTTGGCTCTATAGCAGACACTCATTTGCTGAAAAATGAATGAATTCAAATCTTTCCAGGGCACAAGTGCAACCCCTCAAGGACTCTTGGCACCCTTCCATTTGAAAACCCAGGCAGTAGTAGAGAGCTTATGACACAGTGGAACAGAGTATCATGCTGACAGCGTCTGTGGCTTGATTTATCATATTAATTTTTCCTATCTAAATTGTGTGTCACTTAAAACCAGGGGCCTCTCTAACTCCCACAATAATGAATATGCTTAGTCAATTCCTTGGGACTAACATATACTTGTTAGCGGAGTTGTCGAATATAAACCTTTCAGTAAGGGAGGTGCCATGCTAGATTTGGTACCATTTCGGGGGAGACAGGCTGGTGTCAAACTCCTGTTTGTCCTGCCTCAGCCTCCTGAATGCTGGGATTATAGCCCTGCATCAACAGGCCTAGCTTTTTAGTGTCAACTTGATTGTTGTAATATAGAAATAGCACCTGCTCCCATCCATTCTCTGTTCATAGGGCTTCACAGCGATCTCTGACAATGGCTGTTCCAAGAACAGAGCTGTTAGGAAGGGGGCATTTTCTTCATTTTACAGATGAGAAAACAAACACTCAGAGAGGATTAAGAAACTAGTCCAAGCTCTTGAGGCCCAACGTATAAAGACGGAGTATGATTTGAATTCCTGTCTTTCTGGATTTAGCCTATCATTCTCAGTAGCGAACACAGGAGTGGGTTTTTGTTTCTTTTAACAGGTTTGCCTCTGGTGCTTTGCACCTAGAAGATTCTTGATGCTGAGTCTTCAGGAGCTGCATCTTAGGTTTGGTATCACAGATGCTGAGTCTTCAGGAGCTGCATCTTAGGTTTGGTATCACAGATGCTGAGTCTTCAGGAGCTGCATCTTAGGTTTGGTATCACAGATGCTGAGTCTTCAGCTCTTTGCTGCATTTCTTAGACTCTGTCCACATTACTATTCTTGCACTTTCCAAAAGCCTTGTTCCTACCACCCCCAAAGAATAGGAGGAATAGGCAAGGGCACTAGGCCATTTCAACTGTGGCTTACATTGGTGTGGGCCAAAGCAGGGAGGGACCTTTCTAGAACCCTCTTTTTATTGACCAGAATGGGGACCCTAGAGTCTACTACATGTAGCATATTCACACCTGCCTGTGGGTCAGTTTCCCCAGGCAGGAGGAACTATGCTGGTTGTACCAGAGAACAAACTGGGTCTGCTCTCCACCATGGCATTTGCTAAATGAATGGATCTCTAATCTCAGAATCACTTGAGGCATTAGCAAAAATAATACCAATTTTTAGGCTTCTCCCTAGACCTAACAGATTAAGATATTCTGAATTGGGGCAAGTAGAGTCTGAGAACGCAGATATGGGTTATCAAATTTTAGTTCTCTTTTTTTAAAATTTATTTTTTAAGACTCACTATGTAGCCTTGGCTGGAATGGAACTTGCTAATCAATATATAACTGCTGGCCCTCCCTTCCACCTTTTTACAGATGAAAGAAAATTAAGACCTAGGGATGTAGGTAAAAATTTACTACTCGTTCTACAAAGTGAGCTCCAGGCCAGCTGAGACTAAAGGGAGACCCTATCTCAAAAAGACCAAAAAACTTTTTTTGCTTATGAGTGAAGCAAAGATGCTTTCTTGTTTTGTTCCATTTTTTTTGCACCCAAAGGAGTTTTCCCTTCAGACTTCCAGGATAGAGGTCAGGGAATATGGTGGTGTGTGAGCTATCAGGACTTTTGTGTATTTTTTTTTTGTTTGTTTTTTTTTTGTTTTTTTGAGACAGGGTCTCCCTGTAGCTCTGGCTGTCCTGGCTATGTAGACCAGGCTAGCCTTGAACTCACAGAGATCCACCTGCCTCTGCTTCCCAAGTGCTAGGATTAAAGGCGTGAGCAGACTTTTGTGTATTTTCTACTTGATTTGAATGCCTGCTTGTGTAATGTTCTTGGTGCCAAGTATAGGGACTCAGAGTGCCTCTTTAGTCTTGGGGCCTCTCAGTGCTGTTGGGAGTAGCTATGGAAGCACATAATTTCATTAAACAGCAGCTGATTGTGCAGTGTTAGGGCCCAACAAGGCACAGTAGATATAGTAAGGTCTTCACTGTGTTAGTTGCTGAGACATTGGAACTGTGACTTCCCGTGGAGAGCTGCTTCTTGGTTGAATTTGTAAACAGCCTGATCCAAAGGGCAGTGTTCTTGCAGGGACATTTCCCTGGGCAATTGGAAAGTATTCAAAGGTGATGTGATTTATCTGCTGTTCCAGCTCTGCATCAGCAGCCCTTTTTATGGGCCTCTTGGATTGTTCTGTGGACTCTAGTATTATCCGGTGGCATCTTATTTTGAATGGGATTAAGATAAACAGGAGGAAAATGGTTTTCATCCCCGTACTGCTGGGAACTTTGGGCAAGTGTCTACATTTCTCCACTCCTTAGTCTTCTAAACTGTGAACTAGAAGCACCAGTGTGGATCAAAGGAGAGATAATGTATGAAAATACTTTGAGGGGCTGGAGAGATGGCTCAGTGGTTAAGAGCGCCAACTGCTCTTGCAGAGGACCCGGGTTTGATTCCCAGCACCCACATGGTGGCTAAGAACCGTTTTTAAGCCGGGTGTGGTGGTGCATGCCTTTAATCCTAGCACTTGGGAGGCCAAAAGAAAAAGAAAAAGAGAAAAGAAAATACTTTGAAACTGGAAACTGCATAAGAAAGGGTCCTTGAAATGACTGTTGAGAAACTTAGGGGGTAGTAATGGCACCTGTGTGCATCGTAAACACGTGGTTCCAGACCTACACGGAAAGATGAGCTGATGCATTCTGACTGTCCTCAGGATTTTAGAAGTTTCTAAGTATTGTTGGTGGAAGGTGAAGGTCACACGACACCCAACTCTGCCAATTGCAGTGTGTACCACATCAAAGGCAATGCTCCTTCTACTTGAAAGTGATGGTGTCCCCAGAAAAATGCATGCCAGTTATGCCTCACCAGGCAAGGGACTCTCACGAGGGGAGAGATAACATCTGGGGAGGAGCAGGTAGATGGATGCAGAGGGATGCTGCTATATGAAGTCATTTTCTATCCACCTTGATCACAATTTAGGAAAATAACCTTAGAGTCCAGAAAAACCAGATTCCTCCCTGAGTAGCAGGTGTGGTGGAAGTAGGAGAACTGCCATTGAATTAAATTACCTGATGGGCATGAGGTCACGGGAGTGGGACAGTTATTATTCAGTAAGATCACTTCATAGGTATTAAGCTGAATCTCAGCTCATTGAAGCTACATGGGAAGTAGTTGCAAAGCCCTATCTGTTGGTATAAAATATGCTCCTCATATCTTGGTAGAACACAAAACAGAGCTTCCCAGCCCACATCTCCACCTTCAGCCCTGCAGCCCTGTGAGGTCAGGGGGGGCCTCTGAGCAACTTCAGTTTAGCTGAGTATGCTGGATAGCTTTAGTGTCAATTTGACACACTTGTGTTGAGGGAGCCTCAATCAGGGAATTCCCTCTATCAGACTGGCCTGTGGCCACCTCTCTGGAGTATTGTCTTGATTGTGAAGTGATGTGGGAGGGCCCAGACCACTTTGGGCAGTGCCACCCTTGGGTAGGTGGTTCTGTACTATTTAAGAAAGCAGGCTGACATGGGCCAGAGGAGCAAGTCAGTAAGCAGCATTCCTGCATGGCCTGTGCTTCAGCTTCTGCCTCCAGGTTCCTGCTCTGAGTTCCTACCTTGGGCTTCCTGATGAACTGTGACCTGGGAGATGTAAGGCAAATAAACCCTTTCCTCCCCAAGTTGGTATTGGTCACAGCAATTGAAGAGAAACTAGAACACCTGGTTACTAGTGCTCTCCGTGTCGTGACGGGAACAGTCTGCTTCTGTCCTTGCCTTCCTTGGATATGTCCACAGTTCCTTATTTGTTCTGGCCCTTTCCCTTAAGCTCTATGGTTTTTGTTTCTTTCTTTGTGATAGCTTTTGATTTTGTACATCATTGAAACTTCTTTATCAGCAAGGTCTCCGGTGATAGTACTTGATATAATATTACAGTATTACCTGTTTGCTGAGATGCCTGGCCTATGGTTTAAGGTCCTTCTGAGTTCATTTTGTAGTAACCATTGATGTAAATTTTTCCAGGCATGTATTGTCTGTTTAAATATTCTTGACTAGGGGCTGGAGAGATAGCCTAGCGGTTAAGAGCACCGACGCTCTTGCAGAGGACCCGGGTTCGATCCCCAGCACCCACATGGCGGCTGAGAACCGTCTGTAACTCCAATTCCAGGAGAACTCCAGTTCCAGGGGAATCTGAGACCCTCTTCTGACCTCCGCGGCATTGCACGACACGGGTGCACAGACCTGCGATTGCAAACTAATAGCATCATTACACATCAAAATAAATATAAAAAAAAAAAAAATTAAATTTTTTTTTTTTTTTTGTAAATCTCTGTTTTCATTTTCTTCTTATGTCTGAACCCAGAGACCATTTGTAGCTTTCTGTACAAGTATATAAATAGGGACATATAGTTATTTAGTTTTTATTATTGTAAAAGGTATGATTCTTGAATGTATGAAATATAAAAAGCATCAAATAAAAGTATTTATATTAAAAATGGTTGATTCATAAATTTCTGGAGCCAAGTGTGGTGGTGCACGCCTGTTAAATCCAGTCTCAGGAGGCAGAGGCAGGCGAGAGCTCTGTGAATCTCAAGGCCAGATGTACATAGTTTGTCAGTGTTAGCTGGGCTACAGGAGGACGAACTCAAAAAAAAAAAAAAAGACTGAGTATTGATTGGTAATTAAAAAGAAAATTATTTATTTATTTTTTATTTTTTCTCTATGTGTATGAATAATTTGGTCTGCATGGCAGGTCTGTGCATCCGTGTTCGTGCAATGCCTGCATGGTCGTAATGGGCTGTTCGGATTCCTACAATGCTGCTGGTAGTTCCTGGATGGAGTTCTGTGATTGGAGTTACAGATCTCAGCGCCATGTGGGTGCGTAGGGTCGAACCTGTCCTCGTTCTTGAAGAAGCAGGTCTGAGCGCGCTCTAACACTAGGCATCTCTCCAGCATTAGTAATTTTTAAAATAAGATTTATTTATTGTGTGTCCACATGTATGTGTGTTGTCCTAGACATGTCACAGTGCACATGTGGTTAGAGGACTCTCTGTGGGAGTTTTGCTCTCTCCTTCTGCCATACGGCCTCCGGGGATTGAACTTGGGTCATTAGGCTTGACAGCAAGTATTCCCACTGAGTCACCTTGTTGGCCCAAAGTATATATAAAATATCATATGAACTAGATTTTAGGGAAAACTCTGTCTTTGGCAGTAGTATAAATTGTTGATGCTTCATTTTACTCAATCTTTCACATGATGGATTAATTTGTTCACGTTTAGCCTTTTTTTTTTTTTTTTTGCTAGCCTTCTGCTGTGGCCCTGGGCAGTCTTTAGCATTTTATGGACTATTTTATAAAATACCACCAAAGAAATATGTTGGAACTGGTATTTATTGTCTTAATCTTATTGTCTGAATTGGGACATTTGATAACTAAATGTTTTCTCCAGCTTTTCCTTAATTGCAGCATGGTTAATTCTTCTCAACTGCAGGAAGACAAGGTATTTATAGATTGTTATTATTTCTGTGGCTGGTAGAAGCAATCGCCTTCACTGGGTGCCAAAAACGTGTTGGCATGAAGGAGAGCATAGACTTTGATCTAGTTCCTGCCCTGTGAGGTTGATGTGAGATGAGCTCAGTGGGGAAGAGGGAAAGAGAGGACAAATTCTCTCAAAATTGTGTCTCTTAAAAAATGAGAGATGATGAATTTCAGTTCAAAAGGACACATTAGGAATTCAACTACAGAAGCTAAAATTTAGGTGACAGTCACTAAGCCAGCATTTATGGTAAATTACACAGATCAGAGGTGTGAGTCATCTTCCAGGTGTCAAAATGGATATCTTATCAACAAAAAGCCATCCAGGTCTAAGGGGAGAGAAGAAGGAGAATTGAGGAAACAGCTGCTGTGTGTTTGTGTAAGGGAAAAGGGAGACTGAGACATGTGGGGTTCTCCTCCCTATCACTACACTGGACTGGGTTCTCCTCCCTATCACTACATTGGACTGGGTTCTCACTATCACTACATTGGACTGGGTTCTCCTCCCTATCACTACATTGGACTGGGTTCTCACTATCACTACATTGGACTGGGTTCTCCTCCCTATCACTACATTGGACTGGGTTCTCCTCCCTATCACTACATTGGACTGGGTTCTCCTCCCTATCACTACATTGGACCGGACTCTCTGACTTTCTAGCAATCCTCTCATCCTGTTCCCAATTCTATTGTCCTAATTAGGGTCCTCCCTATCTTTCATCTTGTCCCCTCCAATCAATTCATCATCCATGAAACAGTCATATATATCTGATCAAAGTTTATTGCTCAGGAATGGCAAGATGACTCAGTGGGTCAAGGCATCTGACAACCTGAGTTTGACTCTTAGGACCCACATGACAGAGAGAACCAACTCCAGCAAAATGTATTGCCCAGATCCTTAAATGGCTGCCCGTGTCTTACAGTAGGGATGCCAGGCCCTCTTGCCTTGTGTGTCAAATGCTTGGTAGCATCTAAACTCACAGTAGGTCTGCTGGCTTTGCTTTCATCTCTGTGCATGCTGTACATGTGCCCAAGATGGGACCTTCCCCCTCTTGTCACCCAATAGCAACTATTCACCCCTGAAGTTCAGAAACAGTCTCTTGGAGTATGTCTGACCTGCACCTGAAGGAATTAGAGGCTTGTCTGGCTGTGCTTCTTCTGGACTTGCTAGTATATATCTCACCCAGAAATGACCCTAGTGTCCTGTCGCTGTCGAATCATTTACCTGTCTTTTATGTATTGTTAGCACTTAAAAGATGAGTTTGTCTCCCCAACCCCTGCTGCTGTGGTAATTGTTGCTGCCTGTAAGGACTGGGGCATGTCAGGCTGCCAGCTCCTCAAGGACTTTGTGTGTATTGAGAATCTGCAGTGATATTCAACTTTAGTATACTGTAAGGAAGAAATATAGGCTCTTAGAATCATGACAGGATGGATTTATTTCTCATTCTGGAAGATTTCCAGTACTGGAGGACAGGAACAGTTGGTACAAATGTCCTGGATTTGCAGATGTCATCTTGATGCAGGGATACCTGCTCTGGATACAGAACTGGCATTTTCTTTGGAACCTGAGAAACAGAAGACTTCATGTCCAGGGGACAGTTGGGTCTGTGCAGGGAGGTGACTGACCCAGGTCTAGTTTGTAATGCAATTACTCTGACCATCTGTGGATCTGCCTTAAAGCATGTGACTATCTTGGGCACTTCTGACTTTTGGAAACTCAGGGAGGGATACCTGATTTCAAGACTAACAGTGACAAAAAGGCGGACCTTTTCGTGACCTTTGTGGTATGGTCCATTACATTTTCTTTGATTTGTCCAGGTTACTTAAATTTTCATAGGAAATTATATAAGTAAACTTTTTGTTTTCGAGACAGGATTTTGTTATGTAGCTCAGGTTAGCTTCAACGTCAAGATCCTCCTGCCCCCGCCTCCTGAATGTTTGGATTTTAGAAGTGTCCAACATGCCCAACCAAGTATTTTACTTCTCTAGGAACCTGGACTCACGATCCTCCCATCCTTTCCTCTTACCTAGTCCTTCTCAACTCAGATGCAGCCTAGTACTAGGCTGAATATAGAAGAATGCAACAAGACATTGCTCTTTCCTTGAGCTTTACCCTTGTCCATTAGTTTATCCTATAGAAAAAGCCAAGAATCAGCAGCAGGTTTTAGAAACGAGGAGGGAAGGCTAGCACTTGAGACTCTATCCAGTAGGCTGATCCCTGGGCTTGGTCACTCGTTCTCCCTCCCAGCTGCAGAAGTAGATGAATTTTTTGTCTACTTTTATAGATAACGTTATATCAGATTATGGAAAAACTCCTGTTAGCCTCTCTGGGATAAGGACTGCCCTTCCAAACATGGGTTGGTATGTTAGAGAGTCATGGGTGACCAGACCAGCCAGAGTTGGGCTAGAGGACAGCAGCTCTGAGTCCGCCACTGAGAGCACCAAGGGCCTGCTGCTGGACCTTCGGAGAGTCTGGTCAATTCGGTACTGACTCTTGAACTTCCAGGCTTCTTTCTAACTCTCTCAGATTTTGGTTTTTGGTAGCAAAGGAGAATGGTGGTCTTTGGAGTTGTCCTTCTTTTTCAACTTCTACTTCGTGGTTGATTTATGTGCCCATCTGAGTAAATTAGAAGGCAACACATGGGGGCTGGAGGGATGGCCTAGCGGTTAAGAGCGACGACCGCTCTTGCAGAGGACCCGGGTTCGATCCCCAGCACCCACATGGCGGCTGAGAACCGTCTGTGACTCCGGTTCCAGGAGAACTCCAGTTCCAGGGGAATCCGAGACCGTCTTCTGACCTCCGCGGCATCGCACGACACGGGTGCCCAAACCTGCAGACAGACATACATTCATACACATAAAAATAAATAAATAAATAAAAATTAAAAAAAAAAAAAAAAAAAAAAAAGAAGGCAACACATGATTCGCAGATTCACACTCGTGCACAGTCCTGCAGCAGCAAGGCCAGTTTTCTACGTTTTCTAGCCATCCATCCATCACCTTTGGTCAGTTTCAGCCTCCTTGCCACATTGATACAAACATTCAAATCCCGGGCCACTCCTGCCCCCCGAGAGCCGTTTCTTTGTCCTCTGCACTTTCGCAACACTATTGATTTGCCATTTGCTTGGTGTTTTACTGGATTTGGGTTGGCCTGTGCCTCTGGAAGCCTTTCTATCTATTGATCTAAATTAATGGCACCCATCACCATAGCTTCTAGGAGAACTGTGCAGGATCGGCACAGGTTTTTTTTTTTTTGCTTTAAAGCTGAGGTGGTCCAGGAACTTCAAAGCCCTTAGAAGTAAGCCTTAGAGCTCTGCTTTAAAAAAAAAAAATTATTTATTTATTTTATGTGCATGAACGTACTGTCTGCATGTAGGTTTGTGCACCCATGTCGTGCAATGCCTCGGAGGTCAGAAGAGGGCATTGGAGTCGTCCCCTGGAACTGGAGTTCTCCTGGAATTGGAGTTAAGGACGGTTCTCAGCCGCCATGTGGGTGCTGGGGATCGAACCCGGGTCCTCTGCAAGAGCAGTCGGCGCTCTTAACCGCTAGGCCATCTCTCCAGCCCCAAGAGCTCTGCTTTTCAAATGTCTTCTAGAGAGAGCTGTCCCTCATTTGTTTTATTTCTAAGCCCATTTTCCCCAGCATTCATTTGCTTGCTCCTCACTCTCTTGTCCACTAAGGGAAAACTTCTGCCTCCTCCCCAGTGCAATCCTCAGGTCTCTCACACCTGCACATCCATGCTTGTAGATGGCTGTGTAAGTAACTGGGTATGGCTGTCTTCTCAGATATGCAGGTTGTCATGCTTGCTTATGCATTTTTGTCTTGCATATTCAATTTGTGAATCCATAGACAGAACACCTTTTTCCCCTTTAGCTCCAGCTGGCCTGGAACTTGCTACATAGACCAGGCTGGCTTCGATCTCACAGAGCTCTGCCAGCCTCTGCCTCCTGCATGCAGTTAAAGGTGTGTGCCACTACACCCAGTTAAAACACCCTCCTTAACTGAAACCAAGAAATAAACAACTGGTCTGCTTGGCCTGGAGGGTGCATGCAAGCACATGTAGTTCTGTGCGAGAAGCCAGGTGTGGAAGGAAGGCATGGTCTTTGAAGCCGCTGTCCATTCCTCATAGTGAATGTTAAGTGTGAATCCAGGCAACAGACTACATTGGGAACCCCCCCAAATATGAAGTATATTGATTTGGTAAATAACTCTAGTTGATGTAACAATGTATATAGGTTGAGAGCCAGCGAGATGGCTCATCAGGTAAAGGCTCTTTCTGCCAAGTCCGATGTCCCACGTAGCGGAAGGAAAAAAGCAACTCCCGAAAGTTGTCCTCTGACTTCCTCACCCCCACCACAAATAAGGATTTTTATTACATTTATTTGTTTATTTATCAGTTGGAAGCAACCACAATCTATTCTTCATTCTCTCATAATTTCCCTGGATTGGTCTTTCAGGAGGAAGCTAGCCCTGTGTTTCTTGCTTGAGGTCTCAGGAGATTACATTTAGGTTATCCTTCCGTTATGCCAGGGGACAGATGGTGATGGGATGCGTGGTTTTCCTTTGGTTGAGTTTTATAAATGTGGCACAGTGGCCCAAGAGAATAAGACTTTGTGGAGATGGGGGGAGTACAGTTCTTGGAATTTGTATAAAAATATACACATTGATATTAATATATGGTTTTTAATAATTATTGTTCTATATCCTTGGGTAGCATTTTATTTTGTTCATCTGCCCCTTACCCCAGATCCATTCTGGGCAGGGAGTGGTGAAGTTGATATGACTGAATGCCAATGTGACCCTGACCAGACAAGGCATGAAGTCGGGCAGTTTAATCCATTTGTGTGCTGTTATAAGAAAATACCCAAGTCTGGGTAATTGATAATGAAAGTGGTCTGTTTAGCTTATGTCTGGAGGCTGGGCTTTCCTGCTGGGAAACAACGTGGCAGTGCGCACTGCAATGATGCAGAGCAGGCACATCAGAAAGAATTTCTTTCTTTTTTTTTTTTTTTTTGAGACAGGGTCTCCCTATAGCCCCTGCTGTCCTGGAACTCACTCTGTAGACCAGACTGGCCTTGAACTCACAGAGATCCTCCTGCCTCTGCCTCCCGAGTGCTAGGATTAAAGGCGTGTGCTACCACGCCCCCGACCAGAAGAACTTTTAGTAGTAAATCCCTTCATATGGGACCAGCTCTCATTGTTCAATAGCCTCCCAGATGCCTCACCCAGAGGCCTTCCCCTACCGACTCCTTCTCCTCCGACTCCTTCCTCTGACTCCTTTCCTCTGACTCCTTCCCTCCGACTCCTTTTCCTCTCCTGGCGTCTCACACTCTTTCCTCATTTTCCGGTGCTGAGGCACAGAGACAGCCCTTTCATGGAAACTGTGTGCTCAGTTGGGAAGGCTGCTGGCGGTACCTATGGTACTGTGGTTTTACCAGGGATGTCTTACTATCTTGCTAGTGAAACCACTCAGGTAAACAGACAAGATCACCTCATCCCAAGTTTGCCTAGGACTGGAGATTCCTGAAATGTGGGGGTTTTAGTACTAAAAACAAAAGGGTAGGTCCAGGAGAATTGGGGTGGTTGTCTGAGCTCACTGTACCTGAAGATGTTTCCTGTTTCAGCCCTGCCCCTACCACCCTTGCCCCTGCTTCTCCCCTCAAGGCACTTCATAGCTCAGGGGAGGCAAGCAGATAGTGAGGTTCCCTGTGGGAGAGCCCTGCTTCCAGGTGTTGGCAGCTGCCTGTGACCTCCCTGGGTTTTGGCCTCCTCCCTTTCTTGTTAGTATTATTTGTCCTCTGAACCCTGCAGAGCTCCAGTGATGAGGTGGTTGAAGACGATAGCTTCTAATCACCAAAGTGCCATGTTCTTGTGTGGTGCCGGACCAGATGTCAACCTGGCCTTACGAATCCTGTTTGTCTCTGAGGGTATGAGTTCTCTGCCACCCATCCTAGAAAGGAGCCCAGATACAGTCTTGTGTATAATTGTGTGTACCGTGTTGTCTGCATGTGCAATGTCGTGCGAGGGAGCCAGATACTGATCAGTCCACATGCTCCCTTCGAACTGCTCATCTGATGTGATGCACTGGGCAGGTACATCATTTAGAGCTCTCATGATCTGCCTAGTCTATGCCAGCGAGCTTGCCCTAAAGACCTGGTGTCTTGGCTCTAGTTTGCTGGGATTACAGGGCAGGCTGCCCCGCTGGCATTTCACACAGGTTAGGTATCGATCTCAGATCCTTTACCCACCGAGTCATTTTCTCAACACTGATGTGGCTGACTTTCTAAAATCAACAATGTACCAAGGGATTAGAAAAGATTAAGCAAAAATGTTAAGTAATGATGTTGATAAAAGATTAAGTAAAAATGTTGTTGGGATAACTTTTATCTAAAGATTTTCGTTTTTCTGTAGTGAATGAGACTTATTATAAAGTTGGTTTATGAAGTTCAGTTGGTTTAATGAAGTTCAGTATAAAAGAGGGATGTGGCTGTGTAAAGATAACCTGAGAAAGGCACCCTACCCTACATAGGTCAGCAGGATGGTCAAGGCTTAGCTGTTTTTTATTGTAATATGGCCTCATAATCTTGTTTGTAAGATTTTCTTAGAAAATAGGGGTTTAAAGATGAGTAATAATGAGAAGCCTAAACCCAAAGGTCACACACATTTTAGCCTTAAGCATGATTTTTGTGGCTGTTTTAACATTCCTGCTTGAAATTTCTCTCAACAAAAGGTGGGATGAGGTACATGGAAGATCCAGGAGCTGACATAGGCAGCTGTGTTGATTCTTATCTCAGCCCATGAGAGACCTAAACCAGATCCTTGGTATGAAGGATGCTTCTTTTCCTTCCAACGCCGTATAAATTATCCCCTGTCTTTCTATCTGCCTCAAAATTCCTAGCATTATCCTTTTCTAAAAAGAATTTTATTTATTTTTTATTTTTAAATGCTTCTATATCCTTTTTTTCAGAATATTGGCATGTCACTATGCTAATACAAGCTTTATTTTATCTCCATTTTTTTATTGATGATCTTTGTGTATTTCATACATAATTTCAATTGCACGTTCAGGCATATTCCATTATCCTTCCCCCAACACCACCACACCCACCAACCACCATACCCCAATCCCACAGACCTGCATTTTGCCATACATGTCCTGCATACTTTCTCTCAGTCTTTTGTTTTTTTATCGCTTAGGACTTCACATTTTCCTTCCATTAATTTTATATTACTCTAAAATACTGGGTACGGCTAGGATACAAAAAAACAAATGATAACAAGTGCTGGAGAAGTTGTGGGACGGGAAAGAGGGAACCACTTATCACTGCCTGGGGGATGTAAACTCGTACGCGCCACTATCGGAAAGCAGTATGGAGAACCGCTATGAAGACTTGGAATGAACTTGCCAGCCCAATACCCAGCCATACGCATCCTAGGCATGTACACTCGAAGGACTCACCCCAGCCACAGAGATACATAGCACAGCCAACTGTTTATTTCAGCTCTCTTCCACAATAGCAAGGGCTGGAACAACTCCAACGTGCCCCTCAACTGATGAGTGGATAGAGAAAATGTGGTACAAGCTGCACAATGGAGTTCTATGGCGCAGTAAAGAAGATGACATCACAAGGCTTTGCAGGAAATGGCTGGAATGCTCAGAAACAATCATCTGAGTGATGAAACATTAGTCGCCAGAAAAACTACAAACCGAGTGAATTGTTATCCCTAATGCTGTGGCATGCTAGTGCCAATTACCGTTGTAAGTATTTCTTNAGGGTCTCCCTATAGCCCCTGCTGTCCTGGAACTCACTCTGTAGACCAGACTGGCCTTGAACTCACAGAGATCCTCCTGCCTCTGCCTCCCGAGTGCTAGGATTAAAGGCGTGTGCTACCACGCCCCCGACCAGAAGAACTTTTAGTAGTAAATCCCTTCATATGGGACCAGCTCTCATTGTTCAATAGCCTCCCAGAGGCCTTCCCTCCGACTCCTTCCCTCCGACTCCTTCCCTCTGACTCCTTTCCTCTGACTCCTTCCCTCCGACTCCTTTTCCTCTCCTGGCGTCTCACACTCTTTCCTCATTTTCCGGTGCTGAGGCACAGAGACAGCCCTTTCATGGAAACTGTGTGCTCAGTTGGGAAGGCTGCTGGCGGTACCTATGGTACTGTGGTTTTACCAGGGATGTCTTACTATCTTGCTAGTGAAACCACTCAGGTAAACAGACAAGATCACCTCATCCCAAGTTTGCCTAGGACTGGAGATTCCTGAAATGTGGGGGTTTTAGTACTAAAAACAAAAGGGTAGGTCCAGGAGAATTGGGGTGGTTGTCTGAGCTCACTGTACCTGAAGATGTTTCCTGTTTCAGCCCTGCCCCTACCACCCTTGCCCCTGCTTCTCCCCTCAAGGCACTTCATAGCTCAGGGGAGGCAAGCAGATAGTGAGGTTCCCTGTGGGAGAGCCCTGCTTCCAGGTGTTGGCAGCTGCCTGTGACCTCCCTGGGTTTTGGCCTCCTCCCTTTCTTGTTAGTATTATTTGTCCTCTGAACCCTGCAGAGCTCCAGTGATGAGGTGGTTGAAGACGATAGCTTCTAATCACCAAAGTGCCATGTTCTTGTGTGGTGCCGGACCAGATGTCAACCTGGCCTTACGAATCCTGTTTGTCTCTGAGGGTATGAGTTCTCTGCCACCCATCCTAGAAAGGAGCCCAGATACAGTCTGTGTGTATATTGTGTGTACGTGTGTTGATTGCATGTGTGTGTGGAGGCCAGATACTGATGTCACATGTCTCCCTTGACTGCTCTCTGTGTGATGCACTGAGGCAGGTACACTCATTTAGAGCTCTCTGATCTGCCTAGTCTAGCCAGCCGGCTTGCCCTAAAGACCTGGTGTCTTGGCTCTAGTTTGCTGGGATTACAGGCAGGCTGCCACCTGGCATTTACACAGGTCTAGGTATCGATCTCAGATCCTTTACCCACCGAGTCATTTTCTCAACACTGATGTGGCTGACTTTTAAAATCACAATGTCCAAGGGATTGAAAAGATTAAGCAAAAATGTTAAGTAAATGTTGAATAAAAGATTAAGTAAAAATGTTGTTGGGATACTTTTATCTAAAGATTTTTTTTCTGTAGTGAATGAGATTATTAAAGGTGGTTTATGAAGTTCAGTTGGTTTATGAAGTTCAGTATAAGAAAGGAGTGCTGTTAAAAGATAACCTGAGAAAGGCACCCTACCCTACATAGGTCACAGGATGGTCAAGGCTTCTGTTTTTATTGTAAATATGGCTCATAATCTTGTTTGTAAGATTTTCTTAGAAAATAGGGGTTTAAAGATGAGTAATAATGAGAAGCCTAAACCCAAAGGTCACACACATTTTAGCCTTAAGCATGATTTTTGTGGCTGTTTTAACATTCCTGCTTGAAATTTCTCTCAACAAAAGGTGGGATGAGGTACATGGAAGATCCAGGAGCTGACATAGGCAGCTGTGTTGATTCTTATCTCAGCCCATGAGAGACCTAAACCAGATCCTTGGTATGAAGGTGCTTCTTTTCCTTCCAACGCCTCATAAAATTTCCCTGTCTTTCTATCCTGCCTCAAAATCATAGCATTTCTTTTTTAAAAAGAATTTTATTTATTTATTTATTTTTAAAGCTTCTATATCCTTTTTTTCAGAATATTGGCATGTCACTATGCTAATAAAGCTTTATTTTATCTCCATTTTTTAATTGATGTTTTGTGTATTTCATACATAATTTTTCAATTCAGTTCAGGCATATTCCCCTTTCCCTTCCCCCCACCCCACCCCACCCCACCCCACCCTACCCTACCCCAGACCATGCATTCTGCCATAACTGTCCTGCATCTTTCTCTCAGTCTTTTTTTTTATGCTTAGGAATTCACATTTTCCTCCATTAATTTTATATTACTACTAAAATACTGGGTACGGCTAGGATCAAGAAAACAAATGATACCAGTGCTGGAGAAGTTGTGGGGAAGGAAAGGGGGACAAACTTATCCACTGCTGGTGGGAATGTAAACTCGTAGCAGCCACTTAGGAAAGCAGTATGGAAACCATTGGAAGACTTGGAATGAACTTGCCACCCAACCCAGCCATACCACTCCTAGGCATGTACCCTCAAGACTCACCCCACCGCAGAGATATATGCACAGCCATGTTTATTTCAGCTCTCTTCACAATAGCAAGGAGCTGGAACCAACCCAAGTGCCCCTCAACTGATGAGTGGATAGAGAAAATGTGGTACAGCTACACAATGGAGTTCTATGCAGCAGTAAAGAAAGATGACATCACAAGCTTTGCAGGAAAATGGCTGGAGCTAGAAGACATCATGCTGAGTGAAGTAACATAGTCCCAGAAAAACAAACGATGAATGGTATCCCTCATCTGTGGATGCTAGTGCCAATTACCTAGTTGTAAGTATTTCTTGTGCATGGCCCCTTGATATTTTGTCCAAAGCAGTTGGGAGTGATGCATATTGGAAACAACAACAACAACAACAACAGCAGAAAGGACTGCATCAAAGAACTGACTGAAACAGTGAATTTCTGCTCAAAACAGTCAACTTCCACATGGAGAATATTGAGAAAGACTGAGAAAGAGATGAAAAGCATGTTTGGCAGAATGCATGAGCTCTGGTGAGGTGGGGGAATGGGGGGGACACGGGTCTAGATTTGAAAAAAAAAATACGGATACATATTCTTCACCCATATACAGTAATTACAGATTCTGAGAATAATTGGTGGGTGGATTCTAGAGCCCGTTGAGAGATTCACATTATAACAACATAGTTGCCTTCAGATAAACAGAAATATAACAATATTGTCATTCAGCTTGCCTTTCCGTCTGGGGGATTTGGTGTTAGCATCCACAAATGAGGGAAACCATTCTCTGTCTTTCTGGGACTGTGTTACTTCACTCAGCATAATGGCTTTGAGCTCCATCCATTTACCTGCAAAGTTCATAATGTCATCTTTCTTTACCGCTGAATAGTACTCCATTGTGTAGATGTACCACGTCTTTGTCATTCACTTGTCTGTTGAGGGGCATTTGGGTTGGTTCCAGCTCTTTGGTATTGTGAAGAGAACTGCAATAAACATGGACATGTATGTATCTTTGCAGTAGGATGAGTCTTTGGGGTATATACCCAGGAGTGGTATGACTGGGTCAGGTGGTAGGCTTATTTTGAGTCTTTTAAGGGTTCTTCACACTGCTTTCCATAGTGGTTGTACAAGTTTACATTCCCACCAGCAGTGGATGAGTGTTCCCCTTTCCCCATAACCTCTCCAACATCTGTTGTCTTTTGTTTTCTTGATCTTAGCTAGTCTTATCGGAGTGAGATGATATCTGAGCGTGGTTTTAATTTGCATTTCCTTAATTATTAATGATGTTGAACACTTTTTAAGATGTTTCTCAGCCATCTTTACTTCCTTACTGGTGAGGTCTCTGTTCAGTTCTTTACTCCATCTTTTGAGTAGGTCATTTGTCTTCTTACTTCTTTGTTTTTTGAGTAGTTTATATATTCTTGATGTCACTGCTCCGTCAGATGTATCACTGGTAAAGATTTCCTCCCACTCTGTGGGTTTTCTCTTCATCTCCTTGATTGTTTCTTTCACCGTACAGAAGCTTTTGAGTTTTATGAGGTCCCACTTGTCAATTGTTGACCTTACTTCCCGTGCGGCTGCTGTCTTGTTTTAGAAAGCCTCCTCCTACACCTATGTCTTGTAGGTTGGTGCCAACATTTTCTTTTATCACCTTCAGGGTTTCAGGCTTCACATTGAGATCTTTGATCTACTTGGAGTTGATTTTTGTACAGGATGAGAGGTAGGGGTTTAATTTTGTTCTTCTACAGATGATGATCCAATTTTGCCAGCATATTATTTTTATTTTATGTGTATGAGTTTATTGCCTGCATTTGTGCCCCGGAAGTCAGAAGGAGTAGGATCCCTGGTGGGTAGCTGCCATGTGGGTGCTGGGAATCAAACCCGGGTTCCTCAGCAAGAGCAGTCAGGGTTCTTAACTTGGAAGCAATCTCTCCAGCCCCACAATCATAGCATTTCTTTCTTTCTTTTTTTTTTTTTTGTCTTTTTGAGACAGTGTCTCCCTATAGCCCCCAGCTGGTCTGGAGCTCACTTTGTAGACCAGGCTGGCCTTGAACTCACAGAGATCTGGTTGCCTCTGCCTCCCGAGTGCTGGGATTAAAGGTGTGCGCCACCATGCCTGGCAATCATAGCATTTCTATGACAACCCTGTGAAGTTCCGTTTCATAGATGAGGAAGTGAGGTATCAGTTGTCTCAAGGATACCTGGGTCACACACAGTCTCACAGTGTGACTTAGTGACCTTGAGCAAAACACTTGATCCTTAGATAACAGCATCCTGCCTTGTTGAAGTAAAGCAGGAAGTGGCTTGAGAGACTTTGAGCTAGGGAAACTGCCTTCCAGGGACCATGCGTCTCTTGTGTCTTCCTGCCAGGGAACTCTGTCTCTATAATGTATGTGTGCTCCTTGCCCCTGCCTTCTTCACTTGCTGCCCGTTTGTGTGTTCTTTTCCCTTTTATTGAACTTCTGTAGTTATCTTCATAACTCTTCTTCCCCTTTCCTTCACCTTTTGAGAAAGGAATCGTTGATTTGCTTCCTCAGACTTCCTCCTTCCTTTGGTTTACTTGGGTTGCCCCATCTGAAAAATCATTGCCAAACTATGTGCTATTTTGTGATGATGATTATGTTAATAGGAATGATTAATTCTTATGCTATGAGGACTCTAGGGTGGGTCATCATAGGAAGTTGGGTAATTGAGGGAGTCTACTGTGTGGGAGGCGAGAGACTGCCTCCAGGCAGGTAAAAGAACTAGATAAGATTTTAAAGGCCTTGCTTAAACACAGGAAAAGCTGCATTTGTAGCATGGGCCAAGTTTTGGACTAGATGCTCAAACTGCAGAGGTAGCATAGTGACTCTGTGTAGCTGCCAGTGTGGGTCTGTTCTAGGGAGACATTTAATCTGAGAATTAAGCAGATGTTCATCAAGACTCTGATAAGTGGAACCACATACGCAGGGAGCGCTAGCTCAGGGACTGGGAGCCAAGCAAAGCTGTAAACGGCAAACACTTTGATGTGCGGTTGACTGTCCGCAGTGGTGTAAGCAAGGTGGTGCTCGTCCCCTGCTACAGAAGAAACTGAAGCTCCACTTCAGTCCAGACCCAATTCCAAAGCCAAGTTTCTCCCTCTGTATCTCACTAGCTCCCTAGAAATCTTTAGTCCAAGCCCCTGTAATTCTCTGTGCAGGAGTTTTAATGGCTGTTAGAGATGGAATCTTCCGTGCTGTAGCTTCAGGTGGCTGTTTCTGAGGGTCCTCTAAGCTGCTACTCAGTGCTAGAAGTCCTGATGACCAGCAAATAGCCTCTGAGGATACTTGGTTTCTGTGAGGTGCAAATAAATCAACTGCGTGTGGTAGTTATTTCTGAATCCCACCATTCAGAAGGCTAAGACAGAAGAGAGAGTTCATGGGTACCCTGGGCTAGTACAGAATGAATTCTAGCCTAGACTGGCATAGTGAGTTCTAAGTCAGCCTGGGCTACAGAGTGAGACCCTGTTTCAAAAACAAAACAAAATGAGTATGCAACTATAACAAGAAGTGACTGTGCCTGGAGTAGACTGACCCTTGATTTCTCGGGGTTAGGTGGCACTGGGTGGAATTTAGGGTTGTTTCTCTAGCCAGAGCATCT
Organism: Rhizomys pruinosus; assembly: GCA_009823505.1. NCBI lineage: Eukaryota > Metazoa > Chordata > Mammalia > Rodentia > Spalacidae > Rhizomys > Rhizomys pruinosus. The sequence goes on along the minus strand of VZQC01004878.1, from coordinate 4,262,993 downwards.
TCTTGAGCCCTGAACTGATTAGTTTTACTTGATACACCCTAGAATCATGTGGTGGGAAGAGTCTTACAGAGGAATTACCTAGATCAGGCTGGCTTGTAGGCATGTCTGTGAAGGACTGTCCTCATTGTTAATGTGAGAGGACCCAGCCCACCGTGGATAGTGCTGTTAGCAGGCACTGGGCCTTGGACTGTATAGAGTAGAGAGAGCTAGCAGAGTCCTAATCAAGCAAAGGTGCATTTGTTCTATGGTTGCTCTTGACTGGATGTGATGGGACCAAGTGCTTTCATTCCTGCCTTAACTTCCCCTGAAGTGGAGGACTGTAACTTGGAATTGTGAGCCAAATAAACTTCCTCCCCTGAGTTGCTTTTTGTCAGGATATTTGTCACAGAAACAGAAATGAAACTAGGATAGGCCCCTCTACTTGTGTCCCACTTTCTTCTGCTGCCTATTTGAATTGTTTTCCTCAATCTCCTGCTGTCAAACTGTTTCCTTCTGTGCCTCAGCCTGCCACAGGTGATGGCAGTGGTCATGCTTGGCAGGGCTCATCGTCCTTGAAGGTCTGCTTTCCAGAAGACTGAGGCCTTGTCCACAGTGTTCTTGAGTTCTAGAGTTGAGAGTAGCTGCATTGTACAGAAGAGAGCCTGTGGTGCCAAGGTGATGGGACTTTAGCATACATACAGGAGAACTTCTAGCCATGCTGTTTGCCAAGACAGGGATCTCTTATTCAGTGGCAATATTTTAGCCATGGCTAGATGACGCCTTGGTAGGAGTTTATAGAGAGCTTAGTATTTTATATGTATGCAAGAAAAGGGAGGGGCATTAGATTTTGTTTTTCAGTGTCAGGCATTAAACCTTGTTCATGCTAGCAAAGTGCTCTATCACTGTATTACATCCTCAGGCCTTAGTTTCATCTTCTGTTCTCCCCTTTCCCTTTTCCCCCTCCCTCTCTCCCAGCTTTTTTTGAGACAGGTCTCATAATATAGCCTAGGCTGGTCTGAAACTCACTACGTAGCCAGCCTTGGACTTGTAGCAATATTCTTGCTTTGTTCCAGCCTTTAGTTTTTTTGAGTCAGGGTCTTATTATGTAGCCCCAGGTAAGCTTAAACCAGTGACCCTCCTGCTTTTGCCTCTGTGTTGCTATGTGCCATTTTGCCTGGCAGCACCATGTTTGTTTAAGGTCCTTCCAACCTTGAAGTACTACTTTCCTGTTAAAATTCTTACCATAGTAGTATGACATCCTTTATTTTCCTTTCAGTCATAGCCTTTGAATATTTTGAATTTATAAGTTGGAAAATGTGTAATGGGTTTTTAAATCTTTCTCTCCGTGTGCCTTTAAAAACACATTTTTCAGAGCTGGGCTTGGTGGCACATGCCTTTAATCCCAGCACTTGGGAGGCAGAGGCAGACAAATCTTTGTGAGTTCAAGGCCAGCTTGGTCTACAGAGTGAGTTCCAGGACAGCTGGGGCTACAGGGAGACTCTGTCTCAAAAAGACGAAAAACAAAACAAAACAACAAAACAAAACAAAACCCCCACATTTTTCTGGGGCTGGAGAGATGGCCTAGCAGTTAAGAGCAAGAGTGCTGATTGCTCAGAGGACCCGGGCTCAATCGCCAGCAACCACATGGCGGCTGAGAACCATCTTTAACTCCAGTTCCAGGGGAATCCAACACCCTCTTCTGACCTCTGTGGCATTGCACGACACGGATGCACAAACCTGCACGCAGAAAGTATATTCATACACATAAAAAATAAATAAAAATTAAGCCAGGTGTGGTGGCGCACGCCTTTAATCCTAGCACTCGGGAGTCAGAGGCAGACAAATCTTTGTGAGTTCAAGGCCAGCCTGGTCTACAGAGTGAGTTCCAGGACAGCTGGGGCTACAGGGAGACCCTGTCTCAAAAAGACCAAAATGAATAAATAAATAAATAAATAAAAATTAAAAAAATATATTTTTCCTTGAAGACTGATGCTGATCAGTAGTAGAGCTGGAAATGGAAGGACTTGGGGTCACCCAAGGCAGTTCTAGAAAAGATGTGGTGGCTGGAGAGTTTGTTCTGGATGTAGCATGATGTAGAAATAATTTCATTTTGGGGCTTCTGTCCGGTTTTCTGCTTCAGGGAGTGGGCATGTGAAATGGAATCGTTATACTTTTACAGTGTAAAAAAAAAAAAACTCATTCTGTGGGGGAAGAAAATATATCTTGTAGAAGAGCTAAAACTCTGTGTGGTTATAGCTCATTTTTCTCCATGAATTATTTATCTATTGAACTCAAACATCTGAATGACAGCCAGAAATACGGAGACAGAAGGGGTATGTGAGCAGCCAAAATTGGACAGAGCTCACAGCCTTGATGTGGAGAGCCCTTTAGAAATTCATGTACAATGTAACTTGGTTGTAGTTGTATTTTCTAGTTCACAGAAAACCAAAAAGGGAGGTGTGTGTGTGTGTGTGTGTGTGTGTGCTAGTATTAGAGAGAGAGTCCATGCAATGCATATGTATGTTATAATAGCTTAATGGAGATATTCATATATTAAATTTACCCTTCTAAGCTTATATTTCGTTCAGTGGTTTTTAGTAGTGTCACCTAATAATATAGTTATCACCACTCTATAATTTTAGGAATTTTCATCATCCGAAGAACCCCTGTGGTATTCTTCTGGACATTTACAGTAAATGGATCATGTAATATGCCTGCCATCTTTTGTGACTAATTTCTTTCCTTAGCATGTTTGCACTGGGTTGGATATATCCCTCAAAAGATCAAAGGTTGGAGCCCAATTCCATGCGGTGGTGTTGAGAGGTGATAGAATTGGTATAGAGATTCATGCAGTTCTGATGGGACTGGAGCAGTTGCTATGAAAACTGCTTTTATGTTTTGTCTCTTGTACCTAGACTGGGGCTTTTGCTGGCATCACTTGATTTTCCTAGCCTCCAGGACTGTAATTAGATCTCTTTTCTTTATAAATTACTCCTTATCAGGTATTCTCTTTTAGCAACAGGTTAAGACAATGTTGTAGCATGTACTAGTATTTCTTTCATTTTTATTGACAAATATATTCCATTATATTGCTATACCACCATTCTTTTCTATTTGCTAGATATTTGGATTGTCTCTGTGCTTTGGCTATTTTAAATAATGGTAGAATGAATAGTTGTATACAGGTTTTTGTGTGACCATATATCTTCATTTCTTCTGGATACTTACTATGGAGTTGTGGGTTCACATGTTAACATTTTGAGGATATGGTAGACAGTTTCCCACACTGTCTGCCCTACTTTTTTGTTGTCTTTTTGAGACAGGATAGCCCTGTAGCCCCAGTTGGTCTAGAACTCGCTATATAGACAAAGCTGGTCCCAATTTCACAGAGAGCTGCTTGCCTCTGCTTCCAGGGCCTGCACCCCCGTGTCTGGTGGCTGTACTACTTTTTATAGCAATATACGAGGACTCTGGTTTCACAACTCTTTTTTAAACAAAGTTGGAGTTTATTGAGAGATTTTAATATAGATCTAAGCACAGATATTAAGAAAGGGGGGCATGTGACTGAAGGACAGAAGGATAGAAGGACAGTAGTATATGCCCTGGTTGGCTGTGTGGAGGGAGGGAGAAAAAGGGGAGGGAAAGGAAGAGCTATAGAGATGGAGATAGATAAATGGATGAATGGATAGATGGTAGATAGATAAATGGATAGATTGGTGGATATAGAGAAACCAAGAACTTTTTGTCTTTTTGAGACATAGTCCCCTGTAGCTTCAGCTGGCCTGGAACTCCATATGTAGACTGGGCTGGGCCTGATCTCACAGAGGACTTCCTGTCTCTGCCTTATGAGTCCTGGGATTTAAAGTGTACAGCATCATACCTGGCTCTGGTTTGTTTGTTTGTTTGTTTGTTTGTTTGTTTTTAAAGGCTTTCTCCTGGGTCTGTGAAGCAGTACCTCACAGTGCTGTTGTTTGAGACAGTGTCTTGCTATGTAGCTTACACTGGTCTTTTACTCATTCTGTACTACAGCCTGTCTTTGAACATGCGATCCTGCTGCTTCAGCCTCCTGAGTAGCTGGAATTACAAGCATGTGGCACATGCTTTCATTGTGGTTTTGATTTGCATTTCCCAAATGACTACTGATTGCTGAGCATCTTTTCTTGGCCTGCCTTACTGTTTGTGTATGTCCTTGGATAGGTGTCTATTCATATCCCTTGCCCTTTTTTTTTTTTTTTATTGTTGCAAATATAAAGATTGTATTATCCCTTAAGGGATATGATTTGTAAAAACATTTGTCCTGGGACTGGAGAGATGGCTCAGGGGTTAAGACCGAAGTTAAGTTCTAAGCATCTATGTTGGGCTCATACCTAACTGCTTGTAACTCTGGCTTCAGAAAATCTTGACACCATTTTCTGTTCTCCAAGGGCACATGTACGCACACACACACACACACACACACGCACACACACAAAAATTCTTAAAACCTTTTGTTGTATTCCATTGACTGTTCTTCCACTTGTATTTATTTCAGTTTATTTGTGTGTGTGTGTGTGTGTGTGTGTGTGTGTGTGTGGTTGCGGGCTCTAGCATGCCTGTGGAGGTCTGCTGGGAGGGGTTGGTTCTCTTTTCTCAATATTGGACCCCAGCATGGAACCCAAGGTGCCAGATTTGGCAGCAAATGTCTCTTTACCTGCTGAGCCATCTCGCTGACTCATGTTTTTCCATTTTCTTATGAACTCTGTTGAAGCATAGCGTCTTTCATTTCAGTGAAGTCTGATTTATTTTCTTCTTTTGTCCTTTGTTCTTTTGTTATAGTATCTAGGCAACTATTGACTCAGATTCTGCTTCTTCTAAGAATTTTATATTAAATGGATAATACATTCTTGAATTAGTTTTTGTACATGATTTGAAGTAGAGGTCCAACTTCATTCTATAGCATGTAGCTATTCAGTTGTTTCAAGCACCAGTGTTGGAAGACAGTTCTTTCACTAAGAATTGTCTTGGCAAACTGCTCAAAAGTCAATTGATGAGGGCTGGAGAGATGGCCTAGCGGTTAAGAGCGTCGACCGCTCTTACAGAGGACCGGGGTTCCATCCCCGGCACCCACATGGAGGCTGAGAACCGTCTCAAACTTCAATTCCAGGAGGACTCCAGTTCCAGGGGAATCCGACACCCTCTTCTGACCTCCGCGGCATTGCACGACACGGGTGCACAAACCTACATGCAGACAGTACATTCATACACATACAGAAATAAATAAAAAACAAAAACAAAAAAAATTAAAAAAGTCAATTGATGAGCTAGGCTTAAGTGTGTACCTTTAATCTCAGCACTTGGGAGCCAGGGGCAGAGGCAGGGGATCTGGCCAGTCTGGTTTACACAGTCTTCAGAGATGGGAGTCTTCAGAATCACTCACTCACTCACTCACTCACTCCCTCACTCAATGTAGTAAAATAAAATAGAATAAAAATAAAGGAAAGGAAATTCAGTTGATGTGCTGGCTATAGTGGAGCATGCCTGTAAGTGCAGCATCTGGGAGGCAGAGGGTCAGGAATTTGAGGTTAGCTTGGGGGATGCCCTGAGACTGTTTTTGCCTCTCTCCTCCCCAAAGAAGTGCATACCTAGTTGAGCATGAACGTAAGGACTTGTTTCTGGACTGTTTTCTTCTGTTGCTCCCTGTCTCTAGCTTTGTGCTAACACTTACTGAGTATTGCAGTTACACTAAGTTTTGAAGTTAGGACATCTGAATCTCCCAACTATGTTCTTTTTCAATATTGTTTTCTTTATTTCAGATTGTACATAAATTTTACAATTGGTCTGTTAATTCTTCAGCAAAGACAAATGAGATTTCAGTGGGGATTACATTATATCTTTAGACCTACTTGGAAAGTATTGCAACTTAACTGTTTAAATCTAATTCATGAACATGGCATGTCTTCTTATTGATTTAGGTCTTCTTGAGTTTCTTTTAGTTATATTTTGTAATTTTCAGTGCAAGTCTTGTTACATTTACACCTAATACTTTATTTTTTAATTTTTTTTTATTTTTTGGTCTTTTTGAGACAGGGTCTCCCTTTAGTCCCAGCTGGCCTGGAGCTTGCTCTGTAGACCAGGCTGGCCTTGAACTCACAGAGATCCTCCTGCCTCTGCCTCCCGAGTGCTGGGATTAAAGACGTGTGCCACCATGCCCTGCATATTTTATTCTTTTTGATAGTGTAGTGAATAGAGTTGTATCATTAATTTCATTTTGAATTCATTCATTGGTTTAATGCTTTTTTTGTTTTTGTGAAATCCTCAGGGTTTTCTGCATACAAGGTCAGGTTATCTGTGAGTAGAGATAGTTTTGCTTTTTCTCTTCCTGTCTGGGAGCTTTTAATTTCTTTTCTTGCCTTATTTTCCTGACTCAATTCTCTAGGTCTATATTGAGTAGACATGATGAGAGTGGACATCCTTGTATTATGCCATAATCACTATGTAGCCCAGGCTGGCCTCCAACTCATGTACCCCCTGACTGACTCCTGAGTGCTTGGGTTACAGGTGTGTGCTATCACACCTGACATTCTTTCCCTTTTTCAGTCTTTCACTATCAAATATGTCATGGAGTTTTCATGAATTCCTTTTATCAAGGTTGAGGAATTGCTTTCTTTATCCAGTTTGCTGAATTTTTTTTTTTCTCATATAAGGGTGTTGGATTTCATCAAATGCATTTTATTTGTCTCCTGAGATGAGCTTATGATCCTTTTCCTTTTATTCTATGAATATGATATCTTACATATAAATTAATTTTCACATGTTGGACAGACCTTTCATTCTTGGGGAAATAGAACTTGGCAATTGTGTATAATCCTTTTTATATGTTGCTGAATTTGTCTAGCTAGTACTTTCTTGAGGATTTGGGGACAGTTATTATTGTTAAAGACAGGAGCATATATCATCATCATTATGCTAGGGGGGAAGGAAATACTGGAAAAAGCCTGAAAAATCAGCTTCAAAAACTCAACAAGATATAGTAGCAACATGGAGCCATGTCACACAAGATCATCCCAGTGTTGGCTTATGCATTAAAGGATGTAATTAGTGGTTTCTCTGATCCTGAGGATGTACACTGAATCCTCAACTGTTTAGGGCAGTGCATAGACTTTATGAAGACTTCTAATCAAGGGATCTTAAAATACAGAAAGCTTTGATGTCTAAGAGGTGTACCTACTGGTTATCTGGAAATGTTATTCCACTTGGGGGTTTGTTTAGCACCAAGGCTGATGAATGATCAGTGACTGTACTTCGGGCCTCACACCCTCAACCTTAGGAAGGCTTTTCTTTATCGTAGCTCATTCATTCAGAAGGGAAATGTGGCAAGAAGTCTATCTCCAACCTCGCCCATTCCAAGAGGTTCTGTGAATGGTGTCATACTTAGCTGCTCTCTGAGGAAGGTTGGTGAGTCAGGGTGTTTGCCAGCTGTCTGCATGGTCTGGCCATACTCTCCACATGTACCCTTCACCCCATTCCCTGTCTCCTCTTTGATTCCACAGAGGCTAATTTCTTGACTTTGCCCTTTGGTTCACTCTCTGACATTTTGGATGGCTTTGCTTTGTGCTGTCATTAGTCTATGAGAATCAAACAGGGATTATTGTAAAGCTCCAAGCTATATATCTTTAGGGTCTTATTGGTGCAAAGAGAAGGAACATAATAATATAAAACATTTCCAGCCGGGCGTGGTGGCGCACGCCTTTAATCCCAGCACTCGGGAGGCAGAGGCAGGTGGATCTTTGTGAGTTCAAGGCCAGCCTGGTCTACAGAGTGAGTTCCAGGTCAGCTGGGGCTACAGGGAGACACTGTCTCGAAAAGACCAAAAAAAAAAAATATAAATAAAAAATAAACAGGCCGGACCATGATATAGTGTGATAAACTAGGGAACAAGTGATGAGAGGAGTGATACGCTAAACTAAATTTTCGCTGAGAGATTGAAGCTAGGGTCTTGCAAATGCCAAGCTAGCGGTCTACCAGTGAGTTCTACCTCTAGCCTATATTATCTAATTTTGTTCTTAGAACTACTCTGGCATGTAGCTACTACAGATACTAGATTACTAGGTACATGCCCCAGATAAAGCAGAGGGCTGGAGATAGTAAAACTTAGAACTTAAAGGATACAGAGTGTTGATACTGCATAAAGCCAACTCCTTTATTTGTAAAAATAAGATGTCCCTCTCCACTATCATCCTGTGGCCTTCTCTTCTCTTTCTTTGGTTCCTGGTAATGGTAGGGTTATCTCTGTGCTTTTTTGAGACATTGCTTCATGTTCATTGCTGAGCACCTTCAATTTCATTTCCAAGGTCTTTTGATGGAGCCGGGTATGGACCCCTGTCTTGTTCCTGCACTCCTCTGTGCTCTGTTTTTCACTGGTTCGTTTTTGACCTCAGACTATTTAAATGTCTGTGCACAGGCGACTTATCTAGCTAAGGCAGTGGACCAGGCCTTAATGAGACACTGGCTTTGACTGCTTATTTCCTATTGGAGTATGGGGTAGAGGAGGGGAGGCCACACAGCTTCTGATTCAGCTGATCACAAGCTATGTTTCCATTCTTTCTCTGAGTCTCAATTTTCCCCTCTGTGAAAATGAAGGGTTAGATCAAATGCTGTTTAAGGCCACTTCAGCTCCGCCATTGATCTGGCTTCCTGTTGCTTTCTTCATGCTCTTTGCATCTAAATTCCAGGTTTACTGGGCTGTTTTACAGGTGATTTGATTATTGTACAGCTTTTGTCAGTGTTTCTCTTCCCCTATCTTGGACTTTCTCCTCTTCTTGCTGCCCAAGTACTAATCCCAGATGGCCAGGTAGCCATTTGGGCAGGCTGAAGATGCTGCCCTGGACAGCCCCTGCACTACACCTGCCTCTGTGACAAGACCCAGAGATGTTAATCACAGAGCTGAGGCTCCCATTGAAGAATGAATGGTTGAAAAGCCAGGGAAGTTTCTTTTTCTTCCTGCTTTCCTGCTTCGGCTTACTGCTTTCCTCTTCTTTTCTGTATCAGTCAGATCCTCATAATAAAGAATTATCAGGCCAGCCTGTCTAAGCTTTTGCTAATGGAGACTAAAATACAGTCTGTCTCATGGGCACACCAGATGGTTCTGTCCTGTTTCTGTCTCTTTTAAGAGTATTGAACAGGACATTATCCTGAAGACAGGTCACTACAATTATTTTGCACCCAGCCTTAATGTTGAGGAACAAGGAGGAGTCTGCTGGGATCTCTATCACACTCACTGGCCTGCTGTGCTATTGAACAATAGTGAATGTCACATCAGAGAGCCTTCAAATAGTACTTTCTTTTTTGGATGGACGGGGCTGTGGGGGGGAATATAAGTGTCTCAATCTTATTTGATTCGAAATGAAGATATGATGTGCAGCTGCATTGGAAGCATTTTGGAAGCTTTTCTGGAGTGTGTGTGTGTGTGTGTGTGTGTGTGTATGTGTGTACACACACATGCCTCTAAGAGATAGTCAGGATGATTGACTACTGAGGCTTCATCTTGATCTCAGCTGAAATCAAGGACACTGGGGTGCGTGTATGCCCCATCCTCTCCCAAGCGTCTTACACCCTAGCACCTGAAGAGCACACAGCAGGCCTCAGAAGTGGAACTTGGACACTGGAGGCAACTTTTCTCTTTTCCTTTCCCTCCCCTCCCCCAGAGCAGTTAGTAGAAGGTCATTTGCTTGAGTGTGCCCAGGAATTTGGGCTGCACTTGCTGCTCTGGTTAATGCTGCTTTGTTCCATGCTAAATGAGGCGAGAACTTTCCCCCAGGTCACACTGGTAATCTAGCTTAGCAGGATACCCAGCTGTGCATGGAGCAGTTTTATAGGCAGGGACAGCCTTGCTCTGCAGAGCAGAGTACTGGCCTGAAGGGGTGGGCAGCTGGCCTGTGCATGCTTTGGGCTAGGCCCTCCAGTCCTGTGGGCTCCAGTTACCTTTCACTGATTCAGTGCGTTCTTCTTCTTGGTTTTTGTTTTTGAGGCAGGGGTCTCACTCTAGTTTAGGCTAGCGTAGAACTCACTATATAGCTCAGGCTGGCCTCGAAATCACATGCCCATCTCAGCTGATATTTGAGTCTTCCTCTTCCAGACCCTCTCCTAAGATCTGGGAGTAGAGAGGAAGAGAAAGGCCTTAGCTCTCTAGGAGTTCACCACTGTCTCAGGGAGCACGGTAACCATGTGGACCAGATAGACTCTGCTTGAAGACCATATAAGCTGCTGGGAAGAATATGACTAGGGTGATTAGAAGAGTGGATTTAGCTGGAGTCATGGTCATAGCATTCATGAGCCCTGACAGGAATCCCTGGTTAGCTAACTACATTGTTCTTGAAGCCTCCCTTTGTAAATAACCTTGGATGTGACTCCCCCAGTCCCATTTGGATTTGAAATCTGTTCCTGTGGTTCTACTCACTTGAAGGTATCAGGACAGTGGGTACAGATCACAGGATTCACTGAGACAGGTACATCACAGTTGGTGAGCTCTAGCCACAAGTAGGTTGTCACATTGCTTTATGGCTATGTGTGTTAGAGTGAGGACAGGGTGTGGCCAGGAGATGGGGAGATGTGAGGAGATGGGCAGTGTACAGGATAGAAAGCAGACCTGGTTTGGGATCCCCAGGGAAAGAATTGGTAATAATACAGCGGGGCTGAGGACCAGAAGCTGGGGTAGAAAGACCTCGTCCCTTCTCTGTCATCCATCAGCTCCTTCAGGTCCCTGTTCTCTGTAAAGGGAGGAGCTATTCCTGGATCTTGTGGCAGGTGCTGGGCCTGAGACTCTAGAACTGAACATTTTCAGAGAGTTGAGGGCTGGGAGTGCAGCAGCACCAGGGACCGCTATGTTAGGTCCATAGATGGGGCCGCGTCCTCCCAGTGGGCTGTGCTGCCTGGGCTGGCCGGTCAGTGGGCTTCTAACAGACCAATGCCAGAGGATTCTGCTGTCTCTCTGAACAGTGTTTTCTTGCTCCTCAAAAGAGTCGACTCAGTTGTTCTTTAATGTGCCTTCCCTGTGGACAACTCCCCAGGTCATCAGCGAGCCTTCCTGTCTGAACTCCAGCCAACATGACCCTCTTCGAATGATGCAGTCAGGTCGGAACCTATGTCTCTTCTAGTGCACTTTTTTTTTTTTTTGGTCTTTTTGAGACAGGGTCTCCCTGTAGCCTCAGCTATCCTTGAACTCACTCTGTAGACCAGGCTGCCCTTGAACTCACAGAGATCCTCCTGCTTCTGCCTCCCAAGTGCTAGGATTAAAGGTGTGTGCCACCATGCCTGGCTCTAGTGCACTTCTTTTCCAGAGTTGGAGACCTGCCAGTCTCAGCCTGGTTGTAGTGTTCAGACTCTTCAATGTTACTTTTTTTTTTTAATTTTTATTTATTTCCATATGTGTATGAATGTAATGTCTGCATGCAAGTCTGTGCACCCGTGACGTGCAATGCCGCGGAGGTCAGAAGAGGGTGTCGGACTCCCCTGGAACTGGAGTTCTCCTGGAATTGGAGTCTTAGATGGCTCTCGGCCGCCATGTGGGTGCTGGAGATCAAACCCGGGTCCTCTGCAAGAGTGGTTGGCGCTCTTAACCGCTAGGCTATCTCTCCAGCCCTTCAATGTTACTTTAAAAAAAAAAGTATTTTGTTTTTATTTTCTGTATATGAGTGTTTTGCCTGCATATATGTAAGTGTACCTGTGTATGCAGTGTTCCCGTAGGCCAGAAGAGGGTGTTGAATCCCCTGGAACTGGAGTTATAGAAAGTTGTTAGCTGCCAGATAGGTGCTGGAAACTGAACCCAGGTCCTCTGCAAGAGCAGCCAGTGCTCTCAACTGCTGAGTCATCCATCTCTTCAGCCCTGTTATTTCCATTTTAATTAACAGTCTTTTATTATTTTATGTTTAAGAATTTTATGCCTGCGTGTATGTAAGTGCACCACTTGTGTGCAGTGGATGCTGGGAACTGAACCCAGGTCCTCTGCAAGAGGAGCCAGGGCTCTTAAACACTGAGCCATCTTTCTAGTTCCTATTCTTTATTTTTTGAAGCTGTTTTAAGTTCACATGAAAAAAATTGATTGGCAAAAACATTGGCAGAAACAGAGAGCCCCTATAACCCTGTCTTATTTCTCAACAACTGTATTAACACATAGCTGAGCCAGAGTTGGTATTGGTGCATGCTATTAACAGCCTTCGTTTCTATTATATTTCACTCTTTGTGCCATACATTCTACATAGCTACTTTTTTGTGCCTTGCTGAGAGTTTATATTTGTTATTTGTGGGAGGTTTACCAGAAGCAGAATCACCTGCTGCATTCATCAGGATTGCGCTCTGAATTTCCATCTCGTCTCTGGAGACACCTACGTACTGTAAATAAAAGGAGCCTTCAGAGGAGGGTGCAGGCAGAAGACACAGTAGTCTGTAGGTGGCAAGTATATTATATGAGCTAGCGTTTCAAGTCATTCTGTCTTTCTGCCTTTCATGTTATTATTCTATGTCAGGAGACACTACTGTTCAGTTTATCACAGTCTATAGAAGTTTGTCTTCAGAAAAAAGGTGGAAAAAAGAAAATGGAAATACTTCATAAGGCAGTCATGTAGTTTTCCAGAAATTTACATAAGTGTAGTTGAAGTTTTTGGTAATCTTATGTACAGATTTCGATGTCTGGAACATGAAGCCATAAAACATACGTATGTATATCTCCATATATTCCCATATATAGATATATCTAGCTCTATTCATATATACACATATATGTAATATTATGAATACTCATACTGTTTACATCCTCTTTATGATTTTTCTTTTTTTTTCAATGTTATTGAGACAGTCTCATTTTCTAGCCCAAGCTATTCTCAGGTTCAAGCAATCCTCTGGCCTCCCAAGTGCTGGGGTCAAAGGTGTGAGTTACCGCATTTAACTTAAAAATTCTTTCCCTTTTCTTTTTGGAGTTTTGGGATGTTTCTATCTTTCGGGACATTAATAAAAAAGTTGCAGGTCATGGTATTTTTAGTTTTACCCTTTTTTTTTTTTGGTATTTTTGAGACAGGGTCTCCCTTTTATTACCAGGTGTCCTGGAGCTCGCTCTGTAGACCAGGCTGGCCTTGAACCCACAGAGATCCACCTACCTCTGCCTCCTGAGGGCTGGGATTAAAGGCGTGTGCCACCACGCCTGGCAGGCCGTGGTATTTTTAAACCCCTTTATCTTATTCCTCCCTTCACCCCTGTAGTAGCTGCTCTGAATAGCAGTCCTGTATAATGTTTCTCAGCAGGGATTCCTGGAAGGAGGACACAGATCTATAGATGTCTTATAGAATGCCAGGTGATTAAAAATCCAACAGAAAGGTTTAATATACCACTGTCCTTCAGCAAGCAGGAAATTGCATGTGCTACGTAAGAGCACTTAGCTTCCTTTTATAGTTCAGGCACCTGGACAAAGTCAAGTACATTATGGAATTACAGTAGTACAGCAGAGGGAGTGGCTGGCCATAGGAAGCCGCAAGTCAGAGCAGTTAACAGTGGGGTTCCAGGCAGAAGTCAGGGCCCCTTCTTTTGACTCTTCTCCAAGCAGAGAGTCTCCCATGAGAATCTGGGGCCAATGTGTAGTCATTCTTGGGGAATACCAGTCAGTCTAGTGAGCTTTGAGTTTCAGCTTTGTTCCTAGGTCTGTGGTAGGCATAATAGGTCCATGAATATGTGTATTTAGCTATGAGTTGATGGTCTAAAAGAGAATTGTAGACGGTTATGGGATTCTTCACCTTCTTTGGGAGTCAGGAGTGGTAGGGGATCCAGTAGAATTAGAGGAGACAGTGTGAAGAGGTGTGTTCTGTGCTCAGGGAGGAACGTTGTAGAGGAGGTAAGATGTGTGTCAGGGACTTCTGAGGCCACTGGTGTGAGACGAAGCTGGACCACATAGGCTATGTAGGCAGGTGGAAACAAGCGTGAGAGGTTCTTAGAATGATAAAATATGATGAGTATTTTAAAGAAATCACACTGTGTGGAGAACGACAGCGGTGGTGGCTAGCTGTTGTGTGGATTAAGTGAGGGTTTTTCTGGGGTTAGGTAGTGGCAGTGTGGACAGCGGTGAAGGGAGAGAATGAACAGGTCTTGGTTACTGGTGAGCCATGCTGGTTGGTGGGGAGCCCTTCAAGGATGATGCCTGAGACCCAGGCTCAGCTGATTGAAGGCTGTTAATCAGGATGAGGAAGATACCAGGAGAGATGTGATATGAGGCTGGAAGGAAAAAAACAAGTTTCTACTTTGGAAATTACTCTAATCCCCAGGTATTGGGCCAGCCCTCTTCATTGTCCCAGGAGCCTCTGGAACCCAAGTATCCTGAAGAAGAGACAGATAAAGGAAAGCCATGTCTGACTGATGACCTTCCCTCAGCACTCGCCTTTGACTAGAGGCAGGGAACTGACTTCGCCTGATCCCCGTACACACTGGCAGCAGCCACCATCTCTGCAGTTTGTTAGCTCAGCTGGGGGGTGAGGTTCAGCCTAGGAGCCAACTTTCTAGTCTAGGGTTGGAGGCTACAAGCCTACTTCAATTTTCTATAGAAACGAAGTGAATTTGACCCCTAAAAATAAGCAATCAGAAAGATGACCCCCCAGCAAGCAGGACTGATCTGAGACTGTCTCACATCTTGCTTAAGAAAATATTATATGTGGAGGTAGTAATGGTTAGGTGAGGTGCCGAGATGCTCACTTGGTGGTGGTAGGAAGAAAGGAAGGCCATGTCACTGATCACGCTCTGTGCTTGCCTGAACAGCTGGTTTTCTGACCTTCTCTCTTTGTCCCTGGCATTGAGGATCTCATTTTAATTCATGGTTTTAGTGTGGGTATTTAGCTTTTGTCTGGGAGATGTAGACCTGTGTCCCACCTTGTATATATGCTTTTTGAGGTGATGGTTTGAGACAGGATCTCCCAGTAGCCCCAGCTGGCCTGTAGACCAGGCTAGCCTTGATCTCACAGAGATCCCCCTGCCCCTGTCTGGGGTTAAAGGCAGGTGCCACCACACCTGGCCAAATACACCCTTTTACTCCCTTTGGATGACCCTAAGATGCAACTTAGTCGGGCTGGGTTGTCGTCTCTAGATACATTCTCAGGAAGGTAGATTTGTGGTATTTTTTACAAGGAAGGAAGGGAGGGAGGGAGGGCAGGAAGAAGGGAGGAAGCAGGTGTATGGTGTGAGTGTGGTGTGTAAGTGGGTGTGCAGTGTGAGTGTGTGTGTGTTAGAGATGGATGAGCACGTGCATACAGCAAATGTGTGTAGGTGTGTGCATATACCAGCCTGTCTGGGGGCTGGAGGAGTGAGAAGTTCCTTCCTTGTAGGATAAAGATGCTGGGAATCTGAATGGAGCTCCCTTACATACCCTCTTCTCAGGAAAGCTCATCAGAAGCTAGGAAGCTGCCTCTCCTCTGTGTTTGCATTGCCTCTTTCTCCCCTGCTCCATGGTTCCTCACTAGGAACTAGGAAGCTGCCTCTCCTCTCTGTCTGCATTGCCTCTTTCTCCCCTGCTCCACGTTCCTCACTAGGAACTAGGAAGCTGCCTCTCCTCTCTGTCTGCATTGCCTCTTTCTCCCCTGCTCCATGGTTCCTCACTAGGAACTAGGAAGCTGCCTCTCCTCTCTGTATGCATTGCCTCTTTCTCCCCTGCTCCACGGTTCCTCAATGAGCCAGGATTCTCACTCTAGCAGCGCCTCTCCCCAGGAAGGAGAGGTGGCTTGAGAAGCAGGTCCCGTGAGTGGATGGGTCCCTGTGAGAATTTGAGCTCAGGATCTGTGGTGGGCAGCAGCTCTTCTCCTGTGCTGACAGAAAGGAGAGGACCTGTTTCCACCCCCTGTCCCCAGTCCTCTATAATGAGTGACTCTGCCTGTTCCTGAGGCCTTGGCCTTCACAAGATGGTGGGAGGTGTATGAGCCCAGGAATGCTCTGTTTCTGACTGCATGGAGTTCAGTGCAGAGACATTGGTGCACGACACCAAGGAGAAGGATCATGGAGACTGTTCCCGGGCTGGAGGGTTTTGGAGTTGGGCAATCACAAACTGGGGCCTCATGTCATTCTTGGTCACTGACATACTGATGACCTTGAGGCTCTAGCAGAGTTCAGCAGGAAGAATTGCCAACCACAGAGAAGCCCGGCCACACCAGGTTGTCTCGGGGCTTTGTTTCCTAATCGGTGCAAGTTCTTCACCAATAAGCCAGTTGCTCTCTCTCCCCCTGGCCAGACTATAGGGTGCCCATAGCTTATCAGGCAACTGTCTGCTGAGGCGAATTTCATTCTTCAGTGTCAACACAAGCCGATCAATACCGAGGGAAATCCCTTTGCAGTGTCATTTTCGAAACACTCCTTACCAGGGCCAGGCCTCAGCTCTAAATATTGGGAAAAGCTTTCTTTTCCTGTAACCACAGGAAATACCTTTCTTGTTCAGATGACCGTCTTGCTCTTATTTTCTATTAATGCAATGTTTGCTTGGGTGCACATCAAGCTATCTGGGGCTAATTCACTGGTTATCTCTTAGGCTGTTTTATGTGATTTGTGTATAATACACAGGAAAAGCAAATCCCAGTGTGTCAGTATAGAATGATATGCTAATGAGATGTAATGGAAAGGTATATGTGAAGGGGTGAAAGAAAGTAATACCACTTAGTACATGTTGGAGCCGCCGCCTCCTTTTTATTTCATCTGTGTAAGGGATGGTATGTAGAGATTATCCTCCCTTTTGATCTGGCAATCTCACTTCTAGGAATCCAGCTTAAAAGAGCTTCTTGGATGAGCTTAAGGATGTGTAGATGAGATGGTTTGGGGAAGCACTTTGATCTGATGTAAAGAGTCCCCCCTGAGGTACAGAGTTGTTACATGCCATATGATCAGCCTGTATGCATGGGCATAAAGAAATGGGTTGTGTTTAATGTCACCCAAAGTACAAACCTTTATACACGGAATTAATTGTGTGTAAATATATCCCCCAAAAGGGAGATGGACATCAAATCTTTGAGAGTGGGGACTTAATTCTTTTGTTTTGCTTATTTTTGTATTATTTGAATAGTTTCACTAAACATTAACCTGAATGTAATCTGGCTTGAAGAATAACTTTAAAGTATAATCAGGGCTAGATATAGTGGTGCACATCTGTAACCCTAGTGCTAAGAGGCTGAGATACCAGAACAGGTGATTTTGAGGCCAGCCTAGACCATGTACTGAGTCTATCTCAAAAAGAAAATAAACCCAAAACCAAATAAAAAGTACAATTGAGTTGAACAATTTTAAAATAAAAGTTTATGAACTGAATCAAATATATGAGGTCTCCACTTTATCTAGGGCTAGCTCAATGAAGTTTCTGTAATTAAAAGGAAATAATCAGATATGGTGGCTCATGTCTGTAATCACAGCACTTGGGAGGCTGAGGTAGGAGGATTGCCATGAGTTCAGTGGCAGCTTGGCCTACATAGTGAGTACCAGGCCAGCCTGGGCTTAAGAGTGAGACCCTTTCCAAAAAAAAAGCAAGCCAAACCAAAACAAACAAAAAAACCAAAATCAATAAGAAATAAGTCTAAAATGAAAGATTATTTCCTTCTTTTTATTCAGTGTTCGTTTTTGTCAAGCACATTACATAAGATGTTTTTGATTCATTTGATCTTATGAAATGAGGTGAAATTGAGACCAGGAAACACCAAGTGTGCTTGCCATAGAGAGAGGTGAGAATCCCCACAGGAAGCCTTTCTGATTCAGACGTCTGTTTGGCCAAGCCCAGGGCTCTGCTATAGCTCTGATTAAGGATAAGATGCAAAAGAAGCAGTAAGTTCTGAGTAAGTTGCTTTCTTGTTAAAAGTTCGAAGTAATCTTGGGGGCTGGAGAGATAACCTAGCAGTTAAGAGCACCAACTGCTCTTGCAGAGGACCCGGGTTCGATCCCCAGCACCCACATGGCGGCTAAGAACCATCTGTAACTCCAATTCCAGGAGAACTCCAGTTCCAGGGGAATCCGACACCCTCTTCTGACCTCTGCAGCATTGCACGATATGGGTGCACAAACCTACATGCAGACAGTACATTCATACACATACAAAAATAAATAAAATTAAAAAAAAAAGAAGTAATCTCGAAGCCAGACGATGCCTCTTTGGCTTTTGATTTTCTCATTGGTAAAATGGGAAGATAAGCTAGGCAGCTCCCCAAAGTCCCTCCACCACAGACACTTTATGGTCAGGGACACTGCCTTCCACTTCTCAATCTGTATTTGTTTCTTCCCCACAGTATGTAGGAAGCCTGGATGTGCCGAGACCCAACAGCAGGGTGGAGATCGTGGCTGCCATGCGCCGGATCCGGGTAAGTGGTCTGAGATGAGGCTGTGTGGGCAGAGCTGGAATTCAAGGTTCCTCAGTGCTGGCCCTTTCAGTCTGTGCTGGGGGCCAAAGTAGATGACGACACTCTTTCTATGACCCAGACTCCATTGTCTGGCTCTTCTTATATTGGCCAGGAAACTACTGTGAACTGGGCATTTGGTTTTAATTAAGGGCAAGGTTGCAGCGGATCTTGTGGCTGAGCCATACCATCTTCTTCTCTTGTGGCCTGCAGCTCTTCCACTTGACATACATGTATATTGGTTTTGCTAGGTAGTAAAGGAGATTGGTAAATAGCATTTTTTATTCAAACAATTTATGGCCAAAGCTTAGTCATTGTTCTAGTTTCTCTCCCATTGCTGTGACAAAACGCTCTGACCAACACCAACTTGGGGAGGAAAGGGTTTATTCAGCTTACATCTCCTGGGTCACAGTTCATCACTTAGGGAGCCAAGGCAGGAACTTAGGGCAGGAACCTGGAGGCAGGAGCTGAAGCACAAGCCATGGAGGAATGCTGTTTACTGGCTTGCTCCTCTGGCTCATGCCCAGCCTGCCTTCTTATACCATACACAACAACCTGCCCAGGGTGGCACCACTCATTGTGGGCTGGGCCCTCCCACACTGCTCGACCATCAAGACAATACTCCACAGATGTGGCCATAGGCAAATCCAATGGAACCAATTCCCCAATTGAGGCTCCCTCATCCCAGGTGTGTCAAGTTGACACTAAAGCTATCCAGCACAGTCATCAACTAGTAATTAAACATTTTTTATAAAGGTCATGGGTTGTGATACAGAATATAAGATTTACTTGAAAATTTAAGATTAGAATTAAGAGTTCACAAAAGTTCCCTGGTAAGGGGCTTGAGGCTCTGGGAGTATGCATCTTCTTTTATCTTCTTATGTCTCCTGGAAGAGTTTGGAATATGTGACAACCCATTGCCTTCTGACCCTGGTACGGAGCAGGGATTGTGAAGTAACTCCTGTGCGTACTCTGTACTGGAACAGGAGAAACAGTTTTAGACTTGTACATTTCTGGGGTAGGTTTGGGATTGCTAAGGTAGATTGCAGTTGGTTTGCAGAGGGAATTGGTGTTAGGCTGGTGGGACCAGCCCTCTCTGGATACAGCTTGGTTTGTCCTCATTGTTCTTTGGAATGATCCATTCACCTAAATGGAAAGCACATAATAGATAGAGGAGGCTTCATTGCTTTATTAGTTTTGCTTTGAGCCTATTGTTCATCTGACTAACAGCAGCATCAGTTCAGTGACATCAGTGTTGGAAAAAATAGAAATATGTTTGCCATCGGGGTTTTTTTTTTTTTTTTTTTTTTTTGAGTGGCTCATCAGCCTAATAACCTCTTCAGTGACATGATGCCTCCAGTCTTTCAGGATTTTTTTTAAACCACATTTAATTTGATACTGCTGTTAAATACAACAGTTCTATTTTTCATGGACTTGGTAATAAGGAACAGCAAAGCACTTTCACTAGAGTAATTCCATTGAATTTTCACAGCAAGTTGTGAGGTAGGGGGCCATGTTACCCCATTTTCTAGATTAATCTGAAGCTCAAAGATATAAAATGAGGAGTAATGGAGACCGAGGAAGGGACATGTGGCCTAAATGCACCTCATTGTTCATCATTCGGTATCAGGGAAACCTGTAAGAGTCACCCCTCTTTTGGCTACAGGCTGAGGCTCAGTATTTCCAGTCCTCTTTTTTTTCTTCTGTTGCCTTCCTGGACAGACATAAGCACAGAGGTCTTGTTTAAGGATCAAGGGTATTAAAATTGGGAGGCTGGATTGCCTCTGTCACACTTGCTGTGGCAATAGGAAGAACTGGGCCTAGAGCTGCCCTGTCAGCAGGACGCCCACCAAAGTTCATGGATTCATTCCTTTTTTTAAAATGCTTTATTTTTTCATTTTTAACTTATTTATTTTAAATTTTTTTATGTGTATGAATGTACTGTCTGCATGTAGGTTGATGCACCCATGTTGTGCGTTGGATTCCCCTGGAACTAGAGTTAAAGACAGTTCTTAGCTGCCATGTGGGTGCTGGGAATCGAACACGGGTCCTCTGCAAGAGCAGTTGGTGCTCTTAACCACTGAGCCATCGCTCCAGCCTCCATGTATTCATTCTTGACCCAGGGACTGAGAATATGTTGTTGCTAATAGCCCTATGATTGTGAAAGCAGTATCTCTACCCATAGTAATAGCTCCTTCCACATTGGGTGCTCTGTTGTATGTTTTGATATTGAAATAATGTATTATTATTATTATTATTATTTACAGCTATTCTAGATGGGGTGAGAATATTATTATCATTATTGTTATTATTATTATTATTTACAGCTATTCTAGATGGGGCGAGATTATTATTATTATTATTATTATTTAGTCCCTTTAGTCCCAACTGGCCTGGAGTTTGCTCTGTAGACCAGGCTGGCCTCTGCCTCCTGAGTGCTGGGATTAAAGACGTGCACCACCACACCCAGTGAGAATATTATTTTTATGTTTTATAGATGGGGACCTGAACTTTGATCAGGATAAGTAATTCAGGTCAGGTTGCTGTTCACAGGTAGACTTGTGGTTCACACTCAGGCTGTGCTGTCCCTCCTTATGCCCTCATGAAGGCTCTTTGTGATGCTGATTATGAATCATGACCCCAGTAGGGGAGCCAAAGAAGTAGGGCCTGGCAGAAAGGCAGCTGATGGCAGAAACACAATGGACAGAGAGAGGTACAGGAAGATGTCACCTGGAAGCAGAGACTGGCCAGGCATGACATGGGGCTGGCTGGTCCATGGGGCTACAGTGTGGCCATCTTCTCTTCCCTCATCACCTGCCAGCTCGGGCAGCCACATGGCTGTTCTGCAGCCCCCTCTGTGGGAGCTGCTTCCAGCACTTAATGAGCAGCTCATTAAATTAGAGGGAGGAATTAATTGGTCAGAAAGTTGTTTGGTCTGGCTGTCCAGTAGCTTGTGTAGACTGGTCACCATTAGTAGCAAGTGCTGTGATTGTATGTCTTTCTTCCCCCAAGCCCCACAATTCTCTGCTAAGTCCAGGCTGCTATTTTCTTTTTTCTCTGTCTGCCTTTCAAAAGCTGTTTGGCTGTAATTACAGCTGTCAAGAACTAGGGCATGGGATTTCTGTGTAAAGGACTATAACTAACATTGTCCTTTTATATCAAGTGGTGCCTTGCTAACGCTGGGTAGGACACTCCAGGCTTTGGTTTGTGGATATTCTACTGGGCTTAGAAATCAAGTCCTGGGGCGCATGGCCCAAGCACTGGGTAGTCATGAGAACAGTCATTGATAAGGACCACAGAGCCTTACAGGAGAGGTACATGTGCCTTGCCAGGGTCTTGATTTTATTTTACTTTATTTTGTTTTTTGAGATAGGGTCTCACTATGCAGCCCAGTCTAGTGTTAAATTTGAGATCTCCCTGCGTCCACCTCCTGAGTACTGGGATACAGGTGTGTGTTATCATGCCTACCAGTGTCAAACTCTGTAGATCTCATTTCCTGGTTCTCTTTGGAGTGCAGTGCTGTGCTGTGGCAGTGAAGGCCCTTTCAGAGGCGCTTAGGGAATGTAGGGCTCTGCTTGGGAGCATATGCATTCCTCCTGGGGGCTGGGGCTCCAGCAGGTGGACGCATCGGATGCATTCCTGCGCCGTGTCCCACTGTGCACTGAGCTAAATGTACGGACGACGTCATCACTGATGGTCACTTCCTTTTCCCTTTCTTCTTGTCTCATTTCATTTCTCATCTTCTCGATAGTCTAAATTTCTGGAGATAGCTGTTTTGGACACTTTTTTCTTTTTTTAATATGTTTTCAAGAGGTTTTAGTGGATAGTAAAAAATGCATGACACTGAATTTTACTTTTAAAGATGTACTGTTCAGTAGTGTTAAGTATATTCATACTGCTATACCACAGATTTCTAGACCTTATTCTTTTTTATTTTTTTAAACTACTTTCTCTCTTTTTTTTAAATTTTATTTATTTTTGTATGTGTATGAATGTACTGTCTGCATGTAGGTTTGTGCACCTGTGTCGTGCAATGCCACGGAGGTCAGAAGAGGGTCTTGGATTCCCCTGGAACTGGAGTTCTCCTGGAATTGGAGTTACAGACGTTTCTCAGCCGCCATGTGGGTGCTGGGGATCGAACCCGGGTCCTCTGCAAGAGCAGTCGGTGCTCTTAACCGCTAGGCCATCTCTCCAGCCCGACCTTATTCTTTTTGTAAAACAAACTATATCCTTTAAATATAATCTCCTATCCCTCTATCCCTAGGCAACCATCTTCATACTTCTTGTTTCTATGATTTTGACTGCTTTAAAGATATCATAGGAAGGCTGGAGAGGTGGCTCAGCAGTTAAGAGCACTAGCAGCTCTTGCAGAGGACCTGGGGTTCAATTCCCAGTACCCACATGACAACAACTATCCATAACTCCAGTTCCAGGGGAATCGGATGCCTTCTTTTGACCTCCATGAGCATTGCACAACAAGGGTACACTCATACACATAAAATAAAAATAAAAATTTAAAAATGATATCATAGGAATGAAACATACTGTATTTGCCCTTTTACATTGGCTTACTTCATTTAGCATAATGCCTCCAGGTCCACCCATATTGTAGTGTATGTCAGCATTTCCCTCCTTTTTTTTCCCTGGTCTTTTCGAGACAGGGTCTCCCTGGAGCTCCGGCTGTCCTGGAACTCACTATTTAGACCAGGCTGGCCTTGAACTCACAAAGATCCGCCTGCTTCTGCCTCCCAAGTGTTAGGATTAAAGGCATGCGCCACCATGCCCGGCTTCATTTCCCTCTTTTTTAAGAGTATTATATTTCATTGTATATACAGACCAAATTTTATTTTATTTAATTAATTCATTTTTGGTCTTTTCAAGACAGGGTCTCCATGTAGCCTCAGGTGTCCTGGAACTCACTCTCTAGACCAGGCTGGCCTTGAACTCACAAAGATCCACCTGCCTCTGCCTCCCAAGTGCTAGGATTAAAGGCGTGTGCCACCACGCCCGGCCCAAATTTTATTTTTTAGAAAATACATTAAAATTTTTTATTGTATGTGTTTAAGTATTTTGTCTACATGTATGTAAGTATAACCATACATGCAATGCCCAAGGAGGCCATAAGAGGATGTTGGATCCCCTAGAACTGGAGTTATGGATGATTGTTAGCCACTGTGTGGGTGCTGGGAACCCAACTTGGGTCCTCTGTAAGAATAGCCAGTGCTTTCAACTGCTGAGCCCTCTCTCCAGCTTCTACCAATTTTTCCTTATGTATTCATCTATTGATAGACATTAGATTGCTTGTACATCTTAACTATTGTGAATAGTGCTTGCTGCTCCATACATCATATGGTAGATTAATTTGAGCTGGCAGCTCACTGTTGTGTCTAGGCTGGTCTTGAATTTATGGGCTCAAGTGATCCTCTTGCCTCAGCCTCCTGAGAGTTGGGACTCTAGGCATGTGCCATTGTGCCTAGCAATAGTTCTGTTTTTTTGAGAACCCTCTAAAACACTTTTGTAATGGCTACCATTTTGTCTGCCCACCAACAATGCACAGTCATAATGTACTATGTGCATTACTAGGAAAATAGCAAGAGGCTAAGAAGATATGTATGTAACTGGGAGGTTAAACCCAATCTGGAGGAGACAAGGAAGGCAGAGAGATCAGAAGGCCTTGTGGAAGTGCAAAGAGATGAGTGAGTCATGACAGGTGACTTCTGAGATGAGATGTCACAGCTCAGGGAGGTCTTGCTATTCCTGGAGAAATGGACCACATCATATTAAAGTCACCTTTGAACCACCAGTGTCTAAGGTGATGCCCGAGTAGTCTGTGCCCTTGGTTCCCAGATACCAATGCCAGTCCTGGCCACTTTACTTCAGTCTCCTTGGGAAGGGCACTTGGTATAGTCAGGAGGGCTCTCCAACAAGGAGTAATGAGCATTGGGCTTGAGTTTTCTCCTTCACTTAATGTGTGACCTTGACGAGGCATTTGACTACTGTTCATCTCAGTTTCCTCATTTATAAAGGACAGTGTACCACTTCATGTCCCGTCTCTCTGGTGCTATTGTCCAATCTGGGATAATGCATGAAAAATGCTTTATAAACCATAAAGGCTATTTATACTCATTGCTATCATTTTATACCTTCCTTTGGGTTTCAAAGCATTTTATACATGCAGGTAAATACCGTTTGAGATATTGAACAGCCTCATCTAGCTGCTTTTAATAGCCAGCCTCTTTTGGGTTTCAGTGCAAGTGTTGCTTCCTTGGGGGGGGGGCATCATCCTTTTATGTTCCTGCCACACCCTTTCCTTGGTAGCTGGAGTGACTGAACCTCCCACTGGCTCCTCTGTGGCCTCGCACACTCTTGGCCACACTGTAAATGGCTTCCCAAAGAATGAAGTATGGAATCAAAGTTTCTTAACTATGCCTTGATTTCTCCACTGTTGCTGTTCAAGAAGCGTACTGGCCATCAGGTTTGAACAAAATGGCTGGGTAACCAGAACTGGCCATATCCATCTCTTTCCCTGCAGGTGACAGTTTTGCCATCTTTTCCAGAAATTTTCTCACAGAGAACAAAATGATGGGAAAACTTAAAAGGCTTTGGTTAGGGCATGAATGGAAGCACTCTGGGGAGCTTATCGGGGGTTTAGGGAGGCAGCGACAGCAGCCATGGGTCCTGCCTGCCTGCTTCCTTCCCCCAGGTAGTGGGCCTCTGGTGTGGCCTATTCAAGCCTCCAGGTTTTATGTCTGAGTCACTTTATCCCTTTTGTAACTTACTTTTGGAGTGGCTCCCGCCATTCAGCTCTTTACTCCTTTGTCATTCAGTGCTCTTCTTTTTTTTGTTGTAAGTTCATAGTTGGCAAGCACCACCTTACCAGAAAATGTGTGACCAACCTCTCACTGGTTGAATGAGCTTGGTCTTGTCCCTTTACTAGATACTATGACCAATCATCTTAAACTTAATGGCTTAAAATAACTCTGACTTCTTATCTTACAGTTCTGAAATGGGGAGGCCCTAGAGGGTAGTCTGTTCCTTGCTGTTTCAGCTTCCTGGTGGCCGTGTACAACCTGTGGCCCAGGGGCCACATGTGGCCAAAAATAGCTATGAATGTGGCCCAGCACTTATATTATGAAATTCTTGTTTTGCAGTTTATTTTCTTTGTTAATTTGATGATTTGTTCTCAAGTATGAACTTTGCAAATTCAACAAAACTGTTGCAGTGTTAAAAGGTTGGACGTGGTGGAAGGCTGCCCAGATTCTTGGCACATGCCTTCTGTCTTCAGCTCTGTTTCCCATCGCTACGTCGCTAGCCTCCACCTTTCGCTGCTGTGCATCCTTGTGTTTGGCTCTCTCTCCTCCATTTTTACCAAGAATCCTAGATGATTTCCTTTCCAAGATTTGTTGTTTCACGACACCCGCAAAGTCAATCGTCAGGTAGCACAGCACCTTCACTTCACGGCATTGGGGAGAAGGTCCTGCACCCCGGTGGGGACCATTATTCCACTTACTGCAGTGGGTTGGAACAGGTGGCTCTAGCAGGGTCTGAGGTCTACCTTCTTTACTGAGGTTTTCTAGCATGGGATCAGCTGGAATGAAGTTCAGATTCTGTTCCTTCTGCCTGTGAGTAGTAGATTTTGGACAATGTTAGGAACCCGGCAGTACTTGCTTAATCATTGGTAAAATTGATATCTTTTTGGTAGACGGAGTTACAGACATATGTGAATGCACACAAAACACCAAGAGGAGTGCCTGGCACTTGACCGTGCATCCTAGATGATAGTTCCAGGCTGAGGGTCTAGCTCAGTGTGATAGAACACTTACTTAGTATTCACAAGTTCAAGCCCAAGTGCCACAAAACAAAGTAACAACAGAAGCCCTGCCATTTGCATACTTGTATTCCTAGCACTCAGGAAACAGAAGCAGGAGGATCACTGTAAGTTTGAGGCTAGCCTGGTCTACTTAGTGAATTCTAGGCCAGCCAGGGCTACATAGCAAGATCATACCTCAGAAAACAACAACAACAACAAAACCCCAAACAAAACAAAACAGAAACCCCACAAAGGGTCCTTTCTAGTTATCGCCTATTGAGTAAGAAAGATGGGGCCAGAGCTGGGCGTGGTGGCGCACGCCTTTGATCTGATTGCAGCACTCAGGAGGCAGAGGCAGGTGCATCTCTGTGAATTCAAGGCCAGCCTGGTCTACATAGTGAGCTCCCGGCCAGCTGGGGCTACAGGAGACCATGCAGCACTCTTACTGGGCACATAAACACTAGAAAAACATTAGCTTTTTAAAAAAATTTATTTATTATTTTTTATGTGTATGAGTATACTGTCTGCATGTAGGTTGGTGCACCCATGTCGTGCAATGTCGCAGAGGTCAGAAGAGGACGTTGGATTCCCCTGGAACTGGAGTTAAAGACAGTTCTTAGCCACCATGTGGGTGCTGGGAATTGAACCTGGGCCCTCTGCAAGAGCAGTCGGCGGCACTCTTAACCGCTGAGCCATCTCTCCAGTCCCCGAAAAACATTAGCTTTTATTAAAGACTGAATTCATTTGCTTTTCTTTTCTTTGCTATTTTCTTTAACCAGTTTTTAGATTAGTGTTTCTCATAATATATTTTCTTGAAATTTTGGATCACATTCTTAGGAATCTGAGAGTTCTCTTTAAGAATTAAAAAAAAAATTGCTGGGTGTGGTGGTGCACACCTCAAATTCCAGCACTGCAGAGGTAGAGGCAGGCAGATCTCTGTGAGATTGAGGCCAGCCTGGTCTTGTGTTTTCATTTGATCTAATGCCAACAAAATAAAATGAGCCTATTCTGTATTGTTGGAAGGACCTCTCCTGCCTGAGCAAGGACATTGGATCTTATCCTCCACTACTGAGTTTGTCTGCCTATGTTTCCTAGTTAGGGCACCAACTAGTTCTTTTGTAATTGTTTATGCCCTGAAGAGAAAGAACAGGACAGGGCTTAATATGTATGTAATGAATTCTGATAAGAGCGAAAAGCATCTGTGGGTTCTTTGCACCCACGAGCTGTGAGTTGGTGTAGGAGAAAGTGGCGGAAACTAGAACCAGCACCTGATTGGTACATGGGCTGTAGGTAGGGCTGTGGCAGCCACAGCCCTAGCACAGTCATTTGAGTTGCTTGTGAAAAGTGTTCATCTGCTTATATTCAGTATCTCTTCTGACTTCTTGGTATCTGGGCCATCAGGTAGTTGACATTCTGAGCATCATGACTGACTATGTTCATCCTGAACTCCAAAGAACTCAGATAAGGTAACCACTGCATATTCCTGCTAAGAGCAGTGAGGATTTCAGCGTAAACTCTTCTCTGACCTTATTTGAATTTATTAGTTATATAATATATATTTTTTAAATTTATTTATTTTTGTATGTGTATGAATGTATTGTCTGCATGTAGGTTTGTGCACCCGTGTCGTGCAATGCCGCGGAGGTCAGAAGAGGGTGTCGGATTCCCCTGGAACTGGAGTTCTCCTGGAATTGGAGTTACAGATGGTTCTCAGCCACCATGTGGGTGCTGGGGATTGAACCTGGGTCCTCTGCAAGAGCAAGCAGCATTCTTAACTGCCAATCCATCTCCCCAGCCCTGTTTTGGGCATTTAATATAAATGGCCTCATAGAATATGGGGACCTTCATATGTGGCTTCTTCTCATTGGTGTGATGCTCAAGGTTCGTCTGTTTTTTTGTATGTATCCATGCTTCATTCCTTTCTACTCCAGGATAATGTTGCAAGCTACACTGTAGATATACTGTACATTAGTCAATCAAATCCTGTTTTCCTTTTTGTTTTTCTTTCAAAGGGAACATCATTTTGTTAAACTTTAAAAAACACTTCATGTGGTTTAATCAGTGTGGAGAGAACTGTTCTTCTCTCCACCGAAGGATATGAATCACATTTCTCAGGATTACTGAGGCAAGCATTCTCATCTATATAAGTATTGGTGCACTGATAGCCTACCTTGACCCCCCCCCATAAAAGTATTGACTCCCATTTTGAGCCAATATTATTTTAGGCTCTTGCAACACAGCAGTTGAGACAATAGAGTCCCTGCCCAGATGATGCTTACATTCTGATGCTTGAGAAAGAGTAGAGGGACAGACCATAAATAGAGTACACATGGACATTCTCTGTAGAACGTTAACTCAGGACACCAGGCTAGGCAGTACCAGGAGGTGGGGCGAGAGCTGCATTATACAGAGCATTGTGGGAAGCCTCTCTGGTATGGCGACTGGAGTCTTTAGATGTGTGAGATGGTGTGAGACATGTGGGTGTCTGCTGGAAGAATGTTCTGGACAGAGGGAATGGTAAGTGCAAAGGTCCTGAAGGAGGTTTCTGCATTCTGAGGGTTAGTATGAATGGAGATGTATAAAGCTGAGGCAGAGTGGTATTATTTGCACAAATTTTTCCTAGAAGTCACATCTCAAGATAGTTTGCTTGAACAAGTGCCTACTGAGAACCCGACTACACATGAACAAATACGTTTCTTTCCCTAAAGTTGAACCAGACTGAAAAGTCACTCGGTTTGGTTCTGCTCTGTAAGGTGAGACATTCGGAAATGATTTTTTTTTTAATTTTCTTGAGACAGGGTCTCCCTGTAGCCCCAGCTGGCCTGGAGCTCACCGAGATCCGTCTGCCTCTGCTTCTGCCTCCCAAGTGCTGGGATTAGAGGAGTGCACCACCACGCTGGGCCAGAAGTGATTTTTTTTTTTTAATTTTTTTTTTTATTATTTATCTTTGTATGTGTATGAATGTACTGTCTGCATGCAGGTCTGTGCACCCGTGTCGTGCAATGCCGCGGAGGTCAGAAGAGGGTCTCGGATTCCCCTGGAACTGGAGTTCTCCTGGAATTGGAGTTACAGACGGTTCTTAGCCGCCATGTGGGTGCTGGGGATCAAACCCGGGTCCTCTGCAAGAGCGTCGGTGCTCTTAACCGCTAGGCTATCTCTCCAGTCCCTGATTTTTTTTTTTTTTAAGTTGAGGCAGAGCTGCTGCTTAAGAGCCCAGAATTATATCAAACACATAATGCTTTTAAATAATGTGGCTGGCTTTATTATAGCCATTGATATTTAAAAGTAATGATGTCCTTGAATTTCCATGGGGATATTTGAATATAGTCCTGCTCAGCCCTAGTTTCTTGCACTAACCAGTGTCATATTTCAGAAGATTTCTCTTCCCTTTTTTCCTTTCCTTTCCCTTCTCCCTCCCCACTACTTCCCTCCCCCCTGTCCTCTCCCCGCCCCCCCCCCCCTCCTTCACCTCCTCCCCTTCCCCCCGTCCCCCTTTTCCCCTTCCCTTTCCTTCTCCCTCACCCCTTCCCTTCTCGTTTCCTCCCCCTCCTCCTTCCCTCCCTTTTTTTTTTTTTCCTTTTTCCTTCCCTCCCCCTCTTCTTCCTTCCTTCCCTCCCTCCCTCCCCCTCCCCCTTTCCCTTCTCCCTCCCCCCTCTCCTTCCCCCAGAACAAGGTTTCCTGAGCAAGGTTTCACTTTGTGTCCCAGGCTGGTCTTGAACTTGTAGGCTCAAAGGATCCTCTTGCCAAGTGGTCAAGGACGTAAGTATATACCAGCAAACCTGGCTTTGTGTGTTCTTTTGACAAAATTTGTCTGCTGTAGGAAGGAGGAGTGTGACCACCGGTTCACTGCTGCTACATAACCAGGCTTTGGGGACCCTTTGTTATGTTCCTGGCATTGGCAATAGATGCCAAACATTTATCCCTCATATTCATACATAAATGTATTTTACATTTGTAATTTTGCAACTCAGTGGAATTAAATACACCACAATATCCTTGCCTCCTCATGACTGTCTATTTCCCAAGCCTTCCACCATCGTCATCATAACCTCTTTATGATTGTTAAAGCACAGCTACATCCCCACCACTCAACTCTGTCCTGCCTTTTGTCTCTTGAATTCAACCTATTCTTGAATTTGTCTCATACAAGTGATTTCTCATACCGTATTTATCCTGTTTCTACTTATTTCACTAAGTAGAATGTTCTCTGGGTCC
>VZQC01004878.1:4140124-4227624 GCA_009823505.1 Rhizomys pruinosus | reverse complement strand
TTACTTTTAAATACCAAAATGAGGGACTGAAGAGATGGCTCAGTGGGTAGAGTGTTTGCTTGCACAAGCATGGGGAGATGAGTTTAGAGCTCCTGCCTCCATGTAAAAGCTGGGTGTGGTTGGCACACACCTATAACTCAGTACTGGAGAAGAGGGCGAAACAGGTGGATCCTCAGAGCTCTCTGGCCAGCCAGTAGATCTGAATTAATATGGTGGTGGTGGGGGGGGGGAAGGAATGGTGGTTCTCGTCTTTAATCCTGGCCCTTGGGAGGCAGAGGCTGGTGGATATCTTTGAGATTGAGGCCAGCCAGGTCCACATAGGGACTTCCAGCTGGGCTGGGTCTAGGGAGACTCTGTCAAAAACAAAACAAAATGAAACAAAACAAAAATATGGTGGAGGACTGGGCACATAGCTTAGTTGGTAGAGTGCTTGCCTAGCATGTGTGAGGCCCTGATTTTGATCCCCAGAACCCAATAAACTAGGCTTGATAGCACACACCTATAATAGTACTTGGGAGGTGGAGACAGGAGGATCAAGAGTTTAAGAGCATCCTTTGCTACGGAAAGGGTTCAAGGCCAGACCGGGTTATAGTAGACACTGCCTCAAACAAAACAAAACAAAACAAAACAAAACAAAACAAAACAAAATGGGTAGAGGATGACAGAGGAAGATGGTGACTTCTGGCTTCCACCTGTATACATACACATGTACCTTCAAACATGTATATACACAGACATACACACACACACACACACCCCTACCTTCCACCTCCAGCATATGAAACCAAGATGAACTGGGTGTGGTGGTACACACATGTCTTCTAGCACTCGGAAGTTAGAGGCATGATGAGCATAAGTCTGAGATGAGCCTGTGCTACATAGTAAAGTCCTATTCCAAAAAGAAAGAATAGAAAACCCAGGATGAGGCCCTGGTAAAGAAGATACATAGAAAAGAGGCTCTGAGCTGCCAAAACTCTATTACCCCCCACCCCCATGGTAGAATAGGTTGCTATATTCTGCTAAACAGGAGGCATTAGGAGCTGAGTCAGTAAGGGACTAAGGTGAAAGCATGGTTGATTTGGCCCTGATTGGAATTAATTAGCCCTGACCAAAGACTTTTTCCTACTTTTCGAGCTTGGCTGGGGCAGTCTTTGCATTGGGCTTGGAGGTAAAAATAAAAGTCCGAATTCCCTGGCAGGTATTTCTGAGAGTGTTGGGATTCCCATTGCCTAGAGAGAGACCAGAGAGGAACTGCTTCTTTGCGAGGGTCCCTCACTTCTAGGTTTTGGGGCAGTGCTCAGCCTTTCCTTGCCAGGTGACCCTCCTGGTCGGGAGCCTTGGTTTGATCGTTCCCCTTGGCACCTGACCCTCCTCTGACTGATTTCAGCCTCCCCTGTTTTTTCTTATTTACAGCAATCATTTCTTCAAATCTTATTAGATTGTCTTTGTTGGCTTACACATCTGGTCTTCATTTAGCAGGGATGACACTTAATTTAAGTAAGAGTTTGGCTACTTTTAAACTAAACAACTGAACTCTGCAGAGAGGCTGATGGGAATCAGTAGCTGGATTGTTTATTGAAAGGGATCATAGTGATTTATGATTTTCACTTAAGAAATCCATCCCAGACACCCCTGCATTTTACTGCACTGCTGGGCATTCAGCTAGCTCCTTCAAGAGTCCAGTGTCCCATCTGCAGGGAGAGGACCATTTCACAGTATGCATGAGGACCCCTGTACAGGAGGCATGCATCCATGTGTCCCTACAGAAGAACAGTCATGCAGTAGCAAGCTGGAACCTCCTCTTACACATGACAGCACCTTGGACCACCTCCTAAAGCATCAGATATGTTATGCCTCAATTCAGAAACCTTCAGAGGCCCCTTGTTGCTTGAGAGTAAACTGTGGCGTCCTCACGGCAATCATGGGGCTCCCAGGTGTGATGTCACAGTTCCCATCCAAAGTCACTTTGCATTATTGCCAGACAGGTGCCCAGTTCTCTGGCCAGAATGAATTTCTTACCAGTTCTTATAGCATTTGTGCCACCTTACAATTATTCCTCAACAAAAATGTCTGATTCTTAAGCATCCATTTTAAAGCCAAGAGCAGACCCACACTTCTGAGAAACTGTTCCTTCAGAATTCTCTCAGAACTTTGTTCTACAAGAAGGGCCTACTCTTTGTCCTATCAAAATAGTATATTCAGCACGAAAACAGTGTATTCCAGAGAAAAGAATTTTGTCCTTTCTGAGACCTAATGATTCAGAATAGCACATGTACAGCCACAAACAGACATTATTAATTTAATACCACCCTACAACACAAGTGAGATACCTCATTATTTACAATGAGAAGCACACTGTCCACAGCACTTTGATATATAAAACGTACGTATACACATCCATGCATCCATTCTAGATCCAGGGCAAGGAAGGGTCATGAGGAATTAATATGTTTTGATTACAAGAGGAGTGCAGGCCTCACTGAGTTTGTCCATACTGTAAACAAAGTTTTAACTTTTTGGTTACAAGCTTAGGTAAAGTCATTTATCCAGAGTGTGTCCATATACTGGACTTCATTTGGTGACCATGGGAAGGGAAAACCCCAGTGTGGAACACAAGGGCAGAACTGAAGGTGGTTTGGGCTCGCCAAGGAGGAGACTTCAAACATGACATCTTTCAGTCTAATTAAAAAAATCATAAGCTGAAGATGCTAAAACCTATGATATATGTGGCATGCATATATGCATATTTTGGAAGGATGCATATTGGAAGGAATAACAACAACAACAACAACAACAACAGAAAGACTGCATCAAAGAACTGACTGAAACAGTGAACTTCTGCTTGAAACAGTAAACTTCTGCATCGAGAATTTTGAGAGAGACTGAGAAAAAGATGAAAAACAGTTTTGGCAGAATGCATGAGCTCTGGTGGAGTGGGAGGGCAGGGGGCACAGGTCTAGATTTGATGTGTAATTTTGTACGAAATGCAAAATTTCATGCAATTTCATACACAGAGTCCTCCAGTGTCCCATGGCGACCTGTTGGCACTGCTCTCTGCCTCTGTGATTCCATCTTTCTCTGGACTTAGTATCTTCTCTTTACTTCCTGCTTTCTTCAAAGTCCAGTTCACGCTATAGGCTTTCTTTGCTCTGAAATCTTTCCCGATCTCTCAGACATAGAATCTCCCCCTTGACTTCTGTCCTCTCAGTATTTCTTTGTAGGTATTTTAGTCTGCTTTGTATTATGATTTTTTTTTTTTTTTTGAGACAGGGTCTCATGTAACTAGGCTGGCCTCAACTTGCTGTGAAGCCCAGGATGACCTTGAATTTCTGATCTTCCTGGTTCTATGTCCCAAGTGCCAGGATTACCAGTTCATGTCTCTGTGCCTGTATTCGTATGTGGTGCTGAAAGTTGAACCCATGGGTTTGTGCATGCTAGGTGAGCACCCTACCAACTGAGCTACATCCTCAGTCCTAATTGTTATTATTCTTACATGAAGCTACCTGATTGCAGTGACCTGTGTTGGTCACAGGTGTCCCTTGGTGGCACAGGGCTCAGCTCCTGGGTACTAGTAGTTAAGATTTCCTGAGCGTTTTCTCTGTGCCAGTTCTATTCTCAGAAATCATGTGTGCTTACCTTGGTTAGTCTTCACAGAAGCTCCTGACGGGAGGTGCTCTGATTACTGCTGTTTGATTGATAACTAGGACACGGGCTGAAGGCCACACACGGGACAAGTTGCAGAGCTGGGGGTCCCCCCAGGACCATGTGGCCTTGGACTCCAGGCTCTCAATCTCCATATTGTGTGATCTCTCTCATGGTAGGTACTTGCTTAGTACATGGTAGTTAAGAAGAGTTGTAGTGCTATTAGGAGATGAAGGTAAGCAACAGTGGATTAGTGTAGAAACCAGGGGAAACGGGGCAAAGAGAAGAAAAATTAGAGGGAGGGTGTAGAAGACAGGAGAGCTGAGAAACCATGTTGCAGAAGAGACAGGCTGACAAGAGAGTGCAGCTAGTACCAAGGGAAGGCTTAGGACTCAGTGTTTGGAGTGAGGCAGGGTATATCTGTGGTACTGGGATGTTAGCCCAGTGCTACGGAGACAGGGAGTGTCATTCATTGTACCTGGCTTCTGGCATTCTTTGCACCATTATTCCAAATACTACAAATGTGATGGCCTATATGAAAAGGGCTAGAGTGAGGAGATGCAGAGACCAAGCTCACCAGGGCACTTTCTTCTTGTGGCTTGCTGCAGGGTCCCACTAAAGGGCAGTATTGCTGGCTAGAATTCAGGCCCCTCATTATTATTATTATTATTATTATTATTATTATTATTATTATTATTTGTTTCGTAAGTAATGATATGTGACTTTCTTTCCTGGCTCTTGCCAGAAAATGTCATGTCACTGGCACAATGGAGTTGTCTTTAAATTCACTTATCCTGTGTGATCTCCTAGGTCAGTCCTACAATCCTCTCTCCGCAGCCTCTGATCTGAGCCAGCTCTCGGCTGTCTCTTGCGTTATCTCTTGACTCACTAGCTGACTTCATGTACTGGCTTCTATCCTTATTTTCAGTAGAAGCAAAGTGATGCTCTTTGCTCCTTACATCGTCTGCACACCCAGGCATGAACTCAGAGCTGCTGGTCATGAGGCCCCATAGGGAGCCCTTAGTCCCTTCTATTTCAGAGTTCAGAGTGCTGTTAAGCCATGGAAACCTCTTTTCTATCCCGTTTCTTAAAAGCGTTTTATCAGCATTCTCTAGTCTCTTCCTAGATGTGCATCATCCTGCCGGCTTCCCAGTCTGCATTCTGCTCTTCTGTGAGTCCTTCCGATCTCACAGCCTCTTTGTTCTACCATCCTGCCCTGCTTCTCCTCATAATCATACCTTACCCAACTGTACCCAAGTCTTTCTCCTTCCAGTGCATTGAGGCCCAGCAGAAGGCATTTTGCCACATCATTCCTTTGGGGGCCATCTGTTTCCTTTTATACCACTATCCCTATTTAAATGGAAAGATGTCACAAGGAGTCCACTCAGCAACCCCAAGGTGGGGCTGCCCACAGGATGCTTTGCTCAGTAGAACTACCACTTTTAGGGGGAGAGGGGCGGAGTCTTTTTGAGACAGGGTTTCCTTGTAGCCCCAGATGGCCTGGTACTGACTATGTAGACCAGGCTGGACTTGAACTCACAGAGATCTGCCTGCCTCTGCCTCCTGAGTGCTGGGATTAAGGGTATGTGCTACCATGCCCAGCAGAATTACCTTTTTTTTTTAAAATAAGCTTTCTATTTTAAAATAGCTATGGATTATAGAATTATTGCAAAAAGAGCACCGTGGGTCCCAATTTTCCTTTTTCATATATTAGGATAATATAGTCACAATTGAACTGATATTGATGCTTTTCTTAACTGAATTCTGTAGATGTGTGTTCTAGGATGTATTGCATTGAGTTGTCATCTCTCCTTGGACTCAGCTGTAATAGTTCTCATGTTTCCTTTGATCTTGGCAGTTTTGAGAATCACTGGTCAGTCATTTTGTAGAACATCTTTTAGTTGGGATTTGTCTGGTGTTTTCTTTGTGCTTAGAGTGGAGTGGTGTGCACCATTGGGAGGAAGATCAGAGTTCAAATACCCCTCTCATATCATCCTAAGAGTACATGTTATTCATACAATTTATCATCATCAATGTTAGCCTTCATTGACAATGTATTATGAAATGACCCCCCCCCCCTTATATTATACTCTTGGAAAAAAGTCATCATGTGTAGCCCACACTTAGGCTGTGGGACATTGTATTCCACCTACTTAAGGGCAGAATATCAATATCAGTTTTCTGAAATTCTTCTGCATGAGACATTCTTCCCTTTTTATGCTTTATTCAGTCATGTGTATTGGTATGGATTTGTGGATATTTACTTGACAGTTTGTGCTGTAAATGCTTCTTAATTTTGTTGTTTCATTCTGCTTTGGCCATTGAGTGTTCTCTGATTTGGCTGTGATATCCCCTGAGAAAACCCCAGCTGTTGGTTGTTTTGAGTACTTTTTCACTTTCTGGCCCTACACTGAAGGCCCATTATGTGTCTTTCTTTTTTTTTTTTTTTAACCTTTTTTTAAAAAATTATTTTATTTTATTTTTATTTTTTTTAAGGTGCGCCTCACCACACCTGGCTTAAAGGCGGTTCTTAGCCACCATGTGGGTGCTGGGAATTGAACCCGGGTCCTCTGGAAGAGCAGTCAGAGCTCTTAACTGCTGAGCCATCTCTCCAGCTCCCTATGTGTCTTTCTTTACTCGGCCATTTCTGCAGGGAGCCCGGATCCCTTTTACTAATCTCCTACCTTAGTGTTGGGTGTATATATACATTGTTATTGGAATAGCCTTGCTCCCAGGCCTTCACAGATGATCCAACAAAGAAATATGTAAAACATATTGAATATTTATATAGCTATAAGTATTACCATATGTCACAGTCTATATCCATAGTGAGCTAAATACAAATTTACACTGATAACTCCTATTGTAACCCATTTCCATGTACACGGTTCGAGCTCTGGCTCCTTGCTCATCTGTAACACATCCCACTGTGACCCTGCCCCTGCCATTACCCATCCATTTGTCACTCACAGTGTATGTGTTTGCCAATACCATCTTCCCTGGAAACAGCTTTATCAACCAGCAAATGGTTCTTTTTTTTTTTTTTCACATAAATTTATTTATTTTTAACAAATCTAGACCCATGTTCCCGCTCATTCCCCCACCCCACCAGAGCTCGTGCATTCTGCCAAACATGCTTTCCATCTCTTAGTCTTTCTCAATATTTTCCATGGGGAAGTTGACTGTTTTGAGCAGAAGTTCACTGTTTCAGTCAGTTCTTTGATGCAGTATTTTCTGTTGTTGTTGTTTCCAAAATGCATTATGTCCAACTGCTTTGTACAAAAGCTCAGGGGGCCCTACACAAGAAATACTTACAACTGGGTAATTGGCACTAGCATCCACAGCAAATGGTTCTTATGTACAGTTAGCTCCTTTGCCTTTCTACAGTTAATTCAGTCACTTCCTTGCCCCTCCCTCTCCTAGTGAAGTCATTCTTACATCAGTAAAGGTTTGGGAGCCAAATTTTGCATTCCATCCTGGGATATGCCTCCTAAATTGCTTTTTTATTTGTGTACAGTAAGGCTTATTCTATTTTTGATCTTTTTGAGACAGGGTCTCTTTATAGCTCCAGCTGCCCTGGAACTCCATATGTAGACCAGGCTGGCCATGAACTCACAGAGATCATCTGCCTCTGCCTCCCAAGTGCTGGGATTAAAAGTGTGTGCCACCACTCCCAGCTGGCTTATTCTTTTTTGAAGGAAAGTCTTTTTTTAATGTTGTCTGGGTTGTTTTTGACGTCATGATCCTCCCACCTCTCAGCCTCTTAGTCATGGGATTACATCTCTGTGCCATTATACCCAGAAGGAAATATTTCCTTTTTCTTGGCAGTTCTGGGACTTGAACCTTGGGCCTTGAGCATGTAAGGTGAGAACTCTACAGTAAACCACATCCCTAACCCTTGTTATTTTGAGACAGGGTCCTGCTGTCTAGCTGTGGTTGGCCTCAAACTCGGAATCATCTTGCTTCAGCCTCCCAAGTAAAGGTTTATTGTTTTATTTTATTTTATTTTTATTTTTATTTTTTAAATATTTACCCTAGAAGACCATTCATAAGGGGACTTTTCACTATGGATTTCATTTTATTTTATTTAAAAATATTTTATTATTTTTTATTTTGTGTATATGAATGTGTATGCAGAGTATCTATATATATGTAACTGTACCTGTGGGGTATAGTGCCCATAGAGGATATAAAAGGACATTATATTCCTGGAACTGGAATTATGGATGGCTGTTAGCCTCCATGTGGATGCTGGGAATCAAACCTGGGTCCTCTGCAAGAGCAGCCAGTGCTCTTAAACACTGAGCCATCTTTCCAGCTGCATATTCATTACATTTTTTGATCTATTTATTTTAAAAGCTATTTTATTATTTTTATTTTTATGTGTATAAATGTGTTGGCTGAATATATATAAGTATACCATATTGTGCAGTTCCTTAGGAGGTCAGAATAGAGTGCTGGAACCCTAGGAACTAGAGTTACCAATGGTTGTTAGTCAGCATGTGGGTGCTGGGAATTGAACCCTGGTCCTCTGTAAGAGTGGCCAATGCTCTTAACTGCTGAGCTTTCTCTAGCCCCAGATCTATTTATTTTTATGTGTATCAGTATTTTGCCTCCGTGCATGTAAGTGCACCACATGCATGCAGTGCCCGTGGGGGCCAGAAGAGCCCGTCATATTCCCCGAACTGGAAAGCTGCCATGTAAATGCTGAGAACCGAATCTGGGCCCTTTGTAAGAGCAGCAAGTGCCACCTCTCCAGCTCTGCTAAGGTTGATACTGTGTCATAAAGTTCTATGGATTTTTCACGTATAATGTCACATGCCTTTAATCTTAGCACTCAGAAGGCAGATGGATCTCTATGAGTTTGAGGCCATCCTGCTCTACATAGCCAGGGCTGTATATTGAGACCCTGTCTCAACTAACCAGAGGAAAACAAAACAAACAACCTCCCCTCCAAAAAAAAAGACAAAAAAAAAAAAAAAAAGCAACAACAACCAGCCAAACAAAAAGTGTTCTGGATTTTAGTCAGTCCTCCGTACTTAATGTATTCAGCCTTCATCATGGCAACCACGAATCTGTTCATTATTACTCTAGTTTTATCTTTCCAGAATGTCACATAATTGGAATCATAGAATAAGTAATGTTTCCAGACTGGTTTCTTCATCTAGCAACATACATTTAAGATTCATCTATCTCTCTGTAGCATAATAACTCATCATTTTGGTTATCACATAATATTCCATTGTATCAATGTGTGACAGTTTATAGATTCATCTACTAAACGACATCCTTTTGTTGTTGTTGTTTTCAGAACTTGGCAGTTGTGAATAAAGCTGCTATACGCATTCATGGGCAGGTTTTATTTAGATCCAAGTTTTCAAATCAACTGGATAAATACCAAGGGGAATTTTCTTCATTTGAAAAAACTCCCATTTAGCATTTGTTTCTTCCTGGCTTAACCTGGACAATATCAGCACACTCTGAAAATTGGTAATTCTGCTTTGAGTTGCCCACATTTTGACCCGTTGAGCTATGTTTTTCTCCATCTGTAAGTGGCAAGCATTATCATCTCAGAGTTACATTTATTTGTGTGGGGGTGTATGTGTGCACACATATGGGCATGTGCATGCCACATTGTACATGTGGAGGTCAGAGGACAACTTATGGGAGTTGGTTCTCTCCTTCTACCATGTGTATCCCATGGATCAAACTCAGGTCATCAGGCTTGGCAGAAAAATTCTTTACATACCCCCCAACCACCATGTCAGTGGTTTAGAGAACTTTTTAAGTCCAGTAGGCACGGTGAAGGATAAAGGTAGATTTTGTGATTTGGAGCTAAACTGAGCTCTGAGGACCACTCCATTGTACTGAATAGAAGTTCTGTTCTGTAAGCTGTTTGTCCTTTGCTTTTTTCATTGTTGTTAAGGACTAGTAGCTCTGGGGAGGTTATGATGACAGTGACTCACGTGTGACTCGGGAGAGGGGCTGGCCCACATATGACCTTGTCAGTTCTCTGGGCAGGCTGTTGATGGCAGGGCTTCCAGGTAAGCCGGACTGGAGTCTGGCTGGCAGGAGGGCACTGACCACGGAGCTGAGTTGCTGCAGTTCATCCTCGCTGCCGGCTTTCCCATGTCTCTATTCACCAGCATGCCGCTGTCCTGAAGTTTTAGATACAGATACAGCGTTTGCTTACCCTTAATTTATTTTGATGTTTTCATGAATTTTCTTATTTACATACATTTTAAGTTATTTAAACATTTTTCTTCTACTTGATAAATAATGTTTCTTTTGAAATAGTTTTAGCAACATTGCATGGAAAGTACAGAGGGATCCCATGTAACCTCGCTTGCCAGGTCATTCCACACCTGAGTGACACATTGATTACAATTGATGAACCTACAGTGACCCATCCTTATCACCCAAAGTCCATAGGTCATGTCAGGTTCACACTTGCACATTCCATGGGTTTGGACAAATATGTGGTGATGAATGTCCAGAGGCAGGGGACTTTGCTTCCTGGAAAGTTCTCGTGCTCTGCCTAGTCATTCCTGGCTCTCCTCTCCAAACCCTGGCAACTACTGATCTTTTTACTGTAGTTGTTGCCTTTTCTAGAAAGTCATCTGGCTGGATTCATACAGAGTTCTGTCTTCTCATGGAGCAATATGCATTTAAGCTTCCTCCATGTCTTTTCATGATGTTCGAACATTGATTATTATTCTATTGCTTCATGCCCCAAAGTTGATTTATCCATTTACCTACTGAAGGATGTGTTGGCTGCTTCCAAGGTTTGGCAGTTATAAATAAAGCTACTGTAAACATCTGTGTGCAGGGATAAATTTTAATTTCATTCGAGTCAATACTAGGGCTTATAGTCTTATGGTAAGAATCTGTTTTGCTTTATTTTGCTTTAAAACTATTCTTATTGTAGAGCTGATGAAACCAAGGCACAGAGACGTTGAGTAACCTGACCTGAGTCAGATTTTTTGTTTACAGTAACACAGTTCCACAGATTGAGGGAACTGGGAGGGAAAGAAGTGGCCTGAAGGTCAAAGTAGGAGGGGCTGCATATGTTCATCTGTGGCAGAGGCTTGAAGTGGTTCAGGGCATCATATAGCAAAGAGTGTGTGTGTGTGTGTGTGTGTGTGTGTGTGTGTGTGTGTGTGTGTGCACTCAGTCATTGAGACTCTGCCATAATGGCTTTATCTAATCACAATAATTTCCTATAGGCTCACCTCTCAATACCATAATCAGAGTAGAATTCAGTCCTTTCAATTTCACCCTTTAAATTTCAGCCAGGAAGCTTTGCAAGCAACTCAAATCATATCTACATCATCGTATACAGCTAGTAAGGATTCTAGCTGAGCTTCAAACACAGATCGTGTGGTCCCCATAATCTACAGCTCGGCCATGCTGGCCTGGGGATGTGATGAATTTTGGTAGCCACTGCTTCCACTTGGTGTTACCTGCTACCACTGAAGATGGAAGAAGGAAAACCAACCAACCAACCAGCCAGCCAGCCAGCCAGCCAGCGAAAGGTTTTACCCAAAAGGCACTGGAAACCAGTAGCTATCATGTGGGGCAGAGGGAGTAAGTAGGATGCTAGACAGTTATGCATAAGTACAGTGGAAATGTGAGCGCGAGATCATGTGCAGCCACCTGAGGGGTCAAGGCAAGTGTCACAGACACTGTGATCCTCCCACTCAGAAGAATAAATGATAAAGAGGAGAATCCAGACAGAGGACATATCCTGGACATAAAGAAAAGAGATAGATGGACCTGGCACTTCCTAGACAGTCACAAGTGCTGACTTGCCTGCTCCAAGTTTTGACTTTCTCCTGCTGGTGGTAGGGGGAGAGAAGAAACATAGTGATGGTGGCAGGTTTCTCTCAAGCAGTGTGGAAGACATAAAAGGAACAAAAGGGTGTCTGGATCCAAAGTAGAGCCATGGCAGCAGAGATGGAGAAGATGGGGCTGAAGGGCGAAGACTAGGCCATGTAGACCTTAAGTGTTTGGATTTCTGAATTAGGGGGAAAGCAGCAGTGAGCCCAACAACAACATAGTCACCTCCAAGGCAATCACTTAGGAAAGCAGCAAGTGTGACTGACCCCTGGTGCATCAAGGCTGTATAGGATCTGCTTCACAGTTGTGGTATTTAAAACTCTGCTTTAGCACACTAGAGGGAGACCTAAGATGCCATGTTGTAAGAGGGATGTGCGGGAGAGACTTCAGGGGGTCTCTCGAAATGAGAGTGGCCCAGGCAGATCTCCTGCAGGGAAGCGGGCCTTCTTTCCCTGTATTACTTTTGTGTCACTGTGACACAGCACCAGAAACAACTTGGATTCGGCTCTCAGTTTCAGAGGTTCTAGGTCCATTAGTGCAAGGGAAGCATGTGGTGGAAACTTCTCACCTCCTGGCAGACCACAGCCTGGGCCATAACATTTAAAGGCTCTGCCTACTTCTGTCAGTTAGACCCTCCTTCCCCAAGGTCCCACAGCCCCTCAAAATAGCCTCAGTAGCAGGGGAACCAAGTATTTCAAATATGAGCCATGAGGAGACAGTTCGGATACAAACCTTAACAATCTAGTAGCTATAGGGACCTGAGTTCTACCAACAACCACGTGAGCGTAGAAAACGACTCCAGTTCTGCAGTGGAACTCAGTCTGATAGATACTGTGATTGTCGCCATGCGATACCCCAGGCAGAGGACTCAGGAGCTAGCTGAGTTGGAGCTGTTGACCCAGGGAAACTGGCAGATAATAAATTCTTGTTGTTTTAAGTTGTGAAGTTTGTGGCCATTTGTTCTTGAGCAATATGAAACTTAAGGGTCCCTGTGCAGCCATCCTTCTAATACCAGCATCCATTCTGCTTTTCAGGTCTGTCAGCTAGTGTTATGCTTTCATATCTAGCAATATAATGCAAATCCCATGCAAATATATTTCAAAGTAAAATTGCAAATCTTGTGGAAGATATAGGATTATAGGTAGTCAATAAAAGGGTTGCTAGAGAACTGCTCAAACCTGTCCACAGACAAATGAGAACTGGGCAGGGCGAGACCCACTCACAATCTATAAGAAAAACATCCAGCACACTGAAAAGCAACTAGGAGGATTTGAATATCTTTGAATATTAAGACACACCCTTGAGAAAGTGGAAGCTCTTACATAAGTTCTGTGAGAATTATCTTCTGTATAGTAATGTGGTCATAGTCAGAGGTGAAATAAAGTATGTCACGTTATTGTATAGTTATATCACAAAAATTACAATAAATCAATAGTTAATTAACTCAGCCCAGTCTACAAATTTAGGTGAAATTCAATATAATCTACACGTTCCATTTTTAGAATAATGCTTTCCATTTCAAACAGCTTATTTGCATAATTCTCTCATTTTCAAAAGATTAAGCTTCTGTCAGCTTTTAAATTTATTTTTTCATTATTTCCTGTGAGGTTATTCCAGTGTTCAAGGGCTTTTCCAGCGCCTGCTGTCCCTGGATAACACTTACCAAGGACCTTTTGAATTAGTGGGCAGTGTTGACCCAAACCTTTACTGGTGTGGATACTTCTTGATAGCCTGGAATTGGGTGATACACTTGGACGGGAGTTCAAAATGCCTGGCTTATTTAATTCATGGCTGGCCACTATGAACCCTCAGTGTCTCAGATGATGTACAATCTCAGTTCAACACTAACTACCCTCATACTAGATAGGAAAAATGATGAGCCTCCCAGAGTGGTCTGAGATGAACGAAATGTGTGCAACTTCTTTTCTGACACTGATCTAGGAAGGCCACCTCTTATGAAGGACTCTGGAAAATTCCTAGATAGAAATGAAAGATTGCTTACTTTATATTTATGTAGGACTTGTACTTTTCACAGTGCTTCCATAGCAGTGTTATTTTAATCCGAAGAGCTGTGGAGTGAGGCAGTTAAGT
Organism: Rhizomys pruinosus; assembly: GCA_009823505.1. Classification (NCBI taxonomy): domain Eukaryota; kingdom Metazoa; phylum Chordata; class Mammalia; order Rodentia; family Spalacidae; genus Rhizomys; species Rhizomys pruinosus. The sequence continues at coordinate 4,214,052 of VZQC01004878.1, read as the reverse complement.
AGCCGTCTGCTTTCCTCATTTACTATCGGAGAAAGCCAAGGCCCAGGGATATTAGAGCTGAGGTCACATGGCCCCTCACTCTGAGGTAGAGAGAGAGGATTATGTCAGTAATAGCTGCTGTTGTTATGGCAGCTACCATTTACAGTGTCTACCCCTGACAGGCAGTGTGCAGGTGGCTGTCATACCTAGCGTTTAATCTTTATAGTTGGCCACAATACTGTCAAGTTGATGTTTTAACCTTGTTACTGGTGAAAAAGTAGACTTGGGTGGGTTGCTTGGTGAGTGAAGGAGCTGAGATTTGAGCCCCGCTTCCACCTGATTCCAACACTGTGTTCTTTCTACCACACCATGGATGTTGAAACATATTTCCGTGCATCAACACTGTGCCCAGCACAATCAGGAAGGCCCCCATAGGATGCTTGTATGGAACTGGCAGTTCTATTTTGCAGTAGCTTCTGAGTCTGACTGACTGAGAAGGTTGGACTGAATCAAAAAGTGTTGTTCATAGCTCATTGGTTAAGAGCACTGCCTGCTTTTGGAGAGGACCGAGGTTCTATTCTCAGTACTTACATAGCAGCTAACACTTTGTAACTCCAGTTCCAGGGGATCTGACACCCTTTTCGTACTTCCATGGACATTGCATGACACATGTGCACTTCCATACATTCAGGTAATGCACTCATGCACATAAAATAAAAATAACAAAATATTTAAGGGGCTGAAGAGTGAAGAGTGCTTGCTGCTCTTGCAGAGGACTGGAGTTTGGTTCCCAGCACCCACATAGGCATCCATAATTCCAGTTTCTGGGGGGATCTGATGCCCTCCTGTGACCTCCAAAGACATTCCATAGCATGGCTACATTTACATACATGCATATATAATACACTCACACATATAAAAATAAAAATAAAACATTTTTTAGATTCTTATTCTAATTTCTTTTTTGGATACTTTTTTAATTGAATTTTTGTATATTTCATATACAAACATCTCAGTCAGTCTTAATCACCTTTATACTCCCTGCTCTGCTGGCACTTCCCACAACCCCTCCTCTGGAGTTCATAGAGTCTGTCATTTGCGTTAGGGCTTATTGTGCCTAATTAATCTCCTCTGCTATTGGTCAGTGCAGGTTCATCCACTAGTTAGCCTACTGTCGTCCCTCACTTTGAGAAGACCAGTTCTTCCTCACCCAACAGTAATCAGCTCCCAATATTTCTTCAGCTAAGATTGGGTTCTGCTTCCCATTTCTGTAGTTCCATGCTGGGTTTTTGTCTGGTTGAGCTTGCATGGGTCTTGTGCATGCTGACACCACTGCTGTAGGATCCTGTGAGCAGTGTCCCAGGAGCTTATAGGACTCATTTCCATATGGTCGTGCATCACCTCCCTGGCTCTTAAAATAAAACATATTTTTTTTAAAGCTCTTGTTCATTAGGCTGCATTGGAGACCAGCTTCTAGCTATTGAATAATCAAGATGATGATTCTTCAGTTTGGTGTGATAGTACATGCCTGTAATCCCAGTCCTCTGGAGGCTAAGGCAGGAGGATTAGGAGTTGGAGGCCATTCTGGGCCAACAGTAAAACCTTATTTTAATATAAAACAAAAAGCAGTCTCCATATAATTTTGTGTTGCTGCTATAACAAATTGCCACAAGCTTGCAACTCAGCAAGTTTACTTTGCCTGAATGGTTGATTCTCTCTGATCGTCCTTCCACATACATATCTCCTCTCCTGTTTCCCTCTTCCACTTTTTTTTTTTTTTTTTTTTGTATTTTTGAGACAGGATCTCCTTTTAGTCCCAGCTGGCCTGGAGCTCACTCTGTAGACCACGCTGGCCTTGAACTCACAGAGATCCACCTGCCTCTGCCTCCTGAGTGCTGGGATCAAAGGTGTGCACCACCACGCCTGGTGACTCCCTCTTCCACTTTTAAGGACTCTTGTTACTATGTTGGCCACTGGATAATCCAGAATAATGTTTCTAGGTCCTTAACTTAACAACCTGTCAAGTACCTTTTGCAGTGTTAAGTTACATGTTCAATGTCCTGGGAATTATGATGTGGACATCTCTGGAAGGGACAGGGTACACTTGTGGCTGTCTCCATCTCTGTTTGGTAGCATTAGTTGGCAGCCTATGTTTGTTCTGTGCTAAACTAATTGCACTTGACTTCCCAGAACCCACTGCTGTACAGAGTACTTTTGCCTTGCTCAATACTCTGGTGCTTTGAAGAACCTGAGGCTTGATCAGGGTTCTCTGAATAGCTAGTTGGGTAAAGGGTTGGAAAGAAAGGAGGTGGCTGAGTCAGAGCCAGGTCCTAAAATTTGGACACATGTGTCTCATGTTAAGTTGGTGTTCCTTGTGTCTCATGTTAATTTGCCCAGTGCAGGCAGACAGATTGCGTTGGCTTGTACCTCTGATTTTCAGTGGGAGTAAGCATTCTCACCCACCTCTCAGGGCTGCTAGAATCTCTAGACTATAATGCAGTTTTGCATATGTGCCCACAATGTAAAAGCCAAATATAATAAGGAGGGAAGCCACAGGATTTGTGATGGCTGAAATACAAAACCTTCTGTGTGCACACTCAGAGAAGAATGTATGTGTACACCTTCCTTCCCCTTGGCTGTCCACACCCTTGCCTGTTCACACCCTTAGCTGATACCCCCTGTCCTTCTTCTAGAAGGCCCTGAGCTTCTGCAGGTTCCCCCAGGCTTCACAAGGACCAGGTCCACGAAGGGAGTTCACATGAAGAGCAGTTCTTGCTCTTCCTCCCATCGTAGTTGCTTTCCTTAATGTTTTGTTTACTTATTTGTGTGTGTGTAGATGTTAAAATAACACTGGTAATAATGGCATCAAGATGGCTCCATGTCCAGCAGCACTTGTGTACAATCTCTGGAAGCATGCAGCAAAGCCACACCATGGTTGGTGCTGTATTCTAGTGCCTGTCACTGGGCAGAAACCCTAATATCACTGCACTTGTTTCTGAGATGTTGTGATGGTCTCCCACGCATGAGTGTTTGCAGCCTCTGAGATGTTCCATGGTACATTGAATCATTTTTAAACAATAACTTCTATTTTCTAGGATGTAAAGCTTAAATAACATTTATTAGATTTTTTTTTAGTGGGGGATAGCCTATAATAACCATTATGCATTTTGCATATTATTGTATGTCCTTCTCCCATATATGTGTTAAATAAAGCATTCTGGGGCCACATAAATACAGTGTTGTTGTCTCCCACGAGCCATGCTTTTGCTCTGTGAGGATTTCCTTTCCTCACAGAGAGAATCAGCAATGGCCAGATTCAAAACCAGTTTCATCACCTATTGACTTCCCATCTGCCAGGAAGAGAAAGGGGCTGGACTCTTAAAAATTGGGGTCAATTTTCACTGAACTTCTAGGACCTCGGTAGAAACAGCCTCTGATCAAGTGGCATTCTGCAGTTATCACATAGAAAATGTTGTTTTGTTTAAGCAAATAGCTCTCGTAATCATTTTATAAATGATCTGTGGCCTGCTGGGAAACTGCTCAGTGTGCTTCCACAAACTGTACTTAATGATATAATTCTCCCCCGTGTTTCTGTTCTGGAGATAGGTTCACATGCTGCTTCTTTATAGGCCATTTTTATAATGCTTGATTGATGTTCTATTGTTAGTGTCTCATGTAGGCCTAGTTCACTTGATTTATTGGGGAAAATTTTTTTTGAAAGCGTTCAGGGCCAGAACTCATGTTTGGGTATAGCTCTGATGTCCATGCAACACAGCCTAAGATTCAAATCCAACAGATTAAAAATAGAGGTGTTTTTTTTTTTTGTTGTTGTTGTTGTTGTTTTTTCCTTCTTTTCTTTCTCTTCTCAAGATCTTTTCAAGACGCTACAGCGTCTCCCTGTAGCCCCAGCTGTCCTGGAACTCACTATGTAGATCAGGCCTTGAACTCACAGAGATCTGCTTGCCTCTGCCTCCCAAGTGCTGGGATTAAAGTCGTGGGCTACCACGCCCAGTTTTCTGAGAGATTAAGAGTTTTAATGTCAACCTGTGCAAGCACCTTGTCTGTCTGTCTGTCTGTCTGTCTGTTTAATCTCTAGAACAAACAGCAGAGGAAGTTTGCACTTAAACTGTGTAGTAAATTTTGCTGAATAATACTAGTATGACAATATTTCCGTTTTCCTTTTCCTTTTTTTTTTTTTTGTCTTTTTGAGACAGGGTCTCCCTGTAGCCCCAGCTGTCCTGGCACTCACTTTGTAGACCAGGCTGGCCTTGAACTCAAAGATCCGCCTGCCTCTGCCTCCCAAGTGCTAAGATTAAAGGCATGCGCCACCACGCCCAGCTCTTTTGCTTTTTTATAAATTTTGTTTTTGAACCAACTTCTTACACAGTAGCCCAGGCTGGCCTAGAATTCACTATGTAGCCCAGGCTGGCCTGAGCATCCCAAATCCTGGGATTATGAGCATGTGTATCTGGGTCCAGTTTTCATTTTCAAATATTATTTGGCTGATACTAAGGTTAGCATTTTCTAAAGATACATAGAGTTTGAGTCATAGTGTGTATGTGTTAGAATAGTTGCATGTGTGTGAGAGAGGTCTAAGAGTGGTCTTTAGGGTTGGGGATGGAGGTCTGTGGTAGGATATATTCATAGCATACCTGAGACCCTGCTTTTGAGCCCTAGTGCTGCAGAAAAACAAAAATTAAAAAAAGAAACTAACACCTCAAAAGAATGGTCTTTTATATGCTGAACATTTCAGCTATTAATAACTACCCAGTAATTATCACTTGAAACTGGCATTATAAAAAACCAAAATAACATCCTTATCTAAGCAGACTTCATCTGTTTGAAACATGGAAAGTATTTAAAGCACTCATTTACTGATGATAATGATTTATTTTAGAAAAAGTGGTATATTTTTTTTAATGGTTTGCTAATACTTTTCTTTTTCTTTAAGAGAGGGTCTCATGTAGCCTGGGTTGGCCAGGTTGGACTTGAACTCTTCCTATCTGTTGATGGGCTCTTCAGCTATGAGGCTTCTCTAATCTGTAAATACATTTTGATAGTCTGGGAACCTCAGGGGTTGGTGAAATTATAGGGACTTGAAGGTAGCAGCAGAAGAGGGATGGGTTAGGTACTAAGCTAAGTCAGGATGCTTGAGAGCAGTCCGTGTTTCTATAAGTGAAAGATCCCTTGTGATTTACTCTCTTGGAGTCTTGAGTGAGGTGGAGTCCGGCAGTGGGGCTCTGTGATCAGAACTTTTGTTCTTTCCCTGATAAGATTGTCTGCTTCTCTAGAGCTGAACTTGCTCGTTCGTGTCAACATTATTTAAAGCAGCTCTTGAACAGAATTTGATATTTCTTTTAGCATTTCATTATGCCCCATACCACTGACACTCTTGATATAGCTACACTCAGGTTAGAAAATATCTCTGAATTTCTTAACAGATAAGCATTTACTGAGTGTGATAGTGCAACACCTGTACTCCCATAACTAGGGAGACCAAGGCAAGAGTGTCAGTGTGAATTCAAGGCAAGCTTTGACTCCAGGTTCTCTTGAATTACTTAGTGAGACATTAGGGGAATCTCAAAAATCCAAAATGAACCAAGCCAAGCCAAACCAACAACAATAGCAACAAAAACCAAGAGATAGCTCCGTGGGCCAAGTGTTTCCTGTCACAAGCACGAGGACCTGAGTTTCATCTCCAGCACCCGTATGTAAAATGGTGGGCATGGTGGAACACGTTTGTATTCCCAGATCTGGGGAGGTGGAGACATGACAGTCCCTGGGGCTCCTGGACTAGCCATCCTAGCCTAATGGGCAGCCCAGATCCCATTGGGAGACCTGGTCTCAAAAAAATGGTGGATAGAATTGAGGGACAACATCTGAGGAATGATACCAAGGTTGTCTTCTGGTCTCCACACACATGCACACCTGCATGCACATGCACATGAACACACACACAGACACATAGACACACAGACACACACACACACACAGGCACACACACACAGACACACACACACACACACACACACACACACAGACACACACACAAAGGGACAGAAGCAACTACTCCGAGGCCTTTCTACACTACTACTCACTTTATCAGGTTAGCTCTCCACTTCCTGGTACCGGCTTCCTAGTTCTTCTCTAAGCCTTTGCTGGAGGTCTTTACCCTTGTAGAGATGGTGAAGGCAGCTACTCTGTTGGTTTATTTCTATTTCTCTACCACCACAGAGTTGAGATTAAAGGTCTTGCCTACTGGCTGCGTGCTCCTGGCACAGGCTAGGAGATATAGTGGGAGATTCCTGTATTCTCTCAGGACTGTTAGTATTCTTTGATTTACTGAGTTGCTTGAGAAATCTCTCTGGCAGAGAAGACGAGGGATTCCAGAAATTCTTGCTGCTTTCTCCCTGATAAATGGCTAAATTCCTTTGCTCTACCTCCCCCACTAAAGAGGCCTAGGGGCAGGAAAGTGCTGAGCTCAGACTGATCCTGTAATTGACCTCTTTGTGTTTGTCATTTGCTCTTGATCCTTCTGATTGAGAATTATTGGACCATTAATTTTAATAATGATGATAATAGTAATTATTGTCATTGCAATCACACCATTCATTTAGTCTGGGCATTATCCTATTCATTTAGACTTAGATGATATAAACTAAAGTATCTGTATAGATTCTGGCTGTGGTTCTTGCTCAGCTAATGGGTTTTGTGTTACCATCACTCAGAGAGGGGTGTGATTGTCCCCTTGAAATTAAGGGAATTGTTTGGGGGTATTCAAATAATAATTGTATCTTTGAACTGAGAGTATTGTGTCTTTGAGTTCAGTGATAGCATGTGCTTAGCATGTGAAAGACCCTTGGTTCATTATGGTGTGCCTGTGCACACACACACAAACACACACACACACACACACACACACACACATCTCTGGTCTTCCAACTCTGTATGGTAGACTATTTGAATGGTTAGACCAGAGGTTGCCATCTGGTCTCTATATACAGATGTAGCCTTGCATTCACCCACCCTCCTCCACATGTATACACACTGTACACACACTCCCATAAACATGCAACACAGCGGTTCTATACATGTGACCTAAGGTTAACATTGTCTGGCGCACCTGGGAATTTGCTTGTCCTGCAGTCTCAGGCCATCTGTGGGGCCCCTTAGGATGGGGCTCAGCAAGTTGCCCTGTCACAGGCTCTTTAGGGCTTCTGACATTTGCTTGTCTCATCATTGTTAGCCTAAGCAACTTCCTTCAGATTTTTGTTCTTATTTTTTGAGACAGGGTCTCCCCGTATAGTCTAGGCTGGTCCTAGATTTGTTATCATCCTCTGCTTTATTCTTACCAGTTCTAGGATACAGGCATTTTATAATTTGTATAATACCAGTTTGAAAGTTGATACTCTTTTTTTTTTTTTTGGTCTTTTTTTCAAGACAGGGTCTCCCTGTAGCCCCAGCTATCCTGGAACTCACTCTGTAGACCAGGGTGGCCTTGAACTCACAAAGATCTGCCTGTCTCTGCCTCCCAAGTGCTAGGATTAAAGGCGTGCGCCACCACGCCCGGCGAAAGTTGATACTCTTTTTAAAAGTAGTGTGTGTGTGTGTGTGTGTGTGTGTGTGTGTGTGTGTGTGTATTTATGAATGTGGGGGGTAAGTGCTTCAGTGTACTTGTCAAGGTCAGAGGACAACTTGTGGGAGTCATTCCCTCCTTCCACCATATGGTCCTTCTACTATATGGGTTCTGGGGATCACACGTAGTTTTTCAGACTTGGTGGCAAGTGCCTTTACCCATTGAGCCATCTCACAGGCCCCAGAAGTCACTACTCTTAAGATGATTCTGTTGGATGGGGAAAGGCCTCAAGAGTGTTCACAGAGGGTATATGTGGGTTTCATGCTGGTGATTGGTCAGATGGAGCAGGATGTAAGACCTAGTGGAGCAGGCTGGGATTGGAATAGAGTTTCAAGCCAAAGAGCTGCTGGGTAATCATAGGATGAGAATTATGGGTACATCAGGCCCCTGTGTTAGAGCAGCCTGGGGAATAAAGAGCCTTGAGTCTGATTTCCCTCAATAGCAAGGATGTATCCTGTTGCTGGTCTGTGGTATCAGGTCTCTGGGCCACAGCTGCTCCTTAATGATCTGTGCCTCTGTGAACATCTGCTAGCTTAGGGGGTCTCAGTTGTTCGTGCTTCCACTATCCAATCCTTTTTCCGCTTTGAATGTATATAAATATACATGAAGACATAGAAATACTAATATAGTTACAGTCAGGTTTACCAGCCTGGGCAGCTTTCTTTTTCCTTTAGGTGATTTTTGAACCCATGGATGAGCTATGTGTTTGATGTGTAAGCTGAACACTCAGCAGGAGTCTTGGCTTAGTTATTTCTGCCTTGTCACAGTGCCCAGTACCCATACTCTTCATACAGTCTACAGGAGAGCTTGCAGAAGTCAGTGTAGTTTCTCAACCACAGCCTGACCTTCTAACCTCCCATTTGCTAATGTCAAGGAAATCCCATGTGTGAGGAATTGGCAGTCACTGCTTATGAGATTGCTGTTTTGAGAGAGCTCAACTTGACCTTTTAAGAACCCTCAGGATCTTATTAGGATTGTTTTAACCATTGTAGGTTTTTTATTGTAGCTGAAAAGCTGACCCTTAGTCTGCAAGAAAATTAAGGAGTGATACTGAAATATTCAGAAAGGAGCTTTGGCTAGGAGCCTATAGATTGTTTTGTAATAATAGGAGTGCTAGATCCTCATTTTATACTTATTTATTTAGAACAATGTAACAGAAACTGACCTTGAGCCCCTGATGCTCCCGCCTCCACCCCTAAATGATGAGATTATAGGTGTGCACCAGCATATTCCACTTAGATTCCCACTTTAAATTTATTTTAGCAACAGGTTGTCTATCTCGCAGGGGCTTAGAATGGATTAGAGGACTCTCCAGGCTGAAGAGGACGTAAGTTGAGGGGCTAGGAGATGAGATTCTATGCCATTTTGTACTGAGGCTGTGTGAGTACCCTGTTGGACATGGGGTTGTTGAAAGGGTCCAAAAAAAAAAAAAAAAAAAAAAGAGAGATGAAACAGGAATAGCCAAGGGCTGCAGAGGGAACTGGATAAGCTATCAAGTTTGATTGGAAGAAGGAGAGAAATGGGGAATTTGTGCTGCTGGGTAATGATATTCATTTGTTTCCTTTTTTCTTTTTTTCTTTTTTTCTTTTTCTTTTTTTTTTTTTTTTTTTACAATCTCACAAATGTTTGTCTGTCTTGCTGAATAGCAGCCAAAGCTGTGAAAGGCTTCCATCTGTATTTATTTGGGTTGTTTGTTTGCTTTCCTGATAATTCCCCAAGGAGTCCCACCTGCTTTTAGAGGGTAAATGAGGGAAAGGGGCTTGTCTTAGAGAGGAGACCCTTCTCCACTAGCTTGGGGCCATCGCTTCCCGATCCTCTTCTGCCTAACAGAAGTTCTTGTCTCTTGGTTTGTTTTCTGTGTCCAGAGGGATGTTTCTTTACCTTTCTCTCTTTCTTTTTAATGAAGAGGTTACTTTTCCTTCTGAGCTGTTGGCAAGGGTTTGCCCATAGCTCTGTGGCAAGGCTGCCAGCTTACTAGAGTGTGACACAGCTGCTGGGGCCGCCTGTCTCACAGGTTCTGCAGGGATCCAGTGCTGACACTTCTAGTGTCAGAAATACTGCGTGCCTTGAATAAAAATCCCAGATGCATCTTTCTGTTTCCTGTTTCCCATCTTTCCATTTTAATCTCCCTTCCTTTTGTGTGTGTGTGTGTGTGTGTGTGTGTGTGTGTGTGTGTGTGAGAGAGAGAGAGAGAGAGAGAGAGAGAGAGAGAGAGAGAGAGGAGGCGCAGGTGTTTTGCCACTCTCTGCCTTATTCCCTTGAGGAAGGATCTCTTGCTTAACCTGGAGCTAGGCTGGCATCCAGCAAGCCCCAGCAAGGTTCCAAAAGCCATAACATTTGGGTTACAGATGGGTATGTGCCCCCATGCCTGGCTCCTTATGTGGGGACTGGGGATTTGAACTCAGGTCCTCACACTTGTGCAGCAAGTGCTCTTACCTGCTGAGACATCACCCCAGCCCCCCACTCAATCCTTCTGAACTCCTCCTCCTCCTCCTCCTCCTCCTCCTCCTCCTCCTCGATAGTAGGTCACTCTGCAGCCTAATCTGCCCTACAATTAATTAATTCACTGTGTAGCTCAGGCTGGCCTTGAACTTGCAGCAATCCTCTCACCTCAGCCTCTAAAGTGCTGGTATTTCAAGTGTGAATCACTATAGGTCTGTTTTTCAACTCCCCAACAACCCCTGTCCTGGATCTCTCCCTGTTCCCTGTCTGTTAAAATAAAAAACCACAAACAGCTATGACCACTTTTCTGGTGTGAATAGTCTGCTGCCTTTGATCTGGCAGTTGTAGGGCTGCTCTGTCTCATCTTGGTTACTGAAAGCCTGGCTGGGCCTTGCCCTGGCTGTGAGTTTGTGTGGGCTCCTCTCCCTGAGTAGTCTTCCTCCTGTTAAACTAGCCTTCAGGACTGTCTGTGCCCTTTTTTATTTTGAGAACTTTCCTGAAAGGGCTCTGTGGTTTCCACTTCCCCATTGGAAGTTCTGTGTCTGTGGAAAAGTTTCCTGCAACCTTTTGGGGTTTGTGCTGTGTTCCAAAGGGGTGCTCACAAGTAAAAATGTTCCTTTTTATTAAATGATCTCACAGATGATCAAAAGCACTTAAAAACTGCTCCCAAGGCTTGGCAAGATTGCTGGCGTTCCCTTTACCTTTGGTCTGGGATTGCAGGGCAGAGAAGGTGTCTTGCCAACAGCCCTTGGCTGTCCTTGGGGACAAGGATGGAAAGAAAGGGAGGGAGGGAAGGAGGGGACCGAAAGGCTTTGAGGAGGCAGAGCTGTGCTTTCATCCTAGAGGAGGTTTTGAAACTGGGTTGGCATACTCTGTCCTGAAAAAAGTGAGCTTGCAGCAGCAGGAGTTGGCTGTTGAGCTGTGTCTTGGAGGACTGCTCGGGTGCATGGTGTCAGGCCTAATTCATTGCTCCCAAGAGGTCTGTTTCAGTTGGGGTTTTTGTACTCTGTGCTACTGGGAGAGGAAATGCCAGATATGGTGTTTCCTGAGCTCAGAGACTAGCCCAGAACCCAGCAGTTCTGTGATTCTTGTAAATATTTCTTCCTCTCTAGTGAAATGGGGGTAGGATGGTAACTAGAGAGTTCTTTTTCAACTCGTTGAGATAATTAAGGTATTTGGTGTGGTGGTCACTAAAGGGGAGTTGTCATTGTTATTTTATTTCCAATTTTTTGTATGTGTGTGTGTTCATTTATGTCTGTGATATATATATATATATATATATATATATATCACAGACATGGGGTAGCAGATATGTTTCCTATATCTGCTACCCCATTGCTGTGATTACAGGCACTCAAAACTACATCCAGGTGTTTGCATTGAGCTCAGGTCCTCATGTTTGCACAGCAAGAACTTGCTAACCAAGCTATCTTCCTAGCTCTGTTACTAATTTTTTACACTGTGCTGTGTAGAAATTGAACCCAGGGCTTCATGCATGCTGAGCTATATCCCCAGCCCTTGACATGTTATGGATAAGATTACTGGCAATTATTAATACAGATATCACTAGTTTTCTTTTTAAAGATTTTTAAATTTGTCTTTTTGTGTGTGAGTGTATGCCTGCATGTATGTAAGTGCACCCATGTTGTGCAATGCCTGTGGAAGTCAGAAGAGGGTGTCAGATTCCCTGGAACTGGAGTTACAGACGGTTGCTAGCTGCCATGTAGATGCTGGGAATCAAACCTGGGTTCTCTGCAAGAGTAGCCAGTGCTCTTAACCACTGAGCCATCTCTCTAGCCCATAAGATTTTACTTTTGAAATTATTTGTGTGTGTGTGTGTGTGTGTGTGTGTGTGCGCGCGCACGCACACACACACGCACACATGACTGCAGTGCTTGCAGAGGCCAGAAAAGGATATGAAATCTTCTGAAACTGCAGTCAGATGCAGTTGTGAGGCACTTAATATGGGTGCTGCGATCCAGACTCTGGTCTTCTGAAGAGCAGATGCTCTTAACCACTGAGCCATCTTTCTAGCCCCAAGAAATTATTTTTCTTGACCATGTGAACTTGGTGACATGTTTACTCTACTAAGTACTTTGTAGTCATTGCTCTTATAATTCTATCCTTTGGTTGTCAGCAGACTTGCTCTCTGCCTATGTCACCATGCATCTAATCCCTTCAAACCCCCAGGAATATCATGTTTATTTTGGCATCCTAACATCTTTAGTACCAGGCACAGTGTCTGCCCATAGGACAGGCTCAGTAGGTATGTGCTGAGTAAATAGATGAGAGCTCCTCCAGCTGGCTTTTCTTTTTAAAATCTGTTTCTAGATAACACATTTCCCTGCTCCACAGTGCTCGCCCTTACTTCATACAACATGCTTGCTTACTTGAACTCATTCTGCTTCTGCAGTTGCTGTATTATTTGTGTCCTTGCCTGTGTGCATGCTGGCCTCTTGACTTGAAATGCCTTTCATCTTTTCTATCATTACTCAGTCATTTTCTTCTTTCATGTGTGTGTCATGAAAGGCACAGCAGGCTACATGAAATCCAATTTCATGTATATTCCTTGGTCCTAGGTTGAATTTGTCTGAAAGCTTTATCTTTCCAAGTAGCTTGTTAGCATCTTTCCAGCAAGGACATGCTACATATTGTCTACTCACTACAGTCATAGACCAAGATTGGGTATGTGAATGGGGTTTTTATTTTTTCCTTTCTTGGTGGTGGCACTGGGGATTGAACGTAGGACCTTACCCATGCATGCTCAGCAAGCACTCTACTACCAAGCTACTTCTCCAGCTAGCTTCTCTATCTTCTTTGTCCTCTCTCCGGGGTCTCATTCTATAGTCCAGGTAGGCCTGGAACACTGTGCACCCCAGTCTGCCCTCAAACTCATGCCCTCCTGCCTCAGCCTCCCAACTGATGAGGATACAGGTGTGTGTCAACGTGCCTGGTTCTATCTGTTTCTGCAAATAGCATGAAGGTAGTTCCCTGTTTACTCTTACAAGCTCCTTGTGCTCACTGCACTGTCCTCTGGATGCCAGTGGACCTGCTACCTTTCTCTGAGACATTATTCGTGGATCCTTGAAAGTCCTAGTTAAGGCAATGTTAGCCATCATGCCTCGGCATCTCCAGTATCTGCTGCATAGACATTGTCAAACTAATTACAGTGGCAGGCCAAGGAGGTAAAGCAGTAAGAATGATTGCTGATAGAATAGTCTTGCACTAGCTGTCAAGGGGGAGTTGGTAGGAAACTGGAGCTGGAGAGATGCTAAGTAAACCTCCCATAACCATGTCAGCTGTGCAAAGCCAACTCTAATAGAGATTAAGATGATGTGGAAAAATGAAAGATCATATTCTATTATAAAGTAAACATTTAAATAATCAGACTTTATAGACTGCCAATTGTTTTGGGGCAAAGAGTCTCTGACCCTTAGCAGATGACAAGGAGACACGAATTGAGTGGGGGATTCTAAGGCAGAGGATGCTGTGCTTTTTGACCTCTTCTTTCTTTTTCATATCTAGTCCAGCTCCTGGTCCAGGCAGCAGCTTTTCATGTTCCCGTTGTGACTAGAGGGCTGAGGATAGAGCTTCTGAGCTGTCCTCCTTTCTGCTGTTCCTTGCTAGGAAGAACCAGTTCAGCCACCAGGGTGTTGGTGTTTACTAACAAGTGTGTAGAAATGCACATTTTAGGGACAGAGTCCATGTGCTTGAGTAATGATTAACTGCTGATGGCATTGCCTCGTGTGCTATCACAAAGACTCATGAAACAGTCTTCAGTGAAAGTTTTTAGGCCAAGGCAGAGACCACACGCAGACATGAAAGATGGTGTTTTGATTAAACTGGAGGAAACAAAATGAAAAACTCCTGTTTTGTTAGCTGTGTCTAGCCTAGATGATGGCCATTCCCACAGTGCGTTTTTGTGCAGTGGAGGGGACAAGCATAGGGGTGTCCTGACCAGTGAAGGGGATGAAGCTGAGATTCTTGGCAGCAAGCGCACTGGTCATGGTTTCCTTCTATAGCAGGGTTTTTTTCAGATCTGGGAATTTTTCAGATCTGAGTCTGGAGTGAAACAAGTGAATTGAGACAGTTCTGATTAAAAAAAAAAAAGCTAAGATTCATGTGAAGTGCTTTTCACTTGGAAGCCCATAAAGAAAGAGCCCAAGACATAGGCAAACAGTAAGGTCGAGTAGGGTCCTTTCGCCCAGCCCTTCTGGAGCGTAGGAGAGAGGAAATACTGGTTACTATGAGTCAGGCCCATAAGCTGGGTTTGGTGAATTTCTTTCTGGAACCGTTTCCTATTACCCAACGATCTGCAAGGTCACACAGCTGAGAGACCAGAATGGCCGGTCTCATGGTGTGGGCAACCCAAACAACACCAGATTAACTTGGTTCCCAGGTACATTCCTCAGGCCTGTGGCTGGAGAGCTTTGCCTGCACTGGCACCGGGAAGAGGACAGATTCTCCACCACGCTGACCTGGGGTGGGCCTGTTCTGCTACAGCTGCTGCTGAGTGGCTGGTAGGGGGTGGGGTGCATATCTTAGGCCTGATGGACTGGGTTCTGCTGTACCTCCTCCAGGCAGGTTTGACCTAGAAGACAAGTCAGGAGGATGTGAGGGAGGATGAGCAGAGTGTGGGAGAGAGTGATGCTCATTTGGGGCCTGGGAGCCAGGGCCAGAGTGACATTTTAATTACACAGTGAGCTGTCAGGTCTATAATCTTGCAGATGGCCCTTCTTATTTTCCAGTCACCAGAGGCATCTGCATATGAATCAGAGGAGCGGAGGCTTAAACTTTCTGATCCTGGTGAGGCTGCCTTCAGTTTAATCTTTTGTGATCTTGTCCTGGGTGAAGGGAGGGTTATTATAACTGGCTTGCAAGGGACTTAGTTCAGATATTTCTAGAGCTATTTTTAAGAAACTTAAGACTAATGTCAACCCTACGAGTCACCTGAAGATGGTTGCGGGGTCTTGAATTATTCTTAAGGCCCTGACTTCTGAGAGAATGGGGCTCAGGGACCTGGGACGCTTGATTTCTCCCTGTAGGCTTTGGAAATGTGTACAGCAGATTCTATTCCTCCTTCTAAAGTTGAATTCATTCTTTCATTGTTTTTATCACTTCATTTATTGATCTGATATTTACTGAGCATCTTCCCTATGTCATTCAGGCCCTGAGAAAATTCTGGCCACGTGGCTGACTTACTCTTTGCCTGTCTTCAGAACTCAGATGAGGTCTTCAGCTTCACTCTGTTCAGATGCAGCTTCTGAGGCCAGAGAGGGAGATGTTTTATTCAGGATCCCAGGATTTAGGGCCATGTTTTCCTGGGTAGCAGGCAAGCAGTTGGAGGGCAAGATCAGAGTTTCCCTTTCTGCTTCCTGCTCCAAAAAGAACAGCCACTAGGACTGATGGGTTTAGTATGGCAAAAACGATCCTTACAATTTTTCTTGTCCTGCGCCATTCTAGAAGCTTCTAGCTCCTAGCCTCAGAGGAGCAGAGATTTGCAAGTTTGCTCTCTATTTCACCAATGGCAGTTTCAGCCTTCATTCGACCATCAAATTATGTTAGACTCAAAGCTTTATGTTTTAAAAATTATATTATTTTTATTTTATGTATGTAAGTGTGCCCATGTTGTGCAATGCCTGTGGAGGTCAGAAGAGGGTGTTGGATCCCCTGAAACTGGAGTTGTAGATAGTTAGCTGCCATGTGGGTGCTGGGAATTGAACCTGGGTCCTCTGTAAGAGTAGCCAGTGTTCTTTACCACGGAGCCATTTCTCTAGCCCTTGATTTCACTTTTTCAACAGAATCTTACAAAGATGTCATTAAAGTATGGGAGAAGGGGCCTGCTCTGATGTTAGACTCTGCAACGCTAAGCTACTTTTCACTGGTTCCTTGCTCCCACTGGTTTAATTTAATCTTTTAAACCTTTATAAGGCACTGTAGATAGCATGATCCCCACTTTACTGAGGATAAGCGGCAGGCACATGGAAGAGCTGGCTGAAGCTTGTGTCCCTGTCTTTCCCACCTTGATTCCCAGCCCCTCAAAGAGGTGGACAGGGAGGTGAAATCAGAGTTGAGTTGTTTCTGGGTTTTCTCTAAGGATCTCAGGAGACTGGAGCTCTGGGAGATTCATCAGATGCTCCTGCACAGCAAAGCATAGGGAGGGAGGAAGAAAGGGAGGGAGGAAGGGAGGGAGGGAGGGAGAGAGAGAGAACACATTTAAATATTCATAAATTCTCTTGCTTCTGAAGTGAGTGCTCAGAACTGCCAGTCTCAACCTCGTTCCCCCAGAGACGCCTCAAATACAGGGATACAATTGGATAAGCTACTTTTAAAATTCAGTGTTTTGTGGATAAAAAGCATAATTCTGGGTTTAAGGACAACTTCAATAGAATGGCCTAATTGTTTAATTTACCCATTTGAAATCAAAGACTATTAATTTCATATGCAAATGCAAAGTAAGTGAGATGCAAATTAATGCTTTGGTCCTAATGTCCAGAAGGCAGTTGATGCCCAAAGTGGTGGTGCAAGCAGAATGCGCCCAGAGTTGGACTCTGTTTGGTACTGGAGCGGCTTTCTGTGTGAGGTCTTAGGAAACCCACTCATTCTTGTGCCTTCGGTTTTTCCATCTGTGTACTGGGAGAAGAGTGACCGAGCGGCCTGTTGCTACTCCAGACCAGGGCTGCTTTAGCGAGCTGTGGTGTTTGCAGGGAGTGGACCTGCTGCTCACCTGGGAAGGTTAGAGGCCCTTGTGTGAGAGTGTGTGTGTGTGCACGAGCACATGGCTGCACACTTGCCTGTGGTTCTGTTGTAGCTGTCATCCTCAATGGCCTTTCTAAGTTTTGTTCTACAAGAACTTGGCTTACAACCATTCTCTGGGCCTCACTCAGGATTCACTGAGGACACAGAATTGCCCTGCCGCATCCCTCTGCTCAGAGACCAGAGAGGTCTGTGTCTCTCCCACCCCCTTGGTGGGCCTGTGAAAACAAGCTGAAGGAAACCTGGCACTGATACTCCTGTTTCCTGGGGCTCTAAGCCTGGAACTGGGTGCAGAGAGGATGATTTCCAAAGAGCTTCCAAACTTGGGGCTTTTGCTGATCTGGGATTTAAAAAATTCTGGAGTTGGTTTAGATTGATTATTTCCTGTGTAGAAGGATGACTTGTGGAGAATCAGGGGGTCTCCAAAAAGAAGAAATTATTGGGCTGGCTGTGTTGGCACATGCCTTTAATCCCAATACTCAGGAAGCAGAGGCAGGTGGATCTCTATGGGGTTGAGGCCAGCCTGGTCTACATAGAGAGGTCTAGGCCAGCTAGGGCTACATAGTGAGAACTGTTCAAAAGGAAAAAAGAAAGGGATTATCTCTGGTTACATTTCAGGGCCCTGATTAGCCCTTTTCCTATTCTGAGCAAGAGGAGATGAGAATTTAGGTTGTGTTGAGATATCTGGAATGGAGTGAAAATCCCATTTCCCATTCTCTGGATACAAGTTAGTAGACACACCTGGAGCTTTAGGATGAGTCAGAACAGCATTAAGGAGGATAATGACATATGGAATATGTTCAGAGAAAAAAGGAAGAGCTGCCTTGGTCTATGGATTGCGAGTTGGGGTAGAGATTTCAATGTCAGGCTAAGAACACTGGTAATTTCCATGCTTGACTATAGAGATGCTTACAGTGATGCTGTAGGACTTTGAGCTGGGGGTGTTAGGGACAGAGAAACTTTTTTACTTTGAGGGAGTATGTTGCTCAATTTTTTTCTTGTTCATCAAAATGTCATACTCATTGCAAAGTATTTGAAGAGTGAAGAAGAATAATAAAAAATGGAAGAAAAAAATGGAAGACCTGTAATATCCCTGTACAGAAGAAGCTGCTTTTCATATTTGACACAATCTGCTCTTTTGTGTGTTTTATTTTTCTTTTCAAAGTTAAAATAGGATTCAGAAACTTTAAATCTTTTTATGGATGATTACTGGCAAGAAAGATTTAACATTACATTTAATAATTTGTGGAAAACATACATTTTAATGGTTTCATAATATTTTGCCCCAAAGCTGTAGGGTGATTTTATCTAATCATTTCTTCTAATGTGAGCCATTAAGTTTGTATTCTAGTTTGTGCTTTTACAGTAAACATTATCATACATAAATTTTTACATGCATTTTCGATTACTTTCTTGAGTTAGAGTCCTAGAAGTGAAATTTGTTGGATGATTGAAGTAGAGGAATAGTTTTAAACTCTTGATACAGGTTGTCCTGCTGTTTCACACAAAAATATCAGTTTACAATTTATAGCAGTTAAGATGCTTTTCTCCAAGTTTTCAGAAGACTTTACAGCTGATTTGAATCAAGGATGAAAAACACACATCTGTACTTCTAGCACTCCATAATCATAGTATTTGAGAGGGTGAGGGAGGAGTATCAGAAGTTCCAGCTAGGCTAGCCTGGAGCCCTTGTTCCAAACGCACACACACACACACACACACACACACACACACTCCACAATAAAAATCGAGACGTATATTGTCTGTTGATTAGTAAATTTAAGGCTAGTTTAGCAGCAGGTATACTTGGATATAGGGGCTCCAATAATGTTATAGGATTCCAGTCTTCCCTTTCCCTCATCAAGAAGGCTTTGTTGGGTATGAAGGGCCAGTGTTTGTGGTGGGCTTTTGCAAGGTAGCTGTAGCTGACCCTTGAATCAGCAGACACTCCTAGTGTAGTCTGAATCTACCTAGGAATTACTCATTTTATGATCCCATTAGGGCTGATTTCCTGACATCAACAAGGTTGTGTTTTTACTATGAACTTTTTTATGAGATAAAGGAGGTGGATTATGGGACCTTATGGGGTTATTCATTGTGCTATTTCTTCATCTCATGCTTGTTTTCCTGTCTGTTTACTCCTCCATCCATGTCATAGAGTCGAATGAGCCTGGACCATGAGTTAAAGATGTGTATTCTCATCCGGGTTCCAGTGTTGCTCCATCCCTTAATTGCATTGACTAGAGCATAGAGGGAATGGGGAACAGAGGAACAGTTCCTCCCTCCCTCCCTCCCTCCCTTCTTCCCTCCCTCCCTCCCTCCCTTCCTTCCTTTTTTGTTTTTGTTTTAAATTTTTATTTTTAGAAGGTTTTACCACATTTATTTATTTGTGCGTGTGAAGGGGCACATGTGGCACGCGTATGTGGAGATCAGAGATCAACTTATGGCTATGTGGATCCTGAGGAATCAAACCCAGGTCCTTAGATTTGGAAGCAAGCCTTTAATCTTTAAGCCATCTCCCAAGCCCAGTTTTTATATGTATGTATATTATTTATTTATTTATTTATTTATTTATTTATTTATTTACTTATTTATTTAGAGCCAGAGTCTCATGTAGTCCAGCCTAGCCTCAAACTTGCTATGTAGCTGAGGGGGGCCTCCAACTCCTGACATTCTGCTTCTACTTCCCAACTGTTGGAATTGCAGCTGGATTAGCTTCCTGCATCAGCCTGCCCAGGTTAGCCAGGCCTGTCTTGTCTGTGCCCTCCCCAACTCTGTAGTGGCTCATCATTGCTCCTAGGGCCCAGACTCCTCCATCCAGCCTCAAAAGACACATGGGAGTGATCTGGCCTTGGCTGGCTTTCCACCTTGCTTTCTTACTACCATGATCTTCGTGCCTCAGGTCTTCCCATGTGTTATCCATCTCCAGCGTCCCCAGCCCAGAAGTTTTCGATCATCTTTCAGGTATCTATTTATGCACGGCTTCCCCTGTCCTCATATATACTTTTTTTTCCTTAGGATTTATTTTTAATTCTGTATATCTATATATGTCTGTGTGTGTAGTTCTGGCCATGTGAGTGCAGGTGCCTGCAGACGATGGAGGTGTCAGATCCCCTGAAGCTGCAGTTACTAGCAATTGTGAGCTACCTTATGTGGGTTCCAGGAACTGAACTCAGGTTCTCAGGAAGAGCAATATGTGCTTTTAACTGCTGAGCCATCTCTCCAACCTCCTTACCCATCTTTTAATTGGGAGCCTGAATAACCGTTACCTATGGCGAGAGAAATAATGCCCTGTGATACTACCATCATGTGGGTGGTGGTGGCCGGCTTTGAACTCAGGTCTAGCAGCTGATCAGTAGGTGTCAGGGTGGTATAATACTCTGAGTACAATTCACAGCAGGAACTGGGAGGAAGATGTTCTGGACCTGGCTCCTTGGGCACATTCTGTGCCTGTATGCCTTGGGCGCAGTCCCTGCTCAAGCCTTTTGCCCTGTTGTGTGGAGCTGAGGCTTTTAATCATTGCACCTGCTCCCATCTGTTTAAGTGGCTTTCTGAAGTGGAAGGACAGAGGAATGTGTATGTCATGCTCAGGCTTTCTGATTTCCTAGAAACCATTATGAATCTGAATCACTGTATGCTGTCCGTGCACATGTTTGGCTCTGGGTGCTTGTGTGGGATATGGATGGATGGTCATTTGTTTACAGGGTAGGAGTCAAGGCTTTGAGAAGAATGACTCAAATTTATCCAAAATTTTGCTGAATTGGATTTTTTTTTTTTTTGGTCTTTTGAGACAGGGTCTCCCTGTTAGCTCCAGCTGTCCTGGAACTCGCTATGTAGACCAGGCTGGCCTTGAACTCACAGAAATCTGCCTGCCTCTGCCTCCCAAGTGCTAGGATTAAAGGTGTGCACCACCAAGCCTGGAAGTGAATTGTATTTTTTAAAAAATTTATCTATTTTTTTTGGGGGGGGGCAACCAAACATTTTTAAATTTTAATATTTTTGTATTTTTTTCTAATCAGAATCTCACTCAGTAGCCCAGGCTAGTTGGCAACTCACTCAGTAGCCCAGGCTAACTCACTATGTAGCCCAGCAGTCCTCTTCCTTCATCCTGTCCAGTGCTGGAATCACAAACATGTGCCGTTGTTCCCAACTCCCTTCAACTAAACATTCATGAGTTGGGATAACACAAGACATTGGAACTGTTTGCTAATACTTGATTTAGCTCAAATATATGGCTAAAAATCACCCTACTAATGAGCTGGTCCTGGTGACAAAGCAGATGCTTAGTATAGTAACTTATTGATTACTGTTCAGGCATGCCTGTGCCCAAATACACATCACTCCAGTTTTTTCCCAGGTGTGGGATCAGTTTGAGATGCATTTTTGGCACGTCTTAGGAATTAAGATTACCTTTGTTATACATGTTTAGGCGTTTAGTCAATAGGAGTGGAGCTTACTTGTGCCACCAGATAATAGGTCAGAACGTTGAAGATGAGTGTGACTCTTTCCTGTCACCAACCTCTGATCTCTTCCAAGGTAGACTATAGCTATTTTTTTATTCACTATTAAGTGAATGGAGACCAGAGAAAACACAGCTCTTTAAGTACGATGTTCCTTAGGAAGGGGATTTCAAGGTAAAGGGCTTCCTTCCTTCTCTGAATACCACTTTAATACGCAGTATTCGTGCTCCTGTTTGCATTTTTCATGCAGAATAACATGTGGAATTTTCAGGAAATGTTCCTGTGTTATCCCTGTATTAAGGAAGGCCAAGAGGTATGTTGACGGGTGCCTGGCACAGAGCAATCATTTGGGGAATTGTAGGTGTCATGTGCTAGGTCTGCCTGTTAACAACTGCTAGTGTGTGTGTGCGTGCATGCGTGTGTGTGTGTGTGCATGTGTGCACATGTATTGTGTGTGCACGTGCGTGTGCGTGTGTGTGTGTGTGTGTGCGGGAGGGTACAAAGTTCTGCACTCGGTAGACCTTGTTCTATGGGCCAGCTAGGGCTTTGGGAAGCTTTAGTGGTTCTTTGGTGTCAGAAGTTCTTTTGGTGTCAGAAGTCATAAAAGTTTATATTTGGCTGTGCTGTCTCATTAGAGACACTGTTCCTGCTCTTGAAATGAAGACCCCCTGAGAAGGACCTGACGTTCATCTGTTTATACTTGGAAAGGCAAAGTAGGGGCAGAAAGCATTGTAGAGAATGTTATACCCAAACAGGAAAACTCAAGAGGAGGGTAGGGAAGTGGATGGATGGATGGATGGATGGTGTGTGTGTGTGTGTGTGTGTGTGTGTGTGTGTGTGTGAGTGAGAGAGAGAGAGAGAGAGAGAGAGAGAGAGAGAGAGAGAGAGAGAGAGAGAGAGAGAGAGATTCAACTAGTGGCTGGAATAGTGGAATAGGGTAAAGGAATGTTTAGTCCAGGAGCTTTGGAAAGGAAAGGGGACTGTATAAGTATTTTAAACCTGTTTCCATCAGGCAAGTTCAACACCATTCAGCTGCATCCTAAGCTTTAACCATCCAGTTAGAAAAAAGGGATATTTGCTGGCAGTGGTGGTGCATGCCTTTAATCCCCACACTTGGGAGGCAGAGGCAGGTGGATCTCTATGAGACAGAGGCCAGCCTGGTCTCCATAGCAAGTTACAGGCCAGCTGTGGCTGCAGGGAGACTCTGTCTCAAACACACACGCACACACACACACCACAAAAGAAAGCCAAACAAAACCCCCAGTTTTCTCCTGATTCCTAATTTGATTTGACTCTTGGAGTATAGACCAATGTGTAGACAGTAGCCCCGTCCCTCTCAGGAATTGGCAAGCTGGGTCTGTAGACAAGACCTGTGCTCCTCCAGCTCCTGTGTTTAAAATAAACAAATCTGCATCCATGTGTCTCTTTTGCACCATAGAACAGAGCTGAGTAGCTACGATATTGACAGTCCTGTCCTGCAACACTCAAGTTACTCTCTGGCCTTGTATGGAAAAGCTTTGCTGACCTTTGGCTTAGCTTTGTTATAAGGGGGGGGGGGTTGCTAGGTTTGTATATCACAGTGATTTTTTTTAAATTGATATCTGAGTACACCTTATTTGTTATCAGTTGCAAATAAAACAGGAAAGGAAAGGAACATAAAAATTGTTGCAAGGGGACCATGGAGAGAGGCTCATTCTTGATATCCTTACCAGGCAAGGCAGCTGTGCTTAGAAGACTTAACTGTGTGCTCATGACAATTCCCTTTACTTATTTGACCCTTAATTCCATTCTTTTTAAAAAAAGAATTATCTTTAATTATGTGCATATAATATATATATATATATATATATATACAAATATATATATATCTTTATGTAGGTATGTGCATGTGAGTGCATGTGCTCTCAGAGGCCAGAAGAGGGAGTCAGAGCCCCTAGAGCCAGAATTACAGGCAGTTGTGAGCTACCAGATATGGGTGCTAGGAACCAAACTTGCAAGAGCAGCACGCACTCTAAATCATTTAGTCTTTCTCCAGCCCCCACCCAAGCCTCAGTTTGGTTAGCAGTAAAATGGAGATGAGGTGGTGGGTCTCATAACGTGATTGCTTGTCTCTGTAAAGTGAAGCAAATTCATCTGGGCCTCCTATAAATGGCAGAAGGGCTGTATAAATAGAAGGAATTTAGCAGTGCCCATTTGTGCTGCTGCAGCTGCTGCCAATACGTGCTTGTAAAACTACCCTATTATTTAGAGACTGAGAAATATTTGGATGGTGGTAATGTGCTGCTTTGGGAGAAGCAGTCACCGGTGGGGTTTTTATCACATAATTAGAGAGTAGTTAAATGTGCTAGTGACGAGAAGCTGCGCATGCTGCCGCTCTGCTTCTACGAGGGCCAGGCCTCGAACTTCAGCCCCAAGGATGCCTCAGAGTGTTGTCCTTGCTCTGGTCCCTTTTGTAGTGCTGGCTGGGGGCCATCAGAAAGCCTGGGGTGTTCTGGGTCATTTTGGTACAGTTACCAGTGCCACAGTGGTCTGCAAGATGCTCTCACAGTGACACAGTGGACAGACGCCGCATGTGTGATGTGTGGGAGGGTAAGGCAGGACACCTAGGGAACAGTAGGATCTGGGAAGTTCCCAGGTGAATCTGAGCAACACACAGCTGTTTAAGCAGATTCTCCATTGACTCATTGGTTCACTCATTCATTCATTGTTCTTATTGAAAAAAAGTGGGAATACCAGGTACACTTTGTAAGCTTGCAGTCAAAGATCGAATGAATTACAGAACTGTTTAGCAACGATCTGGCATAGAATGAAAGTTCACAAAATGGTAGTGTTTATTTTATTTTTAGTGTTCTTTTCTATTTATTCACTAGTCATTAAGTCCCCCTCCTGTTGCAGGCACTGTGGAGCAGAGGTAGGAGGTTACCACACACGGATTCTGGTCAGCCTTGACTTCTGCTGGCTGGCTGTGCTGTGGGAGGACCAGCGAAACATGGGCCTCATGGATTTCTCCCAGTGAGGTCAGCAATGCCACAAATGTCCCTTAGCTCAGCCTCTTCCCCTGCCAGGGCCTCCTAGCCTACCTAGTCAAGTGTTACCTCAGTCATGGGACCCTTCCTCCTGATTAATGCTGGCTGTAAGTTACCAGCTTTTCTCAAAATCCTGAAGTACAATTTAACTTTGGCTCATATCTCCTTTATTTTGGAGGTCAGGAGGGGAGGGAGTTGGGTTTTGTGTATTCCAGGCTGGCCTTGAATTCACTTACTATGTAGCTGAGGATGAGGGTGACCTTGATTTCTGATCTTCCTGCCCCTACCTTCTAAATGCTTAAATTACAAGTATGAGCCACCACACACCATTTATATGGTTCCAGGAATCAAAGCTTGGGCTTCATACATGCTAAGCAAGCACTCTCTCAACTGAGCCACATCCCTAGTTCTATGTCTTGTATTTTTTTTAATTTTTATTTATTTATTTTTTTATGTGTATGAAAGTATTGTCTGCATGTAGGTCTGTGCACTCGTGTCGTGCAATGCCGCGGAGGTCAGAAGAGGGTGTCGGATTCCCCTGGAACTGGAGTTCTCCTGGAATTGGAGTTACAGACAGTTCTCAGCCGCCATGTGGGTGATGGGGATCGAACCCGGTCCTCTCCAAGAGTGGTTGGCGCTCTTAACCGCTAGGCCATCCCTCCAGCCCTGATGTCTTGTATTTTTATAGTGGTTTCATGCAATGTTTGATTGCTGGGTACACAGCTCTGCTCTTGGGAAGTATTGAAATAGGTCAGTTCTAATTCAGTTTAGCCATCATTCATTAGACTTAGACATCTATCTCCTTTAGGGTTTATCATTCTCATCACTACATTTTGGACCAAATAATTCTTTGATGCAAGGAGCTGTCTTGTGTACTGTAGCTTGTTCAGCAGTGCCCATGACCCCTGACCTCTGCCCTCTACCTGCCAGTAGCACCCACTGGGTGTGACAATTAAAAAATATCTCCTGACATTGCCAGATGTTCCCTGAAGAGCACAGCCACCCTGGTTGGGATGCACTGATTCTCTGTTCTTGACGCCGCATGCATCTTATCTTCTCAGTTATGTTAGAAATTCTTTGGGGAGAACTTCCTCCTCAGTGCCTCTTGACCACAGAGTCAATGTCCAATGACTGTTTGGTTTCTTCACATGCTCAGCTCATTTTCCTGTTTGACCCACTTTCAACTAAGGCTGGGTAGAACAGAAAATTCAAGGCCTTCTTCATCCTCCTTATTTAGCAAATATTAAACAACTTCTTAAAATCTCCTGGCTCCCTCGAGGAGCGAGGCCTGGAGCGCCTTACATTCAGAATGCCAGGACTGCAGAGAAGTGAGGAAAACTCACATTCCTTGTTCAGATTTACTTTAAAAAAAGATGATCATACTTACCTGGCAGGGGAGGAGATACCATGGTCACGAAGGTGGCTTTCCCAGGGTGAGGCTTATCCATTGCACTTCGGATGTGCTGACTCCTGTGATTTCTCCAAATGCAGGAAACTCGACTGCATAATTTGTGGTCCTGGGGGACTGTGTTTGCGCTCTCCCCTGGAAAAAAAAAACCAAAAACAAATGATCAATAGGCTAAGTTACAGGGAAGTCCGTGAGGACATGGGTTAAGCAGATTTTCTTCTTTGGGTCTGGATTTACTTGGGAAGGAGGAGGGGTAGAGTAGATGATCTTTGTGAAGGTTCAGGGACTGGAAAGTTTATTCTAAAGACCACTTCTTTTTTGTTCCTGGAAGAGAACACAATGGCAGAGTTTGACTAGGGCCTCCACTCCACCCCTCCCCAACACTGTCATCTTCTTGCTAGTCATCGTTCAATCCTAGAGAGGCTGTTACACAGCTGAGCCTGGCTTCTATACCCTGAGGATAGAACCAGGCAAAAATAGGGCAGCATTTGGATGGACATAGACAGAATTTTGTAGCCATCAGAGTTGTTGGGAAATGAAATAAGTTTGAGATGTAAGGCATTCTCCAGCAGTGGGGATATTGAAGGAGAGGCTCACAAGGACTACAAGGACTCGTGTGAACCTTTCTGATTCTCCTTAAAGTCTTCCTTGATCTTGATCCTCAGGAAGGGAGATGGAGGGATACTGCTGTCAGAAGATGACTCCTCTGGTAGGGATGGCTGTTAGAGTCCGGGCTGGGAGGGAGAGAGTATCATTGCAAGTATAGAGGAGCTTGCTTTCTTTGTTCCTGTAGGGATGTGCACCAGAGTGGGACCCAAGGGTCACGGGGACTCTGTTTTACCTGTAACATTCAGTGTCTGAAAAGGACTATTAGAATGGGGAGTGGTTTGAAGTATAGGGGTTCCAGGGTACACTGAGGAAACTCTGGTCCGAGAACTTCATTTGGACAGTTACCAACTCCCATGGAC
The DNA here is from genome assembly GCA_009823505.1 of Rhizomys pruinosus. Classification (NCBI taxonomy): domain Eukaryota; kingdom Metazoa; phylum Chordata; class Mammalia; order Rodentia; family Spalacidae; genus Rhizomys; species Rhizomys pruinosus. Next base: position 4,187,377 of record VZQC01004878.1, on the reverse strand, counting down.
AGCTCCAGCCTCATCTGCTCTATTCACTACGTGCTCACCAAGCAGCAACAGAAGCCATTTTCCCTGCCAACTTCTGTCTGTCTCCTCGTGGCTCTGAATCAGCTGTCATGGGAGGTGGCTGTGACTGAGAACCAAAATTAATCTATTTTCTGTGAAAGTTTTTTTCTTTGGGGCTCAGGATTTTGTCATCTCTGAGCTTGCAGAGGTCAGCCCCTTTGCTCTTGTCTTTATGTGCGTGTTTCTGGTGGGCTTCATTGAACACCTGTTCATTCTGTAATTGACTGGACATGTTTATGCTCCTCATAATTAGCTCTAGGTAATCTGCTTCTCCGAGGCCACAGCACTGACTCCCCAGCAGCATGGTGCCCAGGCACTCGAAACAAGGCTTACTGACTGTGGGAAAGGAGGCCTGCCATGACTCCGGCTTCCTGACCGTGGGGAGGAGGCCTGCCATGACCCTGGCTTCCTGACCGTGGGGAGGAGGCCTGCCATGACCCTGGCTTCCTGACCGTGGGGAGGAGGCCTGCCATGACACTGGCTTCCTCTGTCTACCCATTGCCTTCTTCATCGCAGCTGAAGATGACAACCAGCATGGCAAAGCATCCAGGCTGGCTCATAGGCCCACTGAGTTAGCTGGGTCCTAAGCTGTTGTGATTGCAGCCTACTGTGCTGCCTACAAGCCTGGAAAGCTTGAAAGATGTGGGTCAGCACGCTTCTGGCAACCCTCGTTGTGTCTTGCTGTTCCCATCTTTTATCTCCACAAGAACATATTTGTGGAGGTGTTGAACCCAAGACGGACCTATCTGTGGAGATGAGAGCTGCTGGCACCGGAGACTGGAAAAAACTAACAGCTACTTGGGACTCCGGTCTTAGCTTGAGCTGCCATAGACTGGTGACTTGAGTAGGATTTATTTTCTCATAGTTAGGAAGGCTAGAAAGATCAAGGTGGTCGGATAGGGTTGCTATCTGGAAAGGACTTCTCCTTGAGTGGCACGTGACTGCCTTCCTGTTGGGTCCTCACTTAGTATTTCCTTAACATACACACAAATACACACAAACACACATACACAAACAGACAAACACACACATGGACAGCTATTTTCTTGCTGTTTTAAAAAAATAGAAGTTATGATCCTGTGTATACATTTCTGGGGCTTTAAAAACAAAAAAACCCAGGGCTGGAGAGATGGCTCAGTGGTTAAAAACACTGCTCTTGTAGAGGAGCTGGGTTTGGTTTCTAGCATCCACATGGCAGCTAACAACCATTCATAACTCCAGTTCTGAGGGATCTGGCTCCCTCTTCTGTTCTCAATGGGTATTGCACAACAAGTTCATTTACATACAGGTGGGCAAAACACACACATGAAATAAAATAATTAATCAAACCCATTGAAGTTCTTTCTGTTTGAGTTCTTGGGTTCCTTTTTTCCTCACTGTTTGGGAAACCACTTTCTTTCCTCTCCATGTGGTTCCATTGTCTACAATAGCTGACCATTGTCTACAATAGCCGACCATTTCCTGGTTGAATGTGTCCTGCCATTAGGAGGACCAAGTGAGTTAAGAGTACCTGACCCTGAGTCACCCTGGACCCCCAGGAGCAGTTGATGTTTTAGGTCAGTACTTGTAGCCTCCCTCCTCCAAAAGATGAAATGGTTGAGATGAGGTCGGAAGGCTCCTCAGCCTGGCTCCTCACCTCTGGTTGATGTTCCAACAGGTGAACTTCTGGACAGGTTGTGGAAGGAGATGCCTTGTCTGTTTTGTAGCGAGTCACCCTTCCTTATATTGCTTCATTTTATATTTGAAGGGATAGTGAAAGGTGAGACAGCTCTTCTGGCCTTTGCTACAGGCTGCTACAGTGTTTATCTTAGTTCCATTTCCTGATGCTGTGATAAGATATCAGGAGAAGAACAACTTAAGAGAAATTTATTTGCCTCCCAATTCCAGGCAGGGAAGTACAGTGGGAGGAGCCTAAAGCAGCTGGTCACATTATGTTCTCAGTCAGAAGAGAGAAATGAGTGTGTGCATGCAGATGCTTCCTTGGCTCCCTCCACGCTCGCACAGCTCAGAATCCCCTGCTTAGGGAATGGTCTGTCTCACCTCTATTAATGTAATCAAGATTGTTTTCCACAGGCATGCATGGGGGCCCATCCCTTAGGTATTCTAGATTGTGTCAAATTGACAGTAACACTAACCACAACAGTGTTCCTAACCATATAGAGAACTAGGGGCTGCTTGAGTGCCAGGTGTCTGAGCAGGCTTCCCATAGATTACACCTGTTACATATAATGGCCAGTTAATCTTACTTTTAATTCAGGGCACTGTACATATTGTGCATCTGTGATGGATACTGGGATGTGGTGGTCAGCAAAGTAGGCTTGCCCATTCCCAAGGAACGTAGCTAGCTCACTTCTGTACATCTATCCCCTCCTCACCCAAATTCTCACTGACAAAGATTGGGACTCTAAGCAACCAAGGTTTGGGATAGGCAATATATAATCTCTGGCTACCAGTTCTCCTCCCCTGAGTCTGGCAATAGGTATGCAGTTGGTGGTGATAGTGAAGCAGAGAGATATAGGTTGAGACCAGAGGAGCTGTAAAAGCTTGAATTATTGTGAAGCAGAATGGTAACAGGAGATCTGACCGTGGGTAGAGATCTGGAAAAAGAGCAGTGTTTGAGCAAAGCATTTGGAGGGCATTTCTGGAGGATCGAAGCAGGGCTGGCTGCCCACCCTAGTCTCCAGGAAGCTATATACCATTAGGGAGTCCAAGATAGCGTGAAAACCCTGGCCCATTTCCTTAGAAAGGAAATGAACTTGTGATCACAACCTCTTCTTTAGTCCATATGTATTTAAATAGACTGGCACCTCTTACCCACAGTTCCAGCCATAATAACCAAGTGCATTTCCTTCTCAGAGCCTCTCTTTCTCTAAATAATTCACTTCTTTGTTTTGCTCTTTTAATTCAGGCATAGTTACACCGAGTACTGCCTGTTCAGGGAATTTTTGCGTCACAGGAGAGTCTCGCATTGACCCTGTGCTGGAAGTTTTGCTGACAGCTTGCCAGATGCTGGAATTGCTAGATGCAGGGAGTGGAGACCTTCTTCCTTCACCTGGACTGTATGCTTTGGAGAGAGAAGGATGTGCCCATGCTCTGCCTGGCCTACTGTTGGATCCTTATTGACATCTGATTGCCTAGTCTGTAGTCATACCCAGCTAATTGGATAGCTTTTAAGTTCTCCTTGGGATGAATTATGAGCTTTCTTGACTTTGGTCAGGCTGTCTGGAGTCAGTCCCAGCTCAGGCAGGTGCTGTGCCAAACTCCCTGGCATGTGCCCATGCCAGTGGATTTTACTATTGACCCCTAGCTCTGCTTTGGAAATACCAAGCCTGGAACTCTGGAGAAGGCGCTACCACTCGTGTAGTTCTCAAAGGCTGCTTTGTCCAGAGGAATGCCTGTCTCAGTGGAGCCTGATAAATAGCCAGCTCATTTCTCCTGTAAATTGAAATGAAAGAGCCTCGCCCGCCAGAAGTAACTTTACTTGTCTCCTCTCATCTTCGTTATTCAAGTCTATTTAATGAATATTTATTTAAGTCCTAGATCTAGTGCTGTGCCAGCCAATATAATAGGGGACACAGAAGTAGAAGTTCGTAGTCCCTGCCCTCACGGACCTAAGAATTCTTAGTGGAGACATGGCCTATGTGTTTGGAACTATCAAAGAACACATAAAATGGAATTCAATTAAATATCAAGTGAATATGTCTTTTTTGGTGTGCCCTGTGGAGTCAGAGTTCCCTGTTTTCATGGGTTATACTTGTTTATATTAGTCCCTTTGATGTGCCCATTTGTTAAGTTAACCATCCATCATCCATCCATCCATCCATCCATCCATCCTCCATCATCCATCATCCATCCATCCGTCATCCATCCATCCATCCATCCATCCATCTGTCATCCATCATCCATCTATCCATCAATCCGTCATCCATCCATCCATCCGCCATCCATCCATCCATCCATCCATCCATCCATCCATCCATCCATCATCCATCCATCATCCATCCATCCATCCATCCATCCATCCATCCATTCATCATCCATCAATCCGTCATCCATCCATCTATCCATCCATCCACCAATCCATCACCCATCCATCCACCTCCATCCATCCATCCATCCATCCATCCATCCATCCATCCATCCATCCATCCGTCATCCATCCATCATCCATCCACCCATTTATTCATTCCCAGTGTAATGTGTATCCTTTTCCAGGCACTGTGCTAGTGCCAGGGAGGTGAGTATAACATGTATAAACATGGTCCTCTCCCAGGTTGTTGTGTACGGTATAAGAAAGCAGACTGGGCATGGGCCAGGGGAGCAAGCCAGTAAGCAGCATTCCTCCAGCCCCTGTGCTTTAGCTCCTGCCTCCAGGTTCCTGCCCTGAGTTCCTATCGTGGGCTCCCAAGAAAAAACAAAAAAAAAACAACCCCCCCCCCCAAAATGGTCCTCTCCAAACCCTCAGTATAACTGGAGAGAAAAGGAGAGAAGGAGAGACTGCAGAATAGTGATTGCTGTACCTGAGGCAGGAATAAAACATCATGGAAACCAGAGGATGGAGTAGCTACTTTGCTTCTAGGTTTTGCTTTGATTTAATAATATGTCTTCTGTCCAGAATAATTCTTAGCTTTACCCTTATCTGCTGACCTTTCAAAAAGCTGAATAATGTACATTTTCTGCCAACTTGTTGATCTTTTTAATTCTGCAAAATATCCTTTTCTTCATTAGTCACTGCACATTCCTTGACCTTTCCTCTTTCATTGGATATTTGCTCATGAAAACACCTTACCTTGAGCTGTTTTGCTCATGAAAACACCTTACCACTGCTTAATTTTCATATCAGAATTATCTGCTTTCTCCCATAAAGAATGACTGCCAGCCGATGGGATTTCTTTCTCTATATTTAGATTTTCTTAGTTCTCTTGCATTTTATAGTTGATTTGAGTTACTAACTTACCATTGTTATTCATGAATTCTTAAGACTTTTTGAAAAACATGACCCCCCCCCCCGCCTTTGAAGGTCACATCAGGGATGGAGTACCAGGAATAGAACAACTTTAATAATAAACAATATTATTCTGGTTTTGACCCTGTCCACTATGTTGTATTTTCCTTATAGTTTTCCAAGAAGTCCTGAGCAAGGCCACTTTCCTCTAAGGACCACAAAATGCCTTCATCCATGATGCTTGTTATGAACTCTTTGATCTAGAGCCCAACAAACCCCGGGACGTACCTCCCTGAGTCCCTGGGGCTGACTTTCTCCAACACTTGTCAGAGATGGGCCCAACACCTTTCTGTGATTCTGCTGTGAAACTGTTTGAAGCTGCCTGGCTGGGATGTTAGCTGTGCCCACTATTGAAATGCAGTGACCTTAACTTGCAGCTCTGGGCTAGGTTCATTTCTCAAGCCCCAGACCATTGTTGCCTGTAGCTCTCAGATATTCTGCTCTTTGGTCTTTCCCTAAGATGCAAATGTGAGAACCTGGATGTCAATGGTGACAGGCCAAGTGGCAGAAACTGTGTTATGCTGGCCTGGCCCACACTTGAGGATCAAACTCTTGATCCTCAAAAGAGATTCTTCCAACAGGCTTTCAAGTCCGTCGTCTAGATGGTCCTCTGACAGCTGGGTCTTTTACTCATGCTCAGGTCACCCTGACTCCTGTGGTGAATGCATTCTAGGACCAAAAAAGGACCAGTGCAATAATATATATTCTATTACTATAAAAATTATAAAATTCTATAACCTCCTTTGTGAATATTTAGGAAGCAGAGGAAAGGAAAAATGGCATCTCCCATTCTTACTGTCATATTTTGAGTTCTTTTTTTTTTTTTTTTTTTTTTTTGTCTTTTTAAGACAGGGTCTCCCTTTAGTCCCAGCTGGCCTGGAGCTCGCTATGTAGACTAGGCTGGCCTTGAACTCACAGAGATCCGCCTGCCTCTGCCTCCAGAGTGCCGGGATTAAAGGCATGGGCCAGCACGCCTGGCACTGTCATATTTTGATACATTTTGGAGCATTTCCTTCAATCTGTTCTCATGCACGTGTTCATTCTGTTATGGTTCCATGCTGCTCTCTGGCCAACCCCTGGTGTGTGTCAAGCTTCTGGTGTTTGCCCCTGGTTGGGGTGGTAAGTGGAGCTGGGGCAGAGCCTCTCATGCACACTTCCGCCTCATTCCCCAAATGCCCTCCTCCCATCTTCACTCTTGAGTCTGCCGACATTTGTTTACATTCCTTTTCCTCAGCCCTGTGCTCCTTCTCCAAATGCCTTCTCAGGTTGCTTGCTCATTAGAGATGCCTGACCCTGAGCCTCCAGTGTCTCATTCCTTCTCTCTTCTCTTCTGGATATATCCCTGGATGTTATATGCTGGGTCCACTTGCTATAAGATAAACTTTCCCACAAAAATGCCATGACAGAAAGAAGGTAGGATAGGGCTAGGGCCTGTCTTAGGATCTGTGTAAGTTTAACTCTGCCCAGTCAAGGAAACAGGAATAGATGCTGTTGGTGGGAGAAGCACTGATGAAGTCAATTTCCCGACTTGTCTTTACTTTTCAAGACAGGGACTTAACTACATTGCCAAGGCTGGCCTGGAATTCACGATCCTCTTGCCTCGGCCTCCTGAATGGCGAAGGGTTCTAGGGGATACCAAGTTTGATCGAAGTTGATTTTATCTGTGTTCAGTAACCAATGGAGGTTCACTATCATTGTGGGTTGGAATCTTGGTGACTTGCGTTTTTATCTTAGTCTCATCTTTGTCACTTAGTCCCGTTCTGTACTTTAGATGAGTTGCTTAACCCCCTGTGCTTTATTCACTTGTCAGATGAGGATATACATTTATGTGTTTGTTTGTACTTTAGATGAGTTGCTTAACCCCCTGTGCTTTATTCATTTGTCAGATGAGGATATACATGTTATGTGTTTGTTAGCAGACACCATGAAAATCCTATTGTAATTCTGGAAGTGCCATGACATAAATGTATGAGAAAAAAATTGAATTAAAAATAAGTGTGCTTGCATGAGACTATTAAGAGAACATTGACTATGAGCCCAGTAGCCTGAGTTTATATTTTGGCATTACTATTACTAGCTCTGTGCCTCAGTTGGTATATATTTGATGCTTTCTGTGTGTTGGCTCAATTCAATATGCCTATAAAAATATTTTATTTACTTATGTGTATGAGTGTTTTGGCTGCATATATTGTTTCCATGCCATGCAATACCTGCAGAGGCCAGAAGAGGGCACTGGATTCCCTGGAACTGAAGTTAAGGATGGGTGTTAGTTGCCATATGGATGTTTGGACCTGAACCCAGGTCCTCTGGAAGAGCACTAAGTGTTCTTAATAACTGAGCCATCTCTCCAGCCTGGTATGTCTATGTTTTATCTCCTTTAGATGAAGAAGTTGAGACTCTGAGGCAAACTTAGCAAAACTCAAAGTTCTCCAACTCGAGTGTGGTGCTGTTTTTGCTGCACTATGCTACTTCTCATTTGGGTCCTGACACCCGTGCTGTCAGCTTCTGTCAGTCTCAGGCAATCTCAGGAAGATGGGTGTTTAAATTACCATTGGTACCAATGAGGCAAAGTAAGCCCATGGTGCTGACTCACTGGTGCTAAAATGAAGGTAACAACCTCCACTTTAACCCCGTGGCTATAAGTGAACTCGCTTGCATACCTTTCCCTGTGAGTTGGTCAATGTTGGTTTCTCTATGAGCCTTTGCCTGCTCTTCTGCCTGGCTTGCTGAGTGCTTGTCAGCTTCCTACTCACTCCTTGATAAGATGGTAGGCACAATAATGCTTACTGCTGTGTTTCAAGCTCCTGGGAATTTTCCATGAGCTTGTTTCTTATAAACAGCCACGAGGGAGGCAGTGTTATCCTTCTTGTTAGAGTCTGTGTTTTTACTTTTCTCATTGCTGTCACAAAATACCTAACCAAAGAAAGTTAAGGGAGAAAGTTATTTATTGTTATTTATCATTCATAGCTTAAGAAATAGTCTTTGAGGGTGGAGGGAACACGAGACAGCTGGTCACATTGGATTGGCAATCAGGAAGCAGAGGGCAGGTGGAAGGGATTGCCTGGCTGTCAAATCCCAGTGACTTATTTCCTCTTGCAAGGCTCTACCTCTTAAAGTTTCTACAGTCTTCTAAAGCATCACCACCAGCTTGGAACCATGTCTTGAAACACATGAGCCAATGGGAGACATTTATTTTCAAACCACAACAGATATGAATAGAAGGACTCTTGGAATGATCTACTAACTCAAGGAATGACAGTTATTAAGTGGCTGAGTTGAAAATGTTGCCTGCCCCATAACTGGGGATCTCAGTACCTCTGAGTCCATCAGAGCATTTTTTTGAAGGGGAGGGGCTGGCTTAAAATATGAGCTTCCAGAGAAGCGAAGCTGTCTCAGAATGTCTCAGATCGAAAGACACCGCAGTAGGGGAAATGACAAGACTCAAGGTCTTGTGCTAATGACTGCAAAGTCACTTGACCTTGCTGGACCTCAGAATTCCCACTACTCTGCCTCAAATAAAGGTCAAACTGATGCATATGCTACTGAGATGATAGTGCTTTGAGCCTTGTTACCTACTGCAAACCAAGCCATTCATTTATGTCTTCAGCAATCACAATAAGGACTTTGAGTGGGGCCTGTAGCTATGGCTACCATTCTACTGTTGTTCTCCTTCCACCCTCCTCCAGGGCCGAGTCTGGCCGCTATCACAGTGGCACTTCTGTGAGAACGTCTTCAGGACCGATTACTGGCTTCTTGGTCTTAGAGTAGATCACACGCATCCAAGGCTGGTCTCTCTTGCTGAGTCCTTGCTTCTCTTCTGAGTATCCAGCCTTGAAGGAAGTAGAGATGTCAAGATTACCTAGAGCACACTATCTCTTCCCTATCCACTGGCACCTGGAGCTGTTGCCAGACATTTCCTCTGGCAGGAAAACTGGTGTAGCTCTGGTACCATAGCTTCCAACTTGCTTCTCTAGTTCCTTTGAGATGTCTCTTCTCTGTCCCTGTCTGGCTTGGTATCCCCAAAACATCTGTTGATGTCTGGGCCTAGAACCAGTGTTTCAATTATGGGTTTTGAGCTGTCTTAGGACATTAACTTCCAAGCCTGGAGGAAAGCCTCACCTGCTCCTGTACTTTCCAGCCCTAATTCTTGTAAAATGGTGATGAGAACACTCATTTACCTCACTGGGTCACACTGGGTCGTTGTGATCCACGTCAGGAGCTTTGGGCAGTGGCTGGTTCTCTTGTTACTCCATCATCCTTAGCAAAATAGGCCGTTAGTTATCAGTTGTCTTGGGATATGAAGAGTCAGACTTAAACCCCGAAATGCCTTTTAGGGTCTTAGATTGGCACTGGCTCTGTCTTCCTTTCATCTCAGGCCCCAGAAAGTTGGGTCCTTTTGCTTCTGTCAATAACAGCTGCCCTGTCCTTACCCTTTACCCAGGTGCTGTAGACCTGGGCCCTTGCAGTCCATTCTTTTGTCTTTCTCCCCTTTCCTTCTCTGACATCCCTTCCTCCAAAAAATCATCTTTCAACAAAAATCATTTCTCAAAATAGTTTGCATTTATTTATTTGCATGTGTGAGAGAGAAAGAGAGAAGGAGAGAATACATGCATGTCATAGTACGAATGGAGGTCAGATGACAACTTGTGGAGTCAGTTCTTCCTTTCCGTCATGTGGGTCCTGGAGATTGAACTCAGGCCATCAGGCTTGGTAGCAGAAATTGCCCTTCCCCACCGAGCCATCTCCTGGACCCCCCCCCTTTCTTTTTAAAGGTGTATTACTATAGGCATCATCAAGGAAATAGGTAGGGCACAGACATTACTAATTGACATAGCTGCTGGCCAGTGTTCATTTGCAGAGAAGCTTGCTGCCCTCGAGGGAAACACTGAAAACCCTGCATCCCTCCTGCCTGCTGTGTGAGAAGTCGCCCCGTAGGAGGATGCCCAGGGTGTTCTGCTCAAATTGTCCATGATTCTCTTGACTTGAACTGATCTCTCTGCTGCTGAAGAGAAAGATTGATGGTTTGGAAAAATGTTCCTGTAACTTTACCTTTTAGGAAACTGCCTTTATCTGCCTGTGCCCCTAGGAAAGAGTAAATATTGACACGTGGAATGAAAGAACTTGTTTTGTTCATGTGGATAAGCGTGAGGGATGCTGTAGGTTGGAACGTTCCTTCTGCAGAGCCTCTCCCTCTGTTAGCAGGCCTTTGCTAGGCGCCATGCACAGACGAAGGGTCTGCCCTGGATATCCAACACTGTCATGAGGTAGAGATGACGAGGCAGTAGCTAGGGAACACGGATATTCTGAGTGGATGTGGGACCCAGGGCTCTCTGTGGACAATCGGGTGGGCCCTTCCCAGGTCCTTTGGTGGTGTCCCACCTGTGGCTTTACACTGAGCTGTAAATTCCACACTTTGCCTCCTTCATCAAGCAAACTTCCCCTTCCCCATGGGCTCATCCCGAAGGTGCCTTGTCATTTTACACAGGAGTATTTGTTTTCTTTAACATATGCTTCTGGAATGTTTGGGCCAGTGTGAGGGTAGGGCAGGAGCCCTGGTGTGATCCTTTATTTAAAGACATGTATCAGATAATAAGCCCTATTATCTAGAAGAGGTTAACTAACGATCAGGGTTCTATCCTGAAAAAAAAACAAAAAACAAAAAACAAAAACACAAAAGCGAACCCCTTTAAACACTAGTCTTACATTTTAGAGGTAGTAGTTAAGTTAATTGCATGGTGTTAACCTACTTGGGAATTCACAGTGAAAGCGCTCTCTCTCTCTCTCTCTCTCTCTCTCTCTCTCTCTCTATATATATATATATATATATATATATATATATATATATGCTTATCAAGTAAAACCTGTGTCCCCAACTGCCATCTGGTGGCTCCGTCCACTGGAGCCTGGCTAGCTTGCCCAGTGTCACACCCTTTAAGAAAACAGACTCTCCCTCCCAGCAGCTATGACTTGCCAGTAGTTCCTCATCCAGGTTAGGGTTTCTTACCTGCTTCTCTGCTGGGATTTTGTTTGGCTTGAGCTCGCATGGGACTTGTGCATGCTGCCAGCAATGCTGTGAGTTCCTGTAACTGCCCAGCTGTCTGGACAACTCTGCTTCCTTGTGGGCATCTACCACCTCTGGATCTTAAAATCTTCCCACCCCTTCTTCTTCAATGATTCCTGAGCCCTGGAAGGCAGAGGTTTGACACAGGTGTCCTAGTCAGGGATAAGCACTCTGTAGTCTTTTATTCTCTGCATGTTGGCCAGTCATGGGTCTTTGTGTTAATCTCTATCTGCTGCATGAGAATGCTTCTCTAGTGAGAGTTGAAAGATGTATTAATCTGGGTCTCTGACCATCTGGGATGACTCACTTTCCATAATTTTCAAATGGAGAACATGAAATAGATTAGCACTGTTAACAATTATTAAGCTTAAAACTCATGTTGATATTTTAACATAGTGTTTGGAACATGGGGATTTAATGTTAGCTAATAATTTAAAAAACAAAATATACATATTATAGATTTATTTCTCTTTTGTTCTATAGATTTCTTTTTACTCAGTGATGAATCATAGATACCCTTTTATGTTAAGATAGATGATAGATGATACATAGATGATAGATGATATATAGACATCCCAATCACTTCTAATGACATCATAGTGTTCTGATGTTTAGATAATTTATCTAACCACTCTCCCTCTGAATATTTGTATTTGAAAAAATCTTTGCCATTATGAAAATTCTACAATGAATATGCTCTTATCTCCCTTGTACTGTGTATGAAAACAGACCTTCTGTGCTGTGGAAGACTAGCATTGGAAACTGTGCCATTCTTGTGTATGTGTTTGTACATGTGTGTATGGGGGCTGTGCATGTGTGAAGCAAGAGGCCCTTGGTGTGGTTTCTCAGGAGCTGTCCATCTTTATTTTTGGCATGGAGCTCCTGGGATCTATCTGTAGTTGCAGGGACCCACCTATCTCTGCCTCCCCAGTGCTGGGATCATAGGTATGCTGCCACCATGTCAAGCTTTTTTTATGTATGTTCTGCAGATCCAACTCAGGTCCCCATGCTTATGTGGCATGAACTGGATGAACTGTTTCCCTGGCTGTTTGTGCCAATTTTGTTAAGTCTTATCAAATTATATTTTTTAGTTGCATGGAGTTTTAGTTTCTCCAACATCTGACTTGAACATGGTTAATATTTATCTTAAACATTAGTATAAAGCATGACATATATAGTACATCTTGAGCACAGGCAGACATTGGAGAGACCATTTATTTTTAAAATTTTAAATTAGACAGGTGGCACACACATTTAATCCCAGCACTCTGGAGGCAGAGGCAGGTGGATCTCTGTGTGTTCCAGGTTAGCTGGGAATACAGGGAGACCCTGTCTCAAAAAAAAAAAAAAAAAAAAAAAAAAGTCAGGCCAGAGTATGGTACTTGCCCTAAGTTCCATCACTTGAGAGGCTGAGGAAGGAAGATGGTAAGTTTGGGGCCAGCCTAGGCTACAGGACAAACAAAACACATCAAATGCAGACAAAACACACAACGTATTAGCATGGATCTCTTCACTTCTTTGGAGCAAGGTTAAGTTATCTGTGCTGATTGGTCAGGAGGAATGCAAGAAAATAGGCATAGTGTTGTCATAGGAATTTGCTTGTGGGTCACACTATTCCTTCATTATTTGTCTTGAGAGTAGTGAATAGACTCACCAGCTTCCACTTCAGCCCATGTGTGGCCACCAGACCACCTTAGCCTTCTGTTCAAAGACCTTTAAACGTTTTACTCAGGATGTTGAATGTAAGGGTCTGGAATCTTCAAGAAAATGGTTCTGAAAGCTGCGGAAGTAGAGCAGGAGGAGCAAAGGTTAAAGGTTAAAGGTCAGCCTTGGTTCCATAGCACGTTCAAGGCAAGCCAGAACTGCATAAGACACCTTTTCTTTTCTGAGACAGGGTCTCCCTATAGCCCCAGCTGGCCTAGAACTCACTCTGTAGACCAGGCTGGCCTTGAACTGACAGAGGTCTGCCTGCCTCTGCCTCCTGAGTGCTAGGATTAAAGGCATGTGCCACCACACCCTGCTTAAAGGCAGTTCTTAGCCGCCTTGTGGGTGCTGGGAATCAAACCTGGGTCCTCTGCAAGAGCAGTCGGTGCTCTTAACCACTGAGCCATCTCTCCAGCCCCAAGATCCCTTTTCAAAAACTAAAACCCAACAGCACAGAGAACCGTAGGAAAGATTCCGGCATTCCGTACACAGTTGTGTTCTCACCATACATGTACGATTTAATGAAAAACAAATCCTGTCTTATTTAAAATGGAAAGAATCTACCTAGGGATTGTTTTCCTCTCACCTTAGAGGTGGAGGTTGAAGATCTATCTTCTAGCCCCACCCCAAACTTCCCTTCCTCTCAACATTTTTGGGGCGGGGGGGGGTTGGAGGGCTTTTATTGAAAATAAATCAGAGAAACTCAATTGAGGACAGAAAAACAGTGAAGAATCTCTGTGATGATTTGAAAGCAGCCACAGGGTAGATTTTTATATTGCAAAATGAAAGCGGGGATGGGCTGTGGGCTGCAGTAATTAAGGAACGGTGGCCCAGAGGGCTGCTGGGGCCAAGCAGAACTGAATGCTGGGAAGGTCTGGAGGGGATGTGGTACCAGGGAAGAATATGGAAATATTTCAGTGAGTTGAAGGCTGAGCTCAGGGCCCAATTAAACAGTGGTCCAGAGACATGTGAGGTGGGGGAAATCCCAATTTTTAAAATAATTATTTACATAAAATACTTCTCTTTTTGACTCATCTGTTATATTGATTTAATTGTATCAGTTTTGTAGCTGGATTATCAGAAATTAATAAACTGTCAAATCATACATCCTGCAGTTCCAAACAGCCGCCACCCACACCTACCCCACAGCTGGTTTGGAAGAAAAAGGCTAAAGACGCTGAGGATGACAAAAAGACAATTATTTTAACGCAGTACGTGATGATTTACTATGTATTTGTTCTGAATCCAAACAACACCCCTCACGTGTAGCTGGGTGCCTGGGAGAAATGTGTTTTCTGCCAGACTCTCTCACTAAGGACAGTCTCCAGTTCACTTCTTGAAAGTGCACATAAATATGAGTTTAATTTATAGTAGATGCTGTTTTCATTCACAGGTTTAAAGACTGTAGCATCATTAACGTGTAATTAACAGTGTTCGCCATTCTCACACTTGATTCAAGAATGTAGGCGTTGGGGAGAGCACAAAAGCAAAGGTGGGACTTTTTCAGTTCAGAAGACAGGATGGTGATACCTGGGGTGTTTGTAGGTAGATATCTTTAAAATTTTTTTTTTTCTTTATGAGACACGGTCTCCCTGTAGCCCCAGCTGTCCTGGAACTCACAATGTAGACCTGAGTGGGATTAAAGGCATACACCTGTAGGTAGGACTCTTAGAGACAAAGCAAAAATCCCTCCCTCCCAGGCTTCCCCTTTACCTATATCCCTCCCTCCCTCCTCCCTCCTTCCCTCCCTCCTTTCCTCCCTCCCTCCTTTCCTCCCCTGTCTCTCTCCTCTCATTTCTCCTGTCCTTGGGATCCTGCTACCTCAGCCTTCTAAGCAGCCCACGTAGCTTTTCTTTGTGTACCATCATGATGGACAGAATTGATTTTTTGAGACTATTTACTCATTTAAAACCTATTTATTACCTGTTTCTAAATGCAAAGCACTGATTTCTTTACAGGATTAAAATGTATTTTATAGTTTCTTCCTGCTTCTGGCAGTCACACTTCTTCCTTATATACAGAGTCTTAAAACTGGAACCACGGGAGTTGGGACAAATGGCACACAGAATAATAAGCACCATGTTGGAGGCCAGTAACTGTGATAGGAAGAGAAATAATCCTTCTGATAGAGAGCTTGGCCTTAACCAATGAAATATGAAATAAAATCTTAAAAATTGTACTGAACATGAAGACAGGAAATGCTGTGGACCTGCTAAAACCTGATTTAAGCCGGAGTGACTTTGATAGAGAGTAAGAGAGACGTTAGGGAGCACAGGTGTTGTCTGCCTTGTTGCTAGGGTGATAGATTAGACTTTTCCCTGTTATTTTAGCTAAGACTGATGTTGCTACAGTCCAAAGTTTTCCTGTTTTATTTCAGATAGATTCCAGGAGTAAAATCAGGGCCCTGGAGAGTCTGTGTGCTTGAGTCAGGGTCTTCCTGTGCAGCCCCAGCTGGCTTTGAACTTGGGATCCTCCTGTTTCAGCACCTGAATACTAGGATTACAGGCATGGGCCACCATGCCCAGCTCCAGAGAGCCTTAAACAGTGAATAAACAAGTCTCTGAAAAAGAAGCAATGCAGTAAATAGAGGGTTCTAATTAGTCTCCCCTTCGAAATGATTTTCTTCCCAGTGATAAGCCTGAGAGGTGACCATATGGAAGGAGATTCCTGCCGCCTGGCTGTGCCCCATAGCCTCTAAAGGTCACCCTGTGCAATTTGGGGCCAGTCCTGAGCCTGCAGTGACAAATGTCTGCAGAACCTTCACTCCTTTCTCAGCAGAACCCCCCCCCCCCATATCAGATCATTCCCCGTGAGACTTGCTTAGCCCTTCCCTTTGCCCCAAAGGCTGAGGATACTGCCACTCACAGAAACCCTGAGCACTCAGAAGAGTGCACCCTGCCTCTACCTCTCACCCTCTCCTCAGCGCTTCTACTCCATACATCCAGCATCATCTACCATGACAGATGCACCAGCCCATTGCATCTCTAAAGGCATCTTTTAGTCTTAGAAGCCTCAGTTTCTGCCTGTGAACTGGGTAGAACGATACCCACAGTGCCTCTCTCTTAAGGTGGTGGTGTACTGGAGTGCTTTTTATTCATGATGAGTTAAAGAACATAGCCATTCCTTTTCCAAAAATGATCAAAATGCCGTCAGGTGCCTCATAAAGAGCCCAAGTCGTCTCCTATTCCATTTCCTCCCCATTTCCTCGGTCACAGATCCAGTGACCCTGTTACAGAAAGATGCTAGTTTGCAAACCTCTGCAGTTTTGTTCACATGGAAGGGGAGGTCTCAGAGAGGCTTGCAAATGTCTCCATGTACTTTTCCACCTTCACTGTCTTTGGATTGCTAATGGTGCTTATCAGGCCAGGACAGACCCAGGGGTGTCCCTCCCCCACTTCAGCCATCAAGTATTAATAGGTCAGACTGTATTTATGTAAAATTAAATTTGATTAATTAAATATGATTAAAATTAAAATTAATTAAATGCATTTTCTGCTTAGAAATAAGGAATGTTATGGAAGTAATGGAGAAACTAAATCTAAATAAAATATTTTTCTTCTCATCAGACATTCAATTAAGAAATGTTTACTGAGCACCTGCTCTAGAGCCAGGTCCAGGGGTTCTAAACACCAAGCCATGGATTCCATCAGGAAGTGTGAATCCGTAAATGGTCATAAGTCCATTGAGGGATGGTAAAGTGGGCAATGGGAAACTGACCTGGTGCAGTTTGGGCATACTAGAAAGCTCTAGTGAAGCCATAACTAATGTTAAACACCAGTTTTTATAAATATAGATTGCATATCCCTAGGCTACAATGCTTTAAAGTGCCCCCACATCTGAAACTGTGACACAGTACTCAGAAAGTTTCAGTTTTCAGAGCAGTTTGGATTTAAGATTTATGGGTTAGTGATGTTTAACTGGTAAAGTCTATGTAAATAGCTCTAAATGTTAAACATTTCTGCATGTAAGCAAGCATTTTGGATAAGGGACATTCAGCCTTTATTTACTTTCCCCCACAGGCTGATTCGGCTCACTTTCCTGACTTTGGGCAATATTCTTTCTAAGCTCTGTTGCTAGTTAGAGAACAAGTGATAAACACCCCTATTAGCACTCTGTGTCTTTCTAAGTTAGTGTTGCTCTCAGGGAGTTCTTAAATTCTCCCCTCTTTAACAGCCCTTTGATGACAGGCCTTGCACTCTGTTCTTAACTCTTCTCCCTCCTCTCTGCCTTATGTGCTTCCCCTACCCCCATACCTCTACTCCCCAAAAGGCTAACTTGTCAGGGAGGAGGGGCAGGAAAGAATATCTTGGCATCATGTTGCCCCCAGATAAACTGTTCAATCTCTTTTTTGGTTATAAGCCCAAGAAGAAAAACATCCTGGATGGTGATGATGATGATGATAATAATAATATAATTACATGATTATAGGGACTGTGCTTAAAAGTTTAAAATCACATGTGTGTACATATATGTATAGGTACATAGACTGTGACATATCACTTTTTTTTTTAATTTTTTTTATTTATTTATGTGTAAGAATGTACTGTTTGCGTGTAGGTCTGCGCACCCGTGTCATGCAAAGCCGCGGAGGTCAGAAGAAGGTCTCAGATTCCCCTGGAACTGGAGTTCTCCTGGAATTGGAGTTACAGACGGTTCTTAGCCGCCATGTGGGTGCTGGGGATCGAACCCGGGTCCTCTGCAAGAGCGGTCGGCGCTCTTAACCGCTAGGCCATCTCTCCAGCCCCGACATATCACTTTTAACTTAAACATTCAGAGTCTGTTAGCATCACAGAGCATATATACTTAATATCATGGAGAAAAATCTTCATTTTCTCTGTTGATGCTTACTAATATAGATCTCTCTAGAAAAATATAATTATAACTTTCTCTGAGCATGAAAACATTTTCGTATTTAAAAGGGGAGTATTAATCTTTCTTGGCAGAATTCTTGGGGATGTAGTAGAGTTGGCATATTTCAATCATCCTCCTCTTCTGAGCACACAAGAACAATTTTTAAAAAATCTCAGAGGTGAGGGACTGGAGAGATGGCCTAGCGGTCTAGCGGTTAAGAGTGCCAACTGCTCTTGCAGAGGACCCGGGTTCGATCCCCAGCACCCACATGTCAGCTGAGAACCTTTTTTAACTCCAGTTCCAGGGGAATCTGATGCCCTCTTCTGACCTCCGCGACATTGCACGACACGGGTGCACAAACCTACATTCATACACATAACAAAATAAATTAAAAAATTAAAAAAAAATTTAAAAATCTCAGAGGTGATTTAAACACCAAATAGGTTCAGAGATAGGACTTCAAAGTCTGGTCTAGAAAATAGTTCCAGTGCACCTTGTACATTGCAGGAGACCAGAGCCAGTCTCAGGCATGGAGCTAGGGTTGGGATCAAGTAGACTGGAGCCTGGTCATTTGTGGTCACACTCGAAAACAGACAGGGATCCTGTGGCCCAGGAGGGAAACAGAGGTGAATATGAAAGTCAGACTGAGAACTGTGTAGCACAGATAAGTGCCTAGTGTTTCACTGTCCTGTATTCTGGAAGATCCTGAACACCTGCTTTTAGAACCTTGTTTAAGTTTTCATAACCTATTCCGCTATGGCATTAGCTACTAGGGAGGGGTAAAATGAGGAAAAATCTTGGCAAGATAGATTTGTAAACAAAAATCCTGACACACTCAAGAAAATCTGCTGTTGTGACAAGCCCATGGATGACCCCTCAAAGGAGAATTGAAAGCCAAGAGAGAGAAAGGTTGGTTCAGTCTGAAGAAATATGGAAACAGTGTCTATTTGGAATCTTAGAGATTGATATGAGGAAGGACACTTCTTTTTTTTAGTTTATTTTTTATTTTTTATTGTTATTAAACTTCTTCCATACATCATACATCATTTCTCAATCCAATTTTGACTCATTTCCCTTTCCATGTCCCCCACCCCACCTGAGTTCCTACATTCTGCCATACATGTCTTGCATCTTTTTCTGAGTCTTTCCAGAGTTTTTTTTCCAGTTCTTTTGTTGTTGTTCTCTCTAACTTGTATTGCATACACACACACACACACACACACACACACACACACACATCACCTGAATTGGAGGATTTTCTTTTTTTTTTTTTTTCCTGAAAGATGTCAAGTTTTCCTTAAGGAAGTGTTTCAAGATTGGAAGGACATTTCTTAAATGAAAATAGGAGGTTACTGAAGAAGAGTCAGTCACAAGGAAGATCCAACTGGAAATCTCTGAAATGAGTGTAGAGTTGTTGGAGAGGAACCTCTTGAGGTTGGAAAACAGTCCAGGGGGCAGCACAGAGAGGGTTGAGAAGTTTAAAAGAGAAAAAGTATAGATGTAGGTGAATTTCTGACATTATTGTTAGAAATGGTTTCTTGGATTTCTCTTGATTCTGTTGGACTAGTTTGCATCATAATAATCCTTCCACATGGAACACTAGAAACATGTGTATGCGTACCATGTGTGTGGTAATCTTTAACTCTGTTTAGAGGATGTCGTAGCAATGTTACCTAGGAAGGATGAGTCCCTTCCCAACTTCACAGGATGGAAGTGCTAGCAAGTGAGCCCTTTCTCTCCAGGTGATATTCATTCTCATTCTCTCTCTCTCTCTCTCTCTCTCTCTCTCTCTCTCTCTCTCTCTCTGTGTGTGTGTGTGTGTGTGTGTGTGTGTGTGTGTGTGTAGGTTTACTGGGTGCTCAGAGCTTTCAGCTTTCAGAACGCTGCTGATGCAAATTGTAGTTCAGGCCTTGCTAAGGACCAGGGACCCTGGTAAATTCCCCATGATTTCAGTTTGGAATCACGCAAGGTTCAGTCTTGGGAGTAGAGAAACTGGAAAGAGCTTCCTTTGGCTGGGCTAACACAAGTCAGCTCAAGGAGATGGAGGTTCTTTTTTCAGTCCCACTTGCAGAAGTTCTTCCTGGAGGAAGATGGCATCACCGAGAAATCTCAGATTGGTACTACCAGTATTCATTTTTAGTATTTGTCAACCATCAAATGTCACTTAGCAGATGAGTTGGGTAAGACCAGACGATGGGAAAATGAGAGAACAAACAAGCCCAAGAAACAGAACTGTAGATGAGCCCATATCTTAAAAGTCTTTCACATTGACTTTAACATAAAAAGTTAATAAGGAAACATGATAGGGACAGAGTTTGGGCAGAGAACTGGAATCTACTAAAAAGAGTCACATGGATATTCAGAAGCTAAAATTTCCTTTATTAAAGGTAGAGGTTGGAGTATAGGCAGTGATCCCCACTGATGAAATGGTGCCAGGGTTCCTTCATGATTGTCCTAGGGATGTGCAGCTGGCCTGGCCGGTGCATAGGAAGGAAGTGGAGACAATCAGGAGAATAAGGAAGCAGGCTCAGCCACCTGCACATACTGTGTCTGGAATTGGAATTGTTGACTGAGGGTCCAAGGAAGCCTTGGTGTAAAGGACCTTATTTGAAAGATGCCCGGAGAGGAGGAGGATCCTGAAATGACACAGACGGTGTGCCATCAACGAGTTTTATGGGGCTGGAGAAAGGACTCAGCAGCTAAGAGCACTTGCTGCTCTTGCAGAGGTTAAGGACTTGGTTCCCAGCACCTGCATGGTGGCTGACAGCTGTATGTAACTCCAGCTCCGGGGGATCTAATGCCCTCTTCTGTCTTCTGCAGCTATTCCATGCACATGGTGCTGACATACATGCAGATGTAACACTCATACACATAAAACACTGATAAAGAAAATAAAACTGTTTTCTTCATATATTTTCCTATGACTACAATATTATATCTTTTATTTTCTGCTTTAAATTATTTTACCCTAAAACTTATTTTATTATTTTTCATAAATGTATAGCATCGTGCCCCCCCCAATTGTCCTCTCTCATTTCCACACCACTGAGGGGCCTTTTCCTCCTCCAACAGTCCCTTCTCTGATTTCATGTCATATATAGGAGAGGAAAAACATGCGTTGTCCTTTTTTCACATTACACTCTCTAGTTCCCCTTTCTCTATGGACTGCTTCTTTGCCCTACATATTAAAACCTAGATTCTGCATATGTCTGCCTGGGTCTTTCTTCATTTAATATGATCATTTCCAGTTCTATTTATTTTTCCAACAAGTGACATAATTTCATCCTTTTTATGGTTGAATAAAACAGTATGCAGTTTGTACATCATATTTCCATTATCTGTATAGCTGTTGATGGATCTCTAGGCTGGTTTCATCTCTTGGGTCCAATAAACATGCATGTATCTCTGTGGTATGCTGACCTAGAATCTTTCAAGCATATATATACCCAGGAGTACGATAGCTGGATCATATGGTAGCTCTGTTTTTAGTTTTTTGAGGAACTGCCATGCACATTTCCACAGTAGCTGGTGAGTTTACCTCCTTCCCAGCAGTGAATAAGGTTCCCCTCCTACCCCTCCCCCACACTCAGTTCTCATCACCATTGGTTTTTCCTTTGTTTACTTGATGATAATCATTCTGACTATGCTGATGCAGAACCTCAGGGTAGTTTGAATGTACATTTCCCCAATGGTTGTGTGTTGACCTTTTTGTCATATATTTATTGGTCATTTGCTTTTCTTCCTTTGAGAATTATTTGTTCAATGAATTTGACCATTTATTGGCTGGATTATTTCTTTTTTGGATTTAAGTTTTAGAGTTGTAGATTCTAGGTATTAATCTCCTGTCTGATTTATAATTGGCTAGAATTTTCTCCCTCTCTGTGTAGGCTCTCCTCCCTACTGACTGCATTCTTTGTGTGCAGAAGCTTTTCAGTTTCATGTAATTCCATTTGTCAGTTCTTGTTATTTCCTTTTCAGAAAGTTCTTGTCTTTGCCCATATCTTGAAGTATTTCCCTATTTTTCTTTAGTAATTTCAGAGCTTCAGGTCAGGATTTTGGTTCATCTTTTCTTCTGAGTTTTGTACAGAATGAGAGAGATGGATCAAGTTTCCTTCTGTTTGGTTATCTAATTCGCCCAGTATTGTTTTGTATGGGTACTTTTCTCCAGTGTATGTTCTTGGCATTTAGCATCTTCGTCAAAGGCAAGTAGCTGTAGTTGTATGAGTTTATTTCTAGGGCCTCTATTCTTTTTTTTTTTTTTTTTTTTTTTTTTTTTTTGTTTTTTCGAGACAGGGTTTCCCTGTAGCCCCAGCTGTCCTGGAACTCGCTCTATAGACCAGGCTGACCTTGAACTCACAAAGATCCACCTGCCTCTGCCTCCCAAGTGCTAGGATTCAAGGCATGCACCACCACGCCCGGCTAGGGCCTCTATTCTATTCTGTTAATATATCTGTCTAATTTCCTGTCTAAATGTCTATAATTTGAGATCCTATAGATTGTTTTTAGTATATACTGCAATTTCACAATATTCTGCCAATCTATGAGCATTGAAGATCTTTTCATCTTCTAGTGGCTTCAAGATTTTTCTTCAGTGTTTTAAAGTTTTCATTGTAATAGTGATGATCCCCTTTGATCCCAGTACTTCAGAGGTGGAGGCAGATGGATCTCTGTGAGATCAAGGCCAGCCAGATCTACATAGTGAGTTCCAGGGCATCCAGGTCTACACAGTGAGTTCCAGGTCAGCTGGGGCTACAGGGAGACTCTGTCTAGAGAAAAAACAAATGAAAATCATCATGGAGGTCTTTCACCTCCTTGGCTAGGTTTATTCCTTTTATTCCCCCAAGATATTGTAAGTGGCATTCCCCCCCCTTGATTTCCTTATCAGAAATTTTGTTGTTAATATGGATAGATATAGATGTTGTTAATATATGGATAGATAGATATAGATACAGATATAGATATAGATATTTTATAACCTGCTGTTTTGCCAAAAAAATTTATCCTAAGTAGGAGTTTTCTAGTATAGGATCATATTGTCTTCAGATAGAGATAATTTGACTTTTTCCTTCCCTACTTGTGTCTATTTTATTATTTTTTCTTTTGTTCTATTGCTCTAGCTAAGACTTCAAGTTCTGTAAAGAGAGTATCCACTAGGCATGGTGGTGTGTGCCTTTAATCCCAGCACTCTGGAAGCAGAGGCAGGCAGATCTCTGTGATTTCAAGGCCAGTCTGGTCTACATAGTGAGTTCCAGGACAGGTGGGGCTAAAGGGAGACCCTGTCTCAAAAAGACAAACAAAACAACACAAAACAAGAGTAGAGAGAGTAGACACCGTTCTTCCACTACTGATTTTAGGGGACATTTTTTTTTCAATATATTCCTCCATTTACTATAATGTTGAGTTTAGCTGTCATATATGGCTTTTATTTTTTTTTCACATAAATTTATTTTTATTTTTTTAACAAATCTAGACCCGTGTTCCCGCCCATTCCCCCACCCCGCCAGAGCTCATGCATTCTGCCATTCATCTCAAAAGAGATGAAACATGCTTTTCATCTCTTTCTCAATATTCTCCATGAGGAAGTTGACTGTTTTGAGCAGAAGTTCACTGTTTCAGTCAGTATATGGCCTTTATTATATTGAAGCATGTTTCCTTCGGTTTCTTTCAGAGTTTTTATTAAGAAGGGGTATTTAGGTGATCTTGTGCTTTCTGTCAGAGTGTGTTATTTTATGCAGTATTACATTTATTAATTTGCTTGCACTGAACTATCCTTGCATGTCGGAGATGAAAGCAACTTGACCATGGCCTATGGATTTTTTCATGTGTTGAATTGTTTGCGAGTATTTTTTGGAGAACTTTTGCATCTATGTTAATTAGGGGAATTGATCTTGAGCTACACTTTCCCTTTTTTTTCTTTTTCTTTTTTTTTTTTTTTTAGGTGTCATTATCTGGTTCTGGTTTTGGGCTCTTTATTTTTTAGTTGGTTATGTGTTTTTTTCTGTTGAATTATGATGATTTGCAGCATTGTTTGTTAGGATGTTATGTGCTTCAAGCCAGAGTTTCTGTTTGCCTGTTCCTTTCCCGTTTCTTCATGTGACCTTCCTCTCCATCCATCACCTGCCATCTGCTCCACACCCAGGACATCACCCTCACACAAGAGTGAACTAAACAGTGTCGAAGGAGCTGCAGAGCTTGTTTGACTCATTAATTTGACTTCTTAAAGTGTTGTATGAATGAATGCTAATCGCTGGATGGTACTTACCATGGAAAATGCGCAGTTACTTCAGAGGAATTGAAATGAGGGAAGAAGAGGTTGATGATAATTGAGAGGAAAGAATGACAGGAAAGGCAAGACATGTTACATCACAACTGTGAAGTCTTCATTCCTTCAGCAACTTACTTTTCCTCTTTTTAATTGTATCTAGAATTCAGACTCTCTCTCTTGCTTTTTTTTTTTTTTTTTTTTTGGAGGCATGGTCTTTCTATGTAGCTCAGGCTAAAATGGAACTTGTGATACTGCCACAGCCCCTAAGTGTTGGATTATACATGTGTACTCAGCCACATGTATGCTTTGAGAGAACATTTACTATAAAGAATTATCAACCAGTAAATAAGCTTGAACTATATAGAAGAGTGAAAGAGTACTTGAAAGCATATACAGCACTATAGTCTAGAAGTATTCCCCACAGACCTACCAGCCTGTGCTCTGATGGTGAACCTTTAGGAGCTGAGGCCTGGTGTAGGGAGGTTTGTACATGTGGCATGCCCTTAGAGGGGATATTGGGACCTGGCCCTTTCCTCTGTGTTTTTTTTTATCCATCTACCACACCACAAACAGATTGCCTCCACCATGTGTTCCCACAGTGATTGACTGTGCTACCAGAGGCCCAAAGAAACAGAGCCAAATGACTGTGGACACAACCCCCCAAAAAAACAAACAAACAAACAAACAAAAATATTGTTGATTATGTGGCCTGGGGTATGTAATGAGTACCAAGCCAATCTGAGCTGCATAGCAAGGTACTGTCTTAGAAAGAATTACTGTTGGTTATCTTACTTTGCCTCTCTGTTGCTGTGATTAAAAAAAAAAAAACCCCACAGAGTGGGAGGAAACCTTCACAGCAGATACATCTGACAAAGCATTAATTTCCAGAGTATACAAGCTACTCAAAAAACAAAGAAGAAAGAAAACAAACGAATTACTCAAAAGATGGAGCAAAGATCTGAATAGAGACTTCACAGAGGAGGAATTAGAGATGGCTGAGAAACATCTTAAGAACTGTTCAACATCTCTAATAATTAAGGAAATGCAAATTAAAACCACTTTGAGATATCACCTTACTCCAATAAGACTGGCTAGGATCAGGAACACGAATGTTACCAAATGCTGGAGAGGTTGCGGGGAAAGGGGAACACTCATCCATTGCTGGTGGGAAGGTAAACTTGTGCAGCCACTATGGAAAAGCAGTGTGGAGAACCCTTAGAAGAATCGCAAATGAGCCTTCCAATTGACCCAGTCATACCACCTCCTCCCTGGGTATAATATACCCACAAGAACAACTTACTGCAAAGATACAATGCACAGCTATGTTTATTGGGCAAGCTCTGTTCACAATAGCTAAAAGCTGGAACCAGCCCAGTGCCCTTCAACTGACGAGTGGCTAAAGTTGTTAGACAAAGAAAACGTGGTACATGTATACAATGGAGTACTATGCACCAGTAAAGAAGGACAGAGAACATCATGAAATTTGCAGTAAATGGATGGAGCTGAAGACATTATGTTAAGTGAAGTAACACAGGTCCCAGAAAAACAAACGACAAATGGTGTCCCTCATATGTGATGCTAGTACCAACAACCCGATATAAATATTTCTCATGAGAGGGATCATAGTAAAAGAACAAACACAGAAAGACTTGCATCAGAAAATGGACTGAAATGGTGAATTGGTGAAGGGGGGATGGGTGGTATATGGACAGCAGGTGTATATTGATAAAGGCATATTAATTGACGTGAGGCTCAGCAATACCCATTTTCGCCTATACACTGGCCTACAGGACACATGTGTTTTAGACTTATTAAAAGTAAATATGTATATTAAACAACAGTTGTTTACAGACTGATAAAAACGTAAGTGTTGGCAAAACGATCACCACTTGTAGAAGAAAATGAAATTAACCCCTACCCTCTCACCCTGTACAAAAGGTCAACTCCAGATGGATTAAAAGACCTCAATGTGAAATCCAAAACTTTGGATATGAGTTTTGGAGGTGATAGAAGAGAAATGTGGAAGCATAATACAAGACATAGGCGTAGAAAAGACTTCCAAATCAGACAGCAGCTGCACAAGAATGGGTCGACAATTGACAAATGGGACCTTCAGCAAACCAGTCAAAAGCTCTGTACATCAAAAGAAACAATCAAGGAAGTGAGAGAACCCGGACAGAGTGGGAGGAAACCTTCACTGCAGTACATCTTACAAAGCATTGATTTCCAGACTATATAAACTACTCAAAAACAAAGAAAAAAGAAAACAAACGACCCGCTCAAAAGATATGGAGCAAAGAAACTGAACAGAGACTCCACAATCGAGGGAATTAGAGATGGTCTGAGAAACACCTCAGAAACTGCTCAACCATCACTAATCATTAAGGAAATGCAAATTCAAATCCCGACTCTTTAAGATCTATCATCTTAAGCTCCATGTAAGGATGGCTTGGATCCAAGAAAGAAAAAATGATACCAAGGCTGTAGAGGTTGTGGGGAAGAGTGGAAAACTCATCCACTGCTGTTGGGAATGTAAACCTATACAGCCCACTAGGAAAGCAGTGTGGAACTTTCCACAGACACAATGAAAACCACACAGGCACAATCACACATGGATATTATTCTTTTAATTAGGGAAAAATACAACTTGAAGTTTACCATCTTAACCAATTTTAAGCATACCTCTAAGTAGCTGGTAAGGTGAGTCACCAACCTCTAGAACTTCTTCATCTTGTTGATGTGACGCTGTGCCCATTAAGCCCCCCTTCTCTAAGCATTCCCCTCCTCCTTCCTAAGCACTTCCCCTCCTCCTTCCTAAGCACTTCCCCTTCTTCCTTAAGCACTTCCCCTCCTCCTTCCTAAGCACTTCCCCTCCTCCTTCCTAAGCACTTCCCCTCCTTCCTTAAGCACTTCCCCTCCTCCTTCCTAAGCACTTCCCCTTCTTCCTTAAGCCTTCCCTCCTCCTTCCTAAGCCCTTCCCCTACCCTTTTCCTAACCTCTCCCCGCCTCCTTCCTAAGCCTTCCCCTCCTCCTTCCTAAGCACTTCCCCTTCTTCCTTAAGCCCTTCACCTCCTCCTTCCTAAGCACTTCCCCTCCTCCTTCCTAAGCACTTCCCCTCCTCCTTCCTAAGCACTTCCCCTCCTCCTTCCTAAGCACTTCCCCTTCTTCTTAAGCACTTCCCCTCCTCCTTCCTAAGCACTTCCCCTTCTTCCTTAAGCCTTCCCCTCCTCTTCCTAGCACTTCCCTCCTTAGCCTTCACTCCTCCTAAGCCCTTCCCCTCCTCCTTCCTAGGCCCTTCCCCTCCTCCTCTCCTAGGCCCTTCCCCGTCCTCCCTCCTCCTCTAGGCCCTTCCCCTCCTCCTTCCTAAGCCCTTCCCCTCCTCCTTCCTAGGCCCTTCCCCTCCTCCTTTCTAAACACTTCCCCTCCTCCTTCCTAGGCCCTTCCCCTCCTCCTTCCCAGCTCTTGGCAGTGACCATCCTGGTGTTTTTATGAATGTGAATTCTCCAGGTGTCTCTTGTAAGTGGCTCTTACTTGTCTTTTTGTTCCTGGCTTATTTCACTTAGCATAGTGTCCCCTGTTCATCCTTGTTGTGGCCTGGGCCACAAGTTTCTTCTTTTAAAGGCTGAGTGTTCTCCATTGTCTGTGTAACATGTTCTGTATACGGTTTCTATCAGCTTCCACATTTGGCTGTTGTGAACAATGCTGCTGTGAGTGTGGGTGCACAAGGTGTCCTGAAGACTGGCTTCCAGCTCTTCTACATGTGCACTCAGAAATGGAGATGCTGAGGCAGAGATTAATTTTTGTCCTGATTTTTTGAGCCCTCACCATGTTTTCTATAGCATATGTGCATTTTACCTTTCCATCAATGAGAGCACAAGCTCCCAATTCTGCACCAACTCATTAATATTTATTTAGGGTTATTTAGTTTTTTTTTTTTTTTTTTTTTTGACAGGGCCTTATTATGTAGCCCTGGCTGGCCTGGAACTCACTATGTAGAACAGGCCAGCTTTGAACTTGGAGAGATCCACCTACCTCTGCCTCCTTAGTACTGGGATTAAAGGCATGTGACACCGGGCCCTGTTGATTTTATTTAGTTTTTAATAGTACCTGGCCTAATGGATGTGAATTAACATGCTATTATAGATTTGACTTGTATTTTCCTGTTGGCTGGTAATGTTGAACATCTTTTCATGTGCCTCTTGGCCATTTATATTACTATTTTCAGACAAATATCTATTCTAAGCCAGCCATAGTGGCTCAGGCCTTTAATCTGAGCACTCAAGAGGCAGAAGCAGGGGGATCTCTGAATTCGAGACCAGCCTGGTCTACATAGTGAGACTCAGGCCAGCCAGGACTACATAGTGAGGCCCTGTCTCAAAAAAAGAAAGGGTTGGAGAGATGGCTAAGCAGTAAAAGCACTGGCTGCTTTTGCAGAGTAACGAGGTTCAATTACCAGCACCCACATGGTAGCTAACAATCATGTGTAACTCCAGTTCCAGGGGATCCTGTCTGACCTCCATGATATTGCATAACACATGTACAGTTATATACATGCAGGCAGGTAATAGGACCATGTATTAGAAAATGGCATAATTAATGGTGACATTCTAAAAAGTTACAGTGATTTTTGTAAAAGGCTTATGTTGGGCTAAGGGAGAGAGAGAGCCAGTTGGTGAGGATCTGGGTTTTATCTCCAGAACCCACATTTAAAAAATCTGGGTATGGCATTGCACCCTTGTAATCCCAATGTTGGGGAGGCAGAGAATTAGACCCCTGTAGCTTACTGGCCAGCCACTTAACCTACTTGGCCAGTTCTAGGTCAGTGAGAGACACCTTGTCAAAACCAAACCAACCAACCAAAAAGAGGTGCACAGGGCCTGAGGAATAACACCCAAGGCTGTCCTTTGACCTCCACATGAATGCTCAAACACAAAGCCTTATGTTAAATAGCAAACAGAATTGTGAATAGTTGAATAGCAATATTTCAACAACATAAAACTCTGAATGCAAATTTAGGTACTGTAAAAGATGGAGAGGAAAAAAAAAAAAAAAGATGGAGAGGAAATATGTCAGCAAGTGAACAGTAGTGCTCTTTGGGGTGCTTTGCTTTCTTCTTGCTGTGTATATGTGTTTTTACATTCTAATGGGACCACAGTTAAATTCATGTAAAGTCTATGCTTATAGTACAAAAGGGTCATTTGTAACCAACCAGAGGAGTGTTTGGAGGTGTAGGTCCTTGGGGTTCCAGAGGACAGGTTTATAAAGTGCAATGCTCTTGGTGTTCGGAGCTTGCAAAGTCAAGAGTAGCAGGACACCTCATCTCTGACTTCAGGGGGTAAAAGATGGCAGCTTATTCAGCCTCCTCTAAAAGTTGCTTGGTAATGGCTGAGCTTGGTATGCTTGGCATTGTTCATTCCCTTTCTTCCTCTGAGCTCAAGGGATTAAAATGCTGTTATTGGAGTTGATTTATTTTACCTCTTTTATAATAGAACATTTTATCCCCTCTCTCTCTCTCATAAAAAGTAAAGATTCTTTTTTTGTTTTCCTCAGGGAAGCTGAAGAGGAAATGTTGAGATCTTCTGTGGCAAGGCACACATTGGGAGGTAGCTGTGTCTACACACAAGTGCAAGACAGCTTGCTCATTTTGAGCCAATTTTCACTTGTGTTTTGATTCTATATCTTGGCTTCTTACTGGTTTGTCCTGGAAAGGCCAAAAGAACACAAGGCCAATGCTGAATCTGACTATATATTTTTTCAGCATTATGTAGTAGATACTGTTCTAAGTGCTTACCATGAATTAAGTCATCTAATCATCATAATGACCCCATCATATATAGGTATGGCAGTTTCCCCTATTACATATGTGGTAACTTGCTAAAGATCATACAGCCTGTAAGAGGGTCAGACACAATTCAAATGTACAATCTGGCTCCAGAGTCTGTGCCCTTAAGAACTTAGCTGTCCATCATGTACTAATCACCTCCACTGGGGGAGACGTCCTGTCTGGTGGAGGAAATATATGCAGATGAACAAGAGATGTCTCTACCCTCAACACAGGTAAAGTCTATCAGAAAGATCAACAGATGTCAAGAGCTAGAACCCAAGGCAGAATGTGACAGGGTTAGGGGGTGCACAGAGCTGGGAAGTCTACTTGGTTCACGAAGTTGGGCACATGCGATGAGAGTCAGGACAAGAGTGCTTTTTCAGTGGATAAAGATGAGGAAAAGCGATAAGCTGAGGGAACAGCATCCATTGTGGGAAATGCCACGTGCAGTATCCTAGCAGCGAGCTGTCCTCTGAACAAGAAGGATTTAAAGGAACAAGGGTAGGAAGACATGCTTACCTTGTAAGAAGCAAACACTAAGTGTCTAGCCTCAGGGCAGTAGCAAAAGTCAGTTGTTTTTCAGAGACATTCTTCCTATGTAGCCCAGGCTGGCCTCAAACTCAGACTTCCAATTCCTGGAATTACAGGCCCAGGCCTCCACATCTGGCTCAGTCCGACGTTTTTGGATGTGAAAATGGTGGTGTGAAAGCTGGCTGCAGGATGTCTCTTTAGCAGAACACTTTTGTCTGGAGAAGTTAGCAGTAGTTTTGGCATCTTTCCAAGTAGCCCAAGGCCTCTGCTACTTTCTAAACTTCCAGTCGAGGCCTGGCTCGAATCCCACATATTCCATGCCCATCATGGACCTACTCTCCATCACATTTCTAGTCCAGTCCCAAAGATGCCCTTTCATCTCTGAAGGAGTGGGCACTGTTACCATTGGAGTCGAATTTAGAAAACTTGGAGCGTGGTTCTGAGTGTTCTCCTGACGGATCACCTCTCCAGACCTCCAGGCCTCGCATCTGTGCTAAACCACATTACATCGTGTGCTGCATCCATGTCTGTGCTGTTCTGGGGTCCCACAAGCTGTATGCTGC
The DNA here is from genome assembly GCA_009823505.1 of Rhizomys pruinosus. Taxonomy (NCBI): domain Eukaryota; kingdom Metazoa; phylum Chordata; class Mammalia; order Rodentia; family Spalacidae; genus Rhizomys; species Rhizomys pruinosus. The sequence goes on along the minus strand of VZQC01004878.1, from coordinate 4,156,516 downwards.
CCATGGCCACCAAGGCACAGCCCTGCTCTGACTCCAGTCCATCTATGCTTTGCTTGTGCATAGTTCCTGTAGGTCCCAGTGCATCTACTCAGAACATTCTCATCCTGTTCATTTAGATTTGGGCTGCCAGTTTTCACTGGGTCCGACGGTTCTGTGAGTGAGCCCTTAGTAGATGGGAGGAAAGGTATGATGTAGAGAGTTTTTTTTTTTCTATTTTTTCTATTAAACCTTTGACTTTAAAATTTTTTTTCTAATTTTCCTATTAAACCTTTGACTTTAAAAATTAGTCACCCATTATGATGTTTAGTTCCTAGTGAGCCGATTTTGAGTTTGAGTTTTTCTTCTTAGAGAAAGGTTCGTTCAGTGATCCTGAATTTGAACTCAGTCATTTTCCCATAGACAGCACCTTTCTTTCTGCCAAGATTTCCTTGCATTAAGTTGTAATTAACGTTGACTCTTGCTGGGCCAATGCTTAAGGCTTCTGAAAACTGAAGAAGCCTTCACTGGCTCTGGGTCGGGTGCTTTGTAACCCAGCCCTTCAGGGCTCTTTCTCTACCACACTCCCCCTGGCCTCTGCACCTCCATGGCCCCCCACTGTTGCACATACCTGTAGAGGGGCTATGGGGGAGCTTCGTCAAGGCTGAACTGTCAAAGGCTCTTGCTGGTTTGTGTTTCAGGCTCTTTGGAGCATGGGCAACAGTGCAGAAATGTGCCCCATGGGGAGATCAAAGCTCTGGTAGCAGACAGATGCAGTCACTGCTTTGCTTAATTAAAATCAGGCTTGTGTGCCTGCCAGTATGATCAGAGGCAAAAGGTGGTTACAAAAAAGGGTGATGATAATTCCTGCTGTTCCCTCTCTTGGCCCCCGTGGGGCTTGTGTCAGAGAGCACTTGCCTGCCTCACCCACTGTTGACGTGAGCGAATTTGTGCACCGCCCCCGACACACAGGCATCCATGTGTGCGTTCAGTTCAGTTGTTGACACCTGCCCCATTTGCTGAATGAATCACAGAAATACAGACTCTGAGAACTGGAATGAACGTGGAGGTCATCTGATCCCATCCATTTGAAATGAAAAACCGAGGCCACAGATACCCCGTGAGGCTGGCGAGGCACAGAACCACTTATCAGACCACTTTTCCAGCTCCAGCTTAGAGTCACACTATGCTTGTCAGATCTTTAGAGTCTTGATCAGCTACTGTTAAGTCTTTGATTTCATTGTTGACTTCCATTTTACTGAGTTCCTTTCTGCCTTGAAACTGTGTTAGGCCAATCCAATTCCACATTACCTATGTGGATAACCCTCAGTTTTCTAATGCTCATCACCAGTTTTGAATACCTGCCATGTTCCAGGCACTGTGAAAAGCTTTTCCTTGGTTGCCAGTTTAGAAGCTGACATAATACTGACCCCTTATAAATGCCTGCATCCACATTAGATGCTCTATGGATGCCATCTCAATTCCTAGGGAAGCATTGTTATCTGGCTTATCCATTACAACATACCATTCATGTTTTTATAATCAAAGGGCTTCCAGCTTGAACAGGTGCCCAAGGATACCCAGGAAGTTACTAGTGGACCATAGGTTTCTATTCCTGTCTGCTTCCTACTAAAGCAAACACCTGTATGCTGCCTTGTCCATCTCTGGGGATGCAGAACAAGTCACTGCCCCGTCCTGTGTCTCATCTTTTCATACTTTCTTTTTCCATCCACATGTTTATTTACCTCTTTCATTTGAAGTTTTTATTATTGTTTGTGTGTGTGTGTGCATGGTGTGTGTGGGGGGCACACATACCATGGTGCACATTTGGAGGCCAGAGAACAACTTGGTGGAGCCATTTCTCTACTTTGGTCTTTACACAGGTCCTGGGGATTGCACTCAGATTGCTAGGCTTGCATGGTGTAACCATCTGTCCATCCTCATATCTATTTATTTTTTCATATAGAGTGCCTCTGTGGAGTCCAGACTGACCCTGAACTGCAATCTTCCTGTCTCAGCTTCCCGAGTTCTAGGATCACAGGCTACCATGCTTTGCTTCTTTGTCTTCTGGAAAAGAACTCTCCAGTCTTTTAGGAGGGGAAGGGTGTCTTGTTCCTTTCTTCTCCTTCCTGTTTCCATTGCTTAGAAGTGCAGTCCCTAAATTAAAACCTTTGTAACTTCAAGACCAGTGTGCTAAGGCAGAAAAACCTGGCTAGACACAGGCTTTCCATTAACTGCATTCAGATTGTGCTGTGTCCCTTCACAGGGTCAGAGGGGCCTCATCTCGCTAAATTGCTAGTTACTCAGGAGGGAAGATGACATCATCTTGCTGGAAGCTTGCCCATCAGTGCTAGAATCTGGTGAGGGTGCTGACCTGAACCTGCTGGCTCCTGACTGACTGCTGAGGCCAGCTCACCTGAGCCATAAAGGACTCTCACATTTTTCCTTTTGCAGGAACTCCCGAGTCAATCAAGTGTTTTCCAAAGCTTTGGGCTGAAAGCCAACATCCCTCAGGTTACATTGATGTTGAAATTTTAATTGGGTAAAGTCTCATTAGAGTCCAAGGCTGGAGATGTACTGGAGGAATTTCATGTCTTTTAAGGTGTCTTCCAACTAGCAAAGCCCCTTTTAAACAGTTTGGCTATAAAATTGGAGTTTTGAAAGGTAGTACAGCTGCTGACTTCAGAAGATTTAGGTTTAGGGGACAGAAGAAATGACTCAGGGGTTAGCAAGGCTTTGTGTTCTTCCAGAAGACCCTGGTTCTCTTCTCTGGACCCACGTCAGGATATGGCATCCAGCTCCAGGGGCTCTGATGCCCTCTTCTGGCCACAGAGGGTCCCTGCACACACATGGCCTATACACACACACACACACACACACACACACACACACACACACACAAACACCAATGAATTAAATTAAAAAAATAATGAATAAATTAAATTAAAAATAATAAATATTGGGCTGGAAAGATGGCCTAGTGGTTAAGAGTGCTGTCTGCTCTTGCAGAGGACCCGGGTTTGATCCCCAGCACCCACATGGTGGCTGAGAACCATCTTTAACTCCAGTTCCAGGGGAATCTGACACCCTCTTCTGACCTCTGTGGCATTGCACGACACGGGTGCACAAACCTACATGCAGATAGTACATTTATACACATTCAAAAATAAATAAAAAATTAAAAAATAATAATAAAATAAAATAAAAAAATAATAAATAAAAAAAATTAGGTTTGGTCTCTCTCCCTGTGCTGATCAGTCACTCACCTTCAGGCCACAGACCGGTCACTTTCTGTCATGGAGTCCCCATTTTTTTTGCACAGGGATTTCTGCATCAAGGTCTGCTGGGTCCCATTTTTAGTTCCAGGACTGGTTTGTTGTGGATGCTGGTAGCATTGGGCAGTTTTGCCATTATTATAATGAAATACTTGAGACAGGCTAAATTTATTGGGTAAGGCTTGGTTTGCTCACAGTTATGAAGGTCAAAGGCATGTTATTTGCATCAGTTCTGTTCTGATGGAGACCCTCTCCAGACTGTACCATATCATGGCTGACAGCAGTGATGAGAGAGGGTTCAGGAACAATCAATCATGCTGCCAGTCAGGAAGCCAGAGAAACTGGGTGGGAGCTGGCTCAGGCTTTTAATAACATCCCTCTTATAAGAACTACCAAAGGGTCACTCTACAACCTTTAATCCCTTCTGACGGCCCCTGCTTACTCAGTGACCTTCCATTAGGCTTCATCTTTTATTGGTCCCATCACCTTGGGGACTAAGCCTCAAACACATGTGCCTTGGGGACTCAAACCAAATCCCTAACCATAGCACTTGCTGTTCAGTCTGGATGTTAACATTCTTATGATTTGGGATTAGTTTTATTTTCAGTGCCTGAAATGAACACAGAAAATTGTCAATCTATTGATAAGACTGATAATGAGGTCTAAAGCATTGAAACAGCTAAGTCTTTTATTGCAAAAACTTGAGTGGACACGGACCGCCCATTCTAACACTTCATCACTGAAAGGAAGTTTTTGCAAGGAAACTGTTGACAATATATTCTGAAAATGTTAATTAAGTATACTCTACAAATAAAGGCTATTTTTGTTGCTGTTATTTTTGGTCTTCATTAGAAATAGGAGTTCTTTTTAGAGAGCACAAGGGAGATGTGAATCCTTTGCAGTCTCCTGTCTGTCTCTGGGGGTAAAATGAGAGGCACAGAGAAAACAGTTGCCGTGTATAATCAGGCACAGAGCAGGGGTGCTGATGGTAGTGATGGAACCATGGTATAGTGGGGCAGGCACAAGAGAAGAACCAGGTTTCCTATGCAACTGTGCAACCACTTTTTGACTGCTTTTTTTTTTTTTTTTTTTTTTTTGAGAGAGAGAGAAGAGGAGAGAGGAGCCCGACTGCTGTTGTTTTTAATGAAGGTGTTGTTTGCAGTATACTTTAGTACATCAGTCTAATAGCTCTTGTTGGCTGTGTTCTGTTTAGAGTGTGGGCTTGGGTGAGAACAGAGGGTATGAGCGAAGGTGGGGGAGGAGGAGGGAAAATAAATGTAGGAGCTAGGAAAGGGTGTTTCTTCTTTTGGGAGGATATAGCGCCATGCCAGAATGTGTGGTCAGAAGAGGAATGCAGGATAGATCTCAGCCTGGCTTACCCCTTCATTGTGTGCCTTTGGGCAGGTCACAGTCTATATTACATTACATATCAGCCCTGGTGGGAATGAAGTTCACCAAGGTAGGGTAAGGGATCTGAAAATCTAGAGAGGAACCTCTTTTAAAATGAACTCCATTAAACTTTGTTGTCTCCATTCCTTGTGTAAGCCTGTGGAAGGCTTGGTACTCACGCCTGCAGGCTTTACTGTTTGGGCCACCAGAAACTTCTGCTTCCATTTGTGCTTAGCAAGAGCTAAGATTGTATGAGCTCCTAACTTTTTGCATCAGTTAAATTTGCTACTAGAATTGAGTAATTGTATATGAATGACACATGTGCAAAAACAATGGTTAGCTAACTTTCATTGCGGACCCTACTATGTGTTCTTCTAAAGGCTTAACATTTACTCACAACATAAACCCAAGATGAGTGATTTGAACAAAATTTGTAAAACTGAGCTGCTACAAAACAAGTTTCCAATTAGTTCCTGATATAAGAATGAAGAAAATAACCATAAAAGTTGGAGGGAAACTAAAAATTATATCCAGATTACTTAGTTGAAAATGTCTTTTGGCTCTTAATTCATTTGGAAGAAAAAAACTAGAAATCAGAGTTTACATGTTATTTGTGCAATGGAGACTTTAGGAAGTGGACTTCTACTTCTGTGGACTTCTACATAGAGGAAAGACCTCCAGTACCTATCAACATTTCCATGAATAAATGTGCATTCATGTTTTTTTTTTTTTTTAATTTTTTGGTCTTTTTGAGACAGGGTCTCCCTTTACTCCCAGCTAGCCTGGAACTTGCTATGTAGACCAGGCTGGCTTTGAACTCAGAGATCCGCCTGCCTCTGCTTCCTGAGTGCTGGGATTAGAGGCATGCACCACCACACCTGGCTCACTTATGTTTTATATCGAATGTTTATGGTATACAATTTTTTCTGTGGTTTCTTGCTTTAACAGCTGTTTTGATTAATGTATCAACTTTTACCAGTCATGGTTCTGTTGACAAATCTTTGACTATAAGAAAATTACTGGATCCAAATTAGACATGAGCCCCAGGTAGCTCCGCTGAGGTGAGCCAGTGCCCCTAGGTGAGCTGAGGTGTCTCATCAAGAAAGTGTCTGTGAAGTAACCATTTTGATGGACAGATTACACTATCTTATTGCAAATTCCTTTTCCCACTCACTGGGTGAGACTGGATTTTAACATGTCACATATTCTTAAAATTCAATGGACTGCTAAGATAAGGCTTTGCAGCCCTATTTTGAGGATAATGAAATCTACATGTAATAACTCCAGTAACTTTGGTTACTGACACGAGAGGAATTTATTGGTTGTTCTAGTGATCTGGGCCTCTGAAGTGGTAAGGAGAAATGTGTATGTATGTACACATCACTAACACAAATTAACACACATGCTTGTATTCAGTGATGCAAATCTTCATTGAATCTGCAGTATACATGGGCTGTACTGAGTCATAAGGACCCAAGAAAGTTTTTGATGTGATCACTGACCCTAGATAACCTGGGGATCTACCTGTGACATCATCCATCCCTAGCTAAGAGAAACTGGACAGTGGACGGAGGTCGTTGTAAGGGGCAAGGGCAGCGGGAGAGCTTGCCGGTAGAAAAGACAGCCCAGAGATGCCATGGTCATCTGTAGGAATTCTACAACTCAGTGAGGATAATACCTGGGAGAGCAATTTATTCTTGTTATACTTACTTGTGTCTGTTTTATTTTTAAGATAATTGTAGGAAATGGGAAGGCTTTTATATTGCTAGCTCTATACGACCAAGATGATTTGTCCAGTAATGTGGAGTGAGATCTCTGAGCAGGCATCTTGGTGCTTCAGTCGGTACTACTCCACTATCAGACAGCTTTCTGCCACATCCATGCACCTGCTGCTCCAGACACACTAATTGAAGCTGGTATCTTAGCTATACAGGCGAGTCTGCCTGACTCCCTTATTGTTACCTTATTGTCACCCCTTAATAAGCCACAGCTGCTGCCAGCTTCCTAACTCCAGGGCCACACTGACTTCTGTGGTTGGCTCAGATCTCCTTTCTGTAGCACTGTGTGACCAGTGGATGCATGTTGAAACATAGTACTCACTTGGTGAAAGGCCCGGGATTTTTGCCTTTGGGCTCTTTGGACCGTGCCTAGGAATACTGAGGATGTGAAGATATGAGTAATAGGAGTTCAAGGCTATCCTTGGCTATATAGTGAATTTGAGGGCAGCCTGGGCTACATGAGATCCTGTCTCAAACAACAACAACAACAAAAAAATAAAACAAAAAAAACTTCAATCTGTTCATTGAGTGTATACCAAAACCCTGCTGGCTCTAGAGTTAATGAACACATTTCCTGACCTCAAGCAGATGGAGATTTTTCTTAAAAAAGATTTTCTCTCTCTCTCTCTCTCTCTCTCTCTCTCTCTCTCTCTCTCTCTCTCTCACATGTGTGTCCTGTGTGTGTGTCTGTGTATGGGTATGTGCATGTGAGCGCAGTGCCCAAGGAAGCCAGAAGAGGGAGTCAGATCCCTTGGAGTTGAAATTAGTTGTGAGCCACCCAACATGGGTATTAGGAACTGAACTCAGGACTTTAACAAAAATAGCAAGTGCTCTTAACTGCTGAACCGTCTTTCCACCTCTCTGGATGAGGATTTTAAAACATCAAAAACAGGTCAGTGTGAAGGTTTTTTTTCCCAAACATGCCTGTGAGTTATTTGATGCTCTTATTGAGAGATGGGGTCTCTGACTGCTCCCCTTAAATCTGGGCTGACCTTAGTGACTTTCTTGCATCCATCAAAATGCAGAAGAAGTATGTGATTTCTGAACCTAGCCAAAAAATAATGAAAGAAAGAAAGAAAGAGAAAGATTTTTTTAAAAAGCCCAGACCACTACTGCTCACTCTGAGGGACATTAGCTGCCCAGTAAGAAATTGGCTGGATCCAGCCATGCTGAATCGGCCGTGTGTGGACATGCTGGCGGCAGCTCCAGCTGGGCCCTCAGTTGACAGCCAGGATCATCTGCCAGCTTGTGAGTGAGCCATCCTGGATGTCAAGCTGAGTGGAGCCCTCAAATGGAGCAGCCCCAGCCAGCAGCATATTGTGACTGTGTGACAACACCAAGTGTGAATGACCCAGCCAAATCTCTCTACATTCTAGGCCCTCAAAAGCATGAGCAAATAAAATGGTGCTTAGATTACAGATGTTGCGTGTTACATACAAATAACAGTTAGATGGGCTGGAGAGATAGCCTAGCAGTTTAGAGCGCCGACTGCTCTTGCAGAGGCCCCGGGTTCGATCCCCAGCACCCACATGGCGGCTGAGAACCGTCTGTAACTCCAATNCCAACTCAGAACTTTAGAAATGGTGAAACAGGGGCTGGAGAGATGGCCTAGCAGTTAAGAGCACCAACTGCTCTTGCAGAGGACCCGGGGTGGATCCCCAGTACCCACATGGAGGCTGAGAACCGTCTGTAACTCCAATTCCAGGAGAACTCCAGTTCCAGGGGAATCCGACGCCCTCTTCTGACCTCCGCGGCATTGCATGACATGGGTGCACAAACTTACATGCAGACAATACATTCATACACATACAGAAATAAATAAATAAATAAATAAATAACAGTTAGCTGGAGTCTTAAAAGAAAAAAATTTAAAAAATAAATAAAAAAATTAAATGGGCAATGGTTAGAACGCAGTGTTAAAAAACTTGCTGTGCCGGTGTGTGATAGGCCCTGGGCTGTATCCCCAGTAATGTGTATACCCAGAAACGCACACAGACACATACACCCAAATACACAGTACCTGTCATCCCCACAATTTGAAGGGAGCAGCAATTTAGGAGACCTAGTAGAGAAATTGCTTGAACCTTCCAGTGCAGCTGTGAGCCACGTAGCGTAAAACCTTCCTCTGCCTCCGGCTTTTATTTTAATTAGTCTTTGGGAAGGAGGAGGAGGCAGCAAAAGGAGGAAAGGAACAGTGACTTGGGCTCTAAAGGAGAGCAATTGATTTTGTGTGCCATTCTGGGTTTGTTACCTCTGCCCCTGGGTGCACCAACACACACACACACACACACACACACACACACACACACACGTGGGCAAAGCAGGACCCTGGTTAAACAAGAAGTTTTCATGTCTTTCCTGGAAACCTCTGTGGTCAGTCTAACACCTTTAGGCCTGACCTCTTACTTGCTGGGTTAAGCTGTTTCCACAAGGCTGTAGTCAGCTTTGCTTCAAGAGGGTCCCGTGCAGGTCCCGAGCAAGGGCCTAAGCAGGTAAGGGAGTGAAGGGTCTGTTACCTGGGGAGAAAGGCCAGCTCCTCCCAAGGAGCAAGTGAGGGGGGCAGGTGAGCAGCGGTGGGAGTGGACTTCCGCACAAGAATGTCTCGCTCAGAGATGAGGTGTCCACTTCCACAGACTGTGCACAACTCCCCTTTGCTTTCCTTGTTTCTTAGACATAAGCATGTTGAGAAGCCTTCCTTCCCCTCCAAAGGAGAGAACAGGGACCAGAAACGGGCAGGTGATAAAATGCCCTCACCTGGCTGGGAAGAAGTTGAGAGCTCCTCTCAGATCAGTCTGCTCTAAGGAGCAAAACCTCTTTCCACCTTGCCAGGGGCTGGGCTTCTTCTCTTCCTTGGGCCTTATCTGCTCTGGCAGAACTCCTGAGGCTGTCAGCAGGAATGGCTCCCTGGGCAGCTCAGGGGATCACTTCTGAGAGACAGGGCAGTGCTAGTAATTGCTTTTTAATTAATGTTTCTAATTTTTGGTTATTTGGAAATGAAAGAACCTTATCCGTGGGCTGTCCACGACGTTAGCTGACTGTTCCTCTCTGCAGAAACCCACAGGAACAATTTTCCACCTCATTTAACCTGTGAAACAGCTGTTGTAAGAATTGTTGAAGGATCTTCTTCCCCTCAAAGGGGGCATGACTGACAGAAACTCGATTAGGATTCAGGACTTACATTGCCTCAGTCTGCAGTGAGGCCTGTTGGTTGACTGAGGAGTGCCCCAGGGTCCTGCTACGAGGCAGCTTTGGCCCTTTGCAACCTGGCCTTTAAAAGACATGGTGTCACTGCACAATCTCACTTTCAAGTTAGAAAGCAGGTCTGTGAGGTCTTGGAAGGGTTTTCATCTGCTCAGTGCTCATAGCCAAGTTTGCTCCTGAGTCACCACTATATTTCTGATGTTGAGCCAGTGTATGTAGAAGGGAGGACAGAAAAGAGCTGGGGCAGTATTTACATAGGGGACCCTGAACTCCAAGGCTTCTGGGAGCCATTTCTGCTCTGGAGACATTTTTAGAGCTATTCCCTTAAACCACTTTTTGTTACCATCTTGTAAAATGCCTTGAGCATACAAAGTAAGGAGCCTTTGTGACTGCTTCAAGCTCTGTGGTGTTTTTGTTTTTGTTTTTCAAATATATTATTAGTATTTTTATTTTGTCTGTATGAGTGTATTGCCTGCATGTATGTAAGTGTACCCGTTTTATGCAATGCTCGTGGAGGTCCAAAGAGGATCCCCTAGAACTGGAGTTACAGCCAGTTGTTAGCTGCCATGTGGGTGCTGGGAATTGAACCTGGGTCCTCTGCAAGATCAGCCAGTGCTCTTAACCATTGAGATATATCTCCAGTCCCTGTTTTTGGTTTTTGAAGACAGTGTCTCACTCTGTTCCCATGGCTGGCTTGGAACTCTCTAGGTAGACTAGGCTGGCCTCAAACTCACAAAGGCCCACCTGGTTTCCTGCCCCCCATGTGCCGTGATTAAATGCATGTTCCACCATACCTGGCTCCTGTAGTTTTGAACAAATAGTCATGGGATTGTTAATCTTTGCTCCTGGAAGAGAATTTAGAGATAACTTAAGCTACAGAGGGGGAATTCAGTTCTATTTATTGCAGAGTGACAGGGGCTTTGGGAAGACCAAAGCTGCATGGTGCTTGTTCTAATGCTTAGATGGTGCTTTTAATGTGGTGGAAGAAGGAGGAAGGGTGGGATGAGGAGGGGTTGGTTTGATGTTTTGTTTCCAATTTAAGGTAGGCAGTTACAGTAGACGTTTTTGTCTTAAGGACTTGTATGTAAAATACATAAAGGATACTTAATACTCAATAAGAAAAAACCCAACTTAAAAAGTTCATAAATTTGGAAGATAAGAGGAAAGGTTAAGAACCAGCAAAGAAAACTCATAATAAATAGAAAATAAAATAGGACTAATTCTAAATATATAATGGAAAAGTTAAACAAGTGATGTTTGTCTCTTTAAAGGTAGATATTCCTAGACTCGATTTTTTTTAAAAGCTCACTGGGTTGTAAACTTCACAGATAAACATGACACAAAGCTTTTCAAAGCAGAAATGGGAAAATATAACGGAAATATACTTCTCCCCCCCCCCAAAACAACCAAGAGTGAAACAGGAAAAGTAACGAAAATGAAACTGAGCATTATTAATAACAAAAAACAAAATATTTGGTGGGGGCCATGAAATCAAGCACTAAGAAAGTGAGATTTCTAAATGGGAAGGTTGAACAAACAGTGCAGCCCACCAATGCGCCTAGCAAGTCATGTCAAGTAAACAGGGAACATAGGCATGGTGCATCCACTTCTGAATATGCATCTTTTTATATTTTTAAAAGCTTATTTGTGTCTGGATACTGTGAAGTGATAGGTATTTTTTAGTGAAAACTGAGGAGATGCAAACAGGAGAACCCTGGGGCTCACTGACCAGCCAGCCTAGCCTAATTGGTAAGCATCAGGTCCACATGACTGTCTCAAAAAACAAAGGGAGTAGCTTCGAGGAACAACACTCAAGGTAGACCTCTAGCCCCCCCCACACACATGCACACACACACACACACACAACATATGTACCTCCATACACATGTATCCTTCCCAATATGCACTGAGAAAATAAAAAAAAGTTTAAAAAGTGGACAAAAGTATTGAACAAACATTTCACCATAGAAGACACAGAGATGGTGAATAAACACTTGCAACAGTTCTCAGCACCATTATTCATGGGGAAAATGCAAATTCATGAGATACTATCACATAACTTATAGGAGGGCTAAAAATTACGCCAGGCATGGTGGCATGCATGTGCCTTCAATCCTAGCCCTTAGGAAGCAGAGGCAGGTGGATCTCTGTGAAATCCAATGCCACCCTGGTACACATAATGGCTTCTAAGTGGGCTGGAACTAAGAAGACCCTGTCAAGAAAATGACTATAATTTAAAAGATTGATCATAATCAATTATGGATGAGGGAGCTGGGAAAGTAGAATTTTCACTTACTGCTGATGGACATGCATAGCGGAATGGCTACTTTGACAATTTAGCAGTCTATAAATATTAATAATTCACTTGTCATAGATCCATCCATTCCCTGAGAGAAATGAAAATATATGTCTGTGCATGGACTCAAGTGAGGATGTTCATGGAAGCTTTAACTACAGTAGACAAAGCTGGAAACAACCCAGATGCCCCCCGCAGCTGCCTATTTGGTATCACGTGTGAGTGAGGGGGTTTATTTATTTATTTATTTATTTATTTATTGTTTTTAGTCTTTTTGAGACAGGGTCTCCCTGTAGACCTAGCTGTCCTGGAACTGACTCTGTAGAACAGCTGGCCTTGAACTCACAAAGATCCACCTGCCTCTGCCTCCCAAGTGCTAGTATTAAAGGCGTGCGCCACCACACCCGGCTGAGTGAGGGTTTTAAAATCATACCAACTAATAAGGTTTGATAAAGAAATGGGTCAGTCAGATTGGTAACATAGTTTGGGCCAAAATACCAGCTTGGTTTTAGGGTGTGTCAGAATGTCATTCAAGTAAATATTTTCTTTGGCAGCGAAGTTGGTAATCCATTTCTTCAAGTCTCCCAGTTGGGCTATGCAATAATGATGGGAAATGATGGGCAAAGGTTTGTGTTTTTCCTAGAAATAAAAGTTTTAAAAGAACACATGTAATTCTAAGTACTCATTCCTTTTATTTACAATGATGTTAAATATTTGTGAAGCAAAATGCCATTAGTCAATGCTGAAGTCTTTTGAAGACAGCAGGCTAGATGCTGTTGTGTCTAGAATTCTTCCTAAAGAGACAAACAGCATCTTTGGGGAGGGTGGAGTGGCTATCTCTCACCTCTGACATGGCTAGTTCTGTGATGGTTGCAGCTGAAGCTCCTTTTATAATCTAGCTTTGGAATGCCTCATGTACATGTGGCGAATGGAGATACGGGAAACAAGGCAGAGTCCAGTCTAGTTTCGTAAAGAGAAAGAAACTGATTTTAACTGCACAGGACAGCATGGACTGATAAAAGCCACCCCGGAAATGGTCACTGGATGCCACTAGGAAAGCACATGGGCTGGATCCTTAATAAAGAGTGGACGGGAGTTGGTCAGTGTTATAGCACAAGTACCTAGAATTTCTAGGAATATTACCATTCTTGCTCTTCCAGCCTTTATGGAGTAGTTAAGGAGAAATGAGATTAGAATGTATAAGAGTAAGGTGACTGAATGTTGATTGTGGTTTAAACTGGTGTAAGGATAGTGAGTGACTCTGCAGTGAGAATTAGTGAAGAGACCGGGGAACTGGAATACTCCCTACATGCTGCTAGGAATGCAAAATGGAACAGTTCCTTTAGAAAAATTTGGCAGATTCTTAAAATGTTACACTCAGCTATTATCAAGGGTGAAATGGGGAAAATGTAGGTATTTTAATTGGGGAGCAGGGAGGGAAGGCTAGACAGGGAGAGAGGAAAGATAAATAATGCTTAGCTGGAATGAAAAAGCAGAGTTAAATGTATTATTTCAAAAGTCTGCTAAACAATCACACATATAATATCTCTACATGTTTCTATATGTGTAGGAAGATCCAGTTTGAATTGGGGGCTAGTTCTCAGGTAGCACCTCTCAGGGCACCATGTGGATGGGAGTCAGGGGACTTCTCTAACTCCGCCCCAAGAAGAAGCAGACATGGCCCAGGTGCATGATGGTAGGCGGGGCAGCAGTGTGCAGTGGCATGGAATTGGGAGCCTGTGGTTGGCTCTGGGAGCTGACGTCATTTTGCTTATAAAGCAGGCTGTAGCAGGCAATAAAGCAAATTCTCTCTCCATTACCATCACTGCAGAATTCCCAGCTGTCATTTTTTGTGAGCATACAGGCCAAAGCAGACCTGCATTTCGTTCAGGTGGCCAGTGGGTTGGACAGAGGTCCTCAGACCACCAATCTGGATAGCTGGTGTGGTGAAGTGAGTTGTGAGTGGACATAGGCTGAAAATAGGCCATTAGCCATCAGCCTGAAATTCCTGTCCAGGGGCCAGCAGTCTCTGGCAGGTGGGAAATAATGGCCAAGAGTCTGTTGTTGCCCCAGGCTAAGGACCTGAGGGGGAAATAGCTCTAAGGTCTGGGTATGAAAGTAACCAACTGACCTCTGCGTTGAGAAGTCAGTTTCCTACAGTGGCCACAGGCAGGTACTGTGCTCCCCTTTCCCTTAGCAGGGCCATATTGTGCCTGCTCATTACAAAGGAAGCTTCCTGGGGCTGGAGAGATGGCTTAGCGGTTAAGAGCGCTGACCGCTCTTACAGAGGACCCGGGTTCGATCCCCAGCACCCACATGGCGGCTGAGAACCGTCTGAAACTCCAATTCCAGGAGGACTCCAGTTCCAGGGGAATCCGAGACCCTCTTCTGACCTCCGCGACATTGCACGACATGGGTGCACAGACTTGCATGCAGACAGTACATTGATACACATATAGAAATAAATAAAAATGCCGGGCATGGTGGCACACGCCTTTAATCCTAGCACTTGGGAGGCAGAGGCACGCGGATCTCTGTGAGTTTGGGGCCAGACTGGTCTACAGAGTGAGTTCCAGGACAGCCAGAGCTACAGGGAGACCCCGTCTCAAAAAAAAAAAAAACAAAAAACAAAAAAAAAAACAAAAACAAAAACAAAGGAAGCTTCCTACATATATGTATAGCCAAAGGCTGTATATTAAGGAACAATGCCAGACAGGAGAAACCTTCCTTCCAGCTGTTGGCCAGGGTAATCCAAGAGAATCCCAAAATTACACAGACTATTGTCATAGCCCTCGAATACCTCCCAGACCTTGAAGCTAAGAGACCCTACTGCAGAAGACAGGCCATACTTTGGACATAGGACTTGGAGCAATGGAGCTGGAACAGATATGGAAGCCTTCTCCCTGAAGACCAGCTCTCGTGGTTTTGGAGGACACTATGCAAGCTGCTGAGGGAGAACATCAATCAGTGGTCCAACCACAGATTTATGGCCCAATAACCATAACTGTGACTTGCACAGCAAATGCTATTGGTGTAGTAGTGGGACTTTTATCTTGGGAGTAATCAACAGCTATCTAATTGGAGTTAAAGCCCATGCAATGGGAAGAAACTCATGTGGGTACTGTAAGCATAGCCAAATACACATGGCTGGAGAAGTCATGGATCTTAGCTTTTCATATCCCTAGACAAATGTAATTTCTTACTATATGCTAAATATGGATCCTTATATTTACAGACAAGTATCCCAGTCACCACTCATCAAAGAAGCTTCTTTTGCAACAAAGACTATTACAGAGTTCTACAGCTGGTCACACACAGAGAATAAGTATCTGTGACATGCCCAATCCCAATGACACATCTACAATGGAACCTCATGCTCACAGAGCATAGTGGAACAAGGATTAGTGAGAACACTAATGCATCTCTCAAGTCTCATCAATGAAGCTCCCTTATGCAACAGAGGGCAATGAACACAAAAGGCAACAAATGGCCAAAGCATAGAGAATAAGTCTATGGAGTGTGGGTCCCTGGACAGGACTCCTGTGTTAAACTTCACCCACTCAGGGTGTAGGGACCACTGGGGAAAAAGGGGTAGAAAAATTGTAAGAGCTAGAGGAGGAGATACATGATCATATGGAAAGAGAGTCTTACAGACTCCTGGAGACCCTGCTCATATGAACCTACAGCAATAGTGTCAGCATGCACAAGACCCATGCAAATTCAAGCAGACAAAAACCCAGCATAGAACTGGGGAAATGGGCAACAGGCCCCAACCTTAGCCAAAGAAATATTGGCAGCTAATTAGTGCTGGGTGAGGGAGAGCCAATCTTCTTGATGAGAGCGATTCTAGATAGGCTGACCAGACACCAGTGGATGAAATTGCATTGAGGGACGTCTGAGTACCCTGGACTCAACAGACCTTAACATAAATGACAGAATGCATGAAATCTGGTGTATGTGGGGGGTGCTGTGGGAGGGAGTGGGTAGGGGAGGGGGTGTAAAGATGATTAAGATGTTTTGTATGCAATACACAAAATTCAATAAAAATTTTTTTTCTGTTTTTTTTTTAATTTAATTTTATTTATTGATGCTTTGTGTATTTCATACATCATTTTCCAATTCAGTTCAGGCATATTTGCTCTTCCTACCCCACCCCATCCCAGATCATGCATTCTGCCATAACTGTCCTGCATCTTTCTCTCAGTTTTTTTTTTCCATTTTTTAGCAATAGGTGATAATTTATGAGTACAAGCATCCTTCATGTAAAACCAATTTGCAAGCAGTTGTGCCCAAACCCACACAGCCCCTTGGTCCCACCATCCAGCAGGGGGGCTTGTGTGTTCAATCAAGTTGATCAAATGAGTGTCCAGGCTATATTGCTGTAGGTTCACCGTTCACCCCAATCACAGCCCTTACATTCTACCACGCCCCCTCTTCCGCAGATTTTTCCCTAGGCTTAGACAAGGGGCACAGGTGG
>VZQC01004878.1:4095423-4135845 GCA_009823505.1 Rhizomys pruinosus | reverse complement strand
GAAATATTTTATAGAATTCTGCCGTGAATCCATCCGGGCCTGGGCATTTTTTGGTTGGGAGGCTACTTATTACATCTTCGATTTCTTCCTGTACTATTGGTCTGTTTAGGCTGTCGATCTCTTCTTGGTTGAGCTTTGGTGATTCCCAGGATTTCAGATATTCATTCATTTCTTCTAGGTTTTCAAACTTAGTAGAATATAAGTTTTTGAAGTATTCCCGTATGATTGTCTGGATCTTTTCATTGTCTGTTGTGATAGTTCCCCTTTCATCACAGATTCTATTGATTTGGAGTTGTTCCCTCTTTCTTTTGGTTAACTGGGCTAGAGGTCTGTCTATCTTGTTTATTCTCTCGAAGAACCAACTTTTGGATTCATTGATTTTTTGTATAGTTTTCTTTGTTTCTATTTCATTGATCTCTGCTCTGATTTTTCTTCTTCTTGTCTGCTCCATTTAGGGTTCATTTGTTGTTCTTTCTGAAGTACTTTTAGCTGCAGTGTTAGATCATTCACTTGTGCTTTTTCTGTTTTTTTAATGTAGGCACTTAGAGCTACAAACTTCCCTCTTAGGACTGCTTTTAAAGTGTCCCATAGATTTTGCTGTGTTGTTTTATCATTGTCATTCAGTTCCAGGAATGTTTTTATTTCTTTATTTCTTTCTTGACCCATTCATTATTCAGGAGAGTGTTGTTTAGTCTCCATGTATTCTTGTAGGATTGCGCGCCTGAGACGGGGACCCCCGAAAGAGGCCTCAGAGTCGAGACCCTCTTCCAGCCGTCTCCCTGTGCCAGACCACCCCAGCTGTACCTGCCCTGCCCGCATGAGTTATGGCGTCCTACCTGTGACTCAGGAGCCCGCCCACCTCAATAAAATATTTTAAAAATGTTAAACATATATACCATATATTATCTGCCCTTTCCACTCCTAGGTATTTACTAAAGAGAAACGAAAGCATATGGCTATTCAAAGATTCATGTGTGTTCATGGCAGTGTTAACTAGCTTGGGCTCTAATCCTCCTTGGTTCTGCAAATGTGAGAGAATCATTTATTGGCCTTTAGTTTTCAAAATTCTCATGAGAAGCCTGGTGTATGCGTCAGGTCCATTGTAGCTCTTCCTTTCTGTGCTATGTCGAGGGGAGATCTGGGCAGGAAGGAGCATGGCCAGTTCGTCCTTGCTCGAGAGAGAGGTTTGTTTTCATGAAACAGAGAAGCTGTTGTTGAGAGGAAATATCATCCATTGTAAGCTGGGCAAAACCGTGGGGCTGAGGACTTTGCCAATTTCTGGAAGTCATTTTGTGGGAATTATATTTAAAGCTAAATCAGAGTGCGAACCTCACCTCTCGGGAAGTGAGGGTATTAGCTTCCTCAACTGTCATCCCTCAGCAACCCCCTTGGATCGTCTGGTTCAGGTTCTTGCTGGACTCCTGATAGTTCGCGTGGACCTGTACAGGAAGGCTAGGTCTCCTTGCCTGTTCTCAAGTGCCCTGGTTCTGCCTTCCTGGCATCTAAGATTAGTTAGTGCCACCAATCCCACGATTGGAAAGCTCTCTTTCTTTCTTTTTCTCTTTCTTTCTTTTTCTCTTTCTTTCTTTCTCTCTCTCTCTCTCTCTCTCTCTCTCTCTCTCTCTCTCTCTCTCTTTCTCATAATCCCTCTGATCCCTCAAGGCAGACACTTTTGATCTGAGAGTATCCCAACAATGCCCAGCAGTGTTATTTGAAAGAAAACATAAAGAACTTTTGCAGAACTGGGAAACCTGAACTGCATTTTCTTTTCTCTGTCCCCATCCAGCAGCACCTGAATGCCCCCTTTGTGTGCTTCTGGAGTGCCCAGGGTTGAGTAACATGTCCTGGAGCACACAGACCTGGAGAGCTGCAGGTCACTCCCACTGCCCTGGATGCTTCTGCCATGAGGTTAATTTCAAGGTTGATACTGTCTTTATAAAGTGTGAGAAAGACCCAGAAAAACATTTATTTATTTAGTTAGTTGTGAATCTGTGTGTGTGTGTGGGGGGGGGGTTGTTTATGTTGTCTCTGTTTCCCATGTATGCACTAAGTGCAGGTGTGAACACCCGTGCTGGAGCATGTAGACGCCAGAGCAGGATGTTGGTATGTTCATCTGTTGCTCTCTGTTCTATTGTCTGAACCAGAAGCTTTCTGCTTCCACTATGCTGACTAGCCAGTAAGCTCTCAGGGTCCCACCTGTTTCTGCCCTCAGTCTTGGGCTTACAGGTACATATAGCAATTTCTGGCTTTTTATGTAATCCAAGTCCTCGTGCTTGCACAGTAAGTGCTTTTACCCACTGAGCCATCTCCCCAGCTCTGGGTCTGGAAGTCTAGATTTGTCTAGAGATGCAAGAGTTCCTGTTCTGTTCCCAGGCTCCAGAACTTCCTCAGCTCTCTTTCCCTCCATGTTGAAAAATAGACCTGTCAGATTCATTTGTTTCTTTCCTCATCTGGTGTCCTCTTTCCATTTCTATTATTCCAGAGTGCCTACACATGATCTAATGCATAGATGTGGTGCTTACGCATGATCTAATGCATAGATGTGGTGCCTACACATGATCTAATGCATAGATGTCGTGCCTACACATGATCTAATGCATAGATGTGGTGCCTACACATGATCTAATGTGTGGAATTGGTGCCTGTATGTGTTCTAATGAGGACTTGGCACCTACACATAATCCAATGACGTTGAAAAGAAGGTTGTCAACACAGTCTGTATTCTCAACAATTTTAACGTCATAGTAAATGGTTGGGCATCAAATACTTTTCAAATTGAACACCAATGTCACAAACAGAGTTATTAGGGTTTTGCCTAGAGTTATAGTTGTGACATTTTTCGTAACTCATGCTTCTGTGTTTGACAAATGATAGTATAGTTCCATGATATGGCTTTATACTGTATGAAGTAGACTGCAGTAACTGTCCCCATAGAATAGAAGTCAACACTGACGTTTAGGCAGATAAAGTCCCCATGGGCATCCAAAGCAGTGATGAGACTGGCCTTCAAATTCCAATCTTTTTTTTTTTTTTTTTTTTCTATTTTTGAGACAGGGTCTCCCTTTAGTCCCAGCTGGCCTGAAGCTCGCTCTGTAGACCAGGCTGGCCTTGAACTCACAGAGATCCACCTGCCTCTGTCTCCCAAGTGCTAGGATTAAAGGCATGTGTCACCACGCCCGGCCAAATTCCAGTCTTTTGATGCCAAGTCTAGTATGTTTTCCATTATTCTTAGGCTTCCCTGTATCTTATAATTTATCCATCATCATCTTTCACAAGTTTAAAAAGTTCAGGGAGAGATAGGATGGCTCATAGCAGGTAAAGGTATTTGCTGTGCAAACCTGACTGCCTACGTTTGACCCTTGATACCCAGGTAGAAGAAGAAAACTGACTTCTGAAAGCTGTCGTTGGACCTCCATGTGTGCTAGGGCCAAAAATCAAAGGGATTTCTAAAGCGCTTGTCCTTGATCTGAAAAACAGTTTCCAGCAGGGAAGCTGGATGGGCAGATGGTGGCTTCCCTCAGCTTCCTCATGGCCCTGCTGCTTTGTGGGTTGTGGTGTGGCCCACACTCACGAGCCTCACACCTGAGCATTTTCTCCAGAGGACCTTAGTTATAGGGCAGCAGAGGGGCAAGGCCCACTTTATTCACCTCAACTCTACCAACACAAATAACAACAAACTTAAACACTATGTCCCTAATTCTTTTGCTTTGGGAATTAGATATTTTGTTATATATGCCGTTGACGCCTCCAGGAGCCCACCTCAATATGCTTCTTTCATCTTGACTTAAATCCAGCTCTTCTGGTTTCCTTCTCCATCAAAACACAGTGCCCTCCTTTCCTTTACTGTCAAGGGGTGATGAACAATAAATGGTAGCAATAGTTTCTATGGTAACAGCATCTGAGTCATCTCCTTGGAAACCTGCATAAAGGCCTTCCATCTCCAGACCAGCTCAGTGCAACTTGGAAGGGCTTTGTTCCCTTGAATGGATCAGCATGGGGGAGCAAGCTCTCCTGGGCTTTGGCCACTACAGTTTCCTTTGGCTCCTGATGTGCATGGCATTTTGGATATAGAGTTGGATTCAAGCAGAGCTGGGGGATGGAGGGACCTGGAGTGCTTTTCTTGAACTTGTTCATGGTCAGATGTATTTTCCCTGGTCCAGCACCAGGTACCCTGCAGATTTAGCCAATAGATATCTCACTCTTTTAGAGGCTCGTATGACTCAACCCAGGCTCCCACAGTGATCATCTATGAATTGGAATAAAGCAATACTCTGTCTGAACACAGATGAGCTGGCTATTTTGGCATGGTCATGAAGAGAATCCTGAAATAGGGCACTGTGGGGCAGCTTGTCAGAGTCCCTTTCCTTATGCCGTCTTTCAAATGGAGCAGTTTGTTACTTTATTGAAAGCAGAATGGTTTCCAGCAGCTAAGAGGATTACTTCTCATCGTCCACACAAAATAACAGTCATAAACATTTCCATTGTGCTTTATATTTTACAGATCATTTTCACATGCATGAGCTCAACTGTTCAATTATTCGACATTTTAATTTGAAACCACACACTGTGTTGGAATGTGGGATTCAGTAGTGGAGTGGGAGGAATGGGCCTGATCTCTACCCTAAATGAAGGCCACAGGTAAGAAAAGTGAATGCTAATCAGATAATTACAGATAAGTATAAACAGTCAACCCAGATTTGGTCTGCAGGAGAAGGGATGGTGGTATTAGTGTGATACGGTCATTTAATCCATGGGAACATGTTCCTTGGAGAAGTACAGAATGAGCAGCAATCAAGGAGGCCTTTTCTATATGAGGTGAAGACTTGGAATTTGAAGAGATTTCCCTAGGGTTACATACACTGCTGACAGTCCTGGGATATGAGCCCAGCACTTGTGCAGTCAAACTCCAGGTCCTGTCTCTTACCTTCTACTGGTGCTTATGGCATGGATGGCCTAGAGTCAGCCTTAGGCCAGGTAACTGGAGGAGGTATTCTTTTGTTTTTCTCTGGGCCCTTCTGACTGCAATAATCACCTCCTTATGGTGGAAGGTCCAAGGGAGCTGTGCTGTATCCTCAGATGGAGGGAGCAACCTCGCAACAATCACTGGGAATGAGGAAGTTAGGCAGGCTTATGTGGAGTTAGGAGAATTGGTGTCAAGGTACCTTCTGTTTGCACAGTCTTATTGATCCAGTGGATGCTAGTATTTAGGCTTCTGTCTCCTTGCTGTAGTTTTTAAATCCGAGAATTTAAGCACAGCTAATTCCTGGCACATGACAGCTGTAAAGCCAGTCTTTGGATGTCAAGCCATAATCAAGACTGCACTTTTTCTATAACCTGTCTCTTGTCTCAGTAGATACCAGTATCAACCAGAGATCTTTTGTTTCCCCTTAGTTCTTGTGACCCCTAAATCTGACTTTTTCTTCTTGTTTCCTATGTTGGCTTGCCAGATATCTTGGAGCTTGGCCTGCTTTCTTCTTGAGATCATTTGCTGCTTTAAGGAAACTGTATGGCAGTCTCACAGGGACTGATCTATCATACTGAGGGTCTGCGGGTATCACCTGCAGTGTCTTCTTTCTTTGGTCTTTCTAGTCTTCCTAGGGGGAGAGGTCATGTCTCCTTAGCTACAAAAATAACATGTTTATAAGCCCATTAGCATTATTACATCAGCTAGTTCTTGTGGCCAAGGAGACTGTGACCACTGATAGTCCGAGTTCCATGAGATAGTGCTAGGCCATCTTTGGTCTAGACTATTGTTTTTCTGCTAGGCTATGTCAGTAGATGTCCTGCTGTATCTGCAACATCTGCTGTTGGATCGTTCATTCCCACAGCCCTTGCTGCCCATGCTGTGCACTTGATATCTTACCAACTCAATCTCATCATTATGAATCATCTTCTCATGTGTCCTTCTCTAGCTCCTCTAGATAGACTATAAAGACCCCATGTGCTGAGACCAGTTTTCACATAACATGGTATCCCATATGTAGTAATCCCTAATCATTTGTGATTAAGTTTAAATTAATTTAAATAAAGCACATTCAGGTCCTTGACTGTACTGGCCACATTTTGAGGGCTCAGTGGCCAGTGTTGCCAGTAGCTGTAATGGATGGCACAGATACAGATTATTTCCATGTTCCAGACAGTTGTAATCAGACAGTGCTGCTTTGTAGCTCTGGACACCTGATACCTGATTGGTTCCTAATAAATATTTACTATTTGAGCCCTTTAATGAACAAGGCCTTTTCCTCCTTAGGCTGAGGAAGCTGATACTGATGATTGGAAGAGAAGGGTAAAAACTGACACTTTGCCTTGCTAACATTATGAATTGTCAGAGAAAAAGCACTTTCAAAGAGAAGCAGCACTTTCCACCTTTGAAAACCAAAATTATCAGTATTAACCATGTTTAGTACTGGCTGACTACATAAATGAACCCTGGATTCCCCAGCCACAGCCATCATGTCTTTCCATGACACTGAGATCTGAGGAAATCTCACCACTCTTGCGCATACAGTGATCTTGTGAGAAAGTTGCAGTTTTTCTATTATGAACACATTACTCTTTGGGGGTTTGACTTTAGAAGATCTGTTGATTTTTACTTTCAAGCCACTATTGTCCTTTTGGGTTTCTGCTGACACAGATGAGAGTTGAGTTGAAAATGGATCTCTTTTAATGCATGGATCTGGAAAATAAACAGGTTTGTACTGTAGCAAAGAAGTGATGGATACTATTTTGGAGAGACAAGGTTAGCTCCTCTGGAAGGTAGCCCTCTTGAAGAGGACATAGGACAGGATTCCTAGGTTCTGGACCAGCCTGGTCTCTCCATCTATAAAATGAACACTGAGCACCACCTTCTTGCTCTTCTGATAAGTCATTCCTACAGGGGGTGAAATATTTGTGTTATTATCTCTAAAATTTTGGCCATAGTATGTTCCCGGTAAATGTCTACAGATTAAGTCCCCATTAAATGTGCACTTGGTAATTGGAAGCTAAAGTTTGTTTCCAGAACACAGGTCAGAGGGCTGGAATTTCCCAGAAGCAGCTTAGGAGGATGCTGCTGGGTTTGTATGTGAATGGAGGGATGTGAGTGCTCCCACTGCCCCATGTGGCTAACCTTCCCAGCAAGGGCCCATAGCTGTGCAGTAGGCTGAAAGGAGATGCTTAGAGGGGAGCAGGGGATAGTGGAGCTGAGGTGCCTCTTGGGCAGAGATGACGCAGCCTCAGGGAAAAGCAGTAGGGCTTTTCGATAGAGCCTGGAAACTTGGGCTTCAGAGATGGAGCTGGTAAGTGGACTCCACTACCATCCGGCTGGGTATGATATGAAATATGAGGCTTTATGGGTGCATAGAAGTGTTTAGTGGCCAGATGTCCCAAGAGGATGAGACGAACAAGTAGGTGTAAAGAAGGAATGTAAGGATAGATTGCTGTAAATTATTACTGTGAGATTCTTCTGGTGGAGGGTGTAAACAACATCCAGCTCCTCTTTCCTTGGTCTCAACAACAAACTGAGGTCTGATTTCACCAGACTGCAGTCTGGAAGACCACTGAGTTTATTGGGCTTATTTACAAAGCAATGGGTGAGGGTTTACTTAACCAGAATGTGGATGCTTCCCCTCTACCCCAAGGCTGTGCTGGACAATCTCTATCCAAATATAGATAGATGGTGGCTTCCCCAAAGCCATGTAAGATGGTGAGAGACCCTCCCCAGGCTTCCTTAGCCCTTCCCCCAGGCAGGGTGCAACCAGGACTGATTGATTGGGAGGTGTGTCTAGACTCTTAGGGTCATGTGACTCTCCCTGACCCTCCTTTCTTGTAGGGGCATGATAGTTATCAAGTTCAGCTGTGATAACCCTAGGCAAGTTGATACAACTAAGCTTGGGAAGATGGTATGTGTCTGTCAGAGGATGGTCTTACACAACAATTATAAAATGTAGTATTTTATATACATAGCTTATGGACAGCATAATTTATGCTGTAATCATTGATAATTATAAATCAGAAATAACAGGACATTTTTTTAAATACAAACTGTGGTGTGGGTGGCATAGCCCTCTTTTTACAGATACAGAGACCAAGGCTTAGCCGGTTTAAATAACTTCCTCACACAGGTAGGTAGATGGCTTGGTCTGGGATTTGGATCCAGATCTGTTTCTAAGCCCATTCTCTTCCTGTTATTCCTGCTTCTTTCTGAAGAGGCATTTGGTGGTCCATTTCAGTTTGGGTACTTTATGATGCTGTCAAATGCTGTCCTTCAAAAGCCCCTTTAAGAGCTGTTAGAGCTCCAGGAATAGTACAGATTGTGCTCATCAGTTAGCACATTTACATCTCCCTTGTGGCTGTGGAATCAGGACAGTTAATTGGCATTTATCAGACACATCTAAAGTACAAAGCCTCAGAGATGACCTTGAGGAGCATCTTGTTTTGAGATGGATTCCAGTATCCAGGTTAGCTTTAACTGTCAGCTTGACACAGCCTAGAGTGATCTGGGAGGAGAGCCTCAATTGAGGAATTACCTAGGTCACATTGGCCTGTGGGTATGTCTAGAGGGGATTATCTTTGTTGTTAATTGATGTAGGTGGTCCCAGTCCACCATGGGCAGGACCGTCCCAAAGCAGGTAGTCCTGAACACTGTAAGAAGGAAAGCTGGCTGACCCACCAGCCAGCTAGCAAGCAACATCCTTCATGGTTCCTGGTGTACTTTCTGTGAAATGGGTTCTTTGGTTAGAGGTAAGGCTGTGTGGAACAGCAAACAGGCCTGCCCCCATGTGCTGCCTGAACTTCCTTCAACGATGGACTATGACCCGGAGTTGTAAGTTACGATAAACCTATCTCCCTCCAAGTTAATTTTGGTCAGAGTATTTTATCACAACAACAGAAAGGAAACCAGGACACAGAGTTTGTGTTACAGGTTGGTCACCCTTTCACATCTTCCACCCCCCATCTCTGTAAGCTTTTCTTTTTCCATTTGAGACAGGGTCTTTCTATCTATGTAGCCCAGGCTGGTCTAGAACTTGTAATCCTTGTAATCATTTTGCCTTAGCCTCCATGGTACTGGGATTACAGGCATGTGCCATTACACTAGCTCTGGTTCTCTCTCTCTCTCTCTCTCTCTCTCTCTCTCTCTTTCTCTCAACACACACACACACATATGTGTGCACAGTTATATGTGGAGGTCACAGGTCAACCCTGAATACTGTTCTTCAGAAGCTGTCTACTTTGTTTCTTGGGACAGGGTCTCTCTGGAGCCTGAGGCTGCATAGGTAAAGCTGGGCTCCATCATTGGCCTTGATGTATGTGCTTTATATTTTACAGATCAGTTTTGTGTATATGAACTCATCTGTTTAATTATTCAGCGTTTTCACTTGAAACCACACAGTGTGTTGAAATTCAGGATTCAGTGGTTGGGTGGGAGGGGCTGGTCTCTGTCCTGAATGATCGTCGTAGGTAACTCCTGTCTGCCTCCCTGGTGCTTCCATTATAATCCCATGCCGCCACACCCAGCCTTTTACATGGGTGCATGGATCATACCCAGGTCCTCATGCTTGTGTGACAAGCACGTTACCTACTGAGCCATCTCCCCAGCCCCTATGGGAACTTTATTTAGTGACAGTAGGTGGTTCACAGGAAGCCAGGGTCTGCTTCTTTCTCTACTTTTCTGTTCCTCTGGCTCTACCCAGACAGAGGCAGTGGCCCAGTCCCTTCTATAACAGTTTTCTTCTGATGGTTTCTTACACTGTTTTATGCCAAGAAGTTTATGTGGCTGGGCTGGGGTGGGGAAATGTGGTTCAGATGTGAGTTATTTGCTAATGAGAATTTTTTTTACAGCATAGGTAAGAAATTGCCACATTTCCTGATTTCTTGTCTCCTAAACTTCTAGTGCTGTGTATAAGGTGCTGATAGGGCCAGGAACACCAGAGCAGGGCCCTGGAACAAGCAAGGGCAAATGAATCCTCTGTAGAGTGGCTTTTGTGGTACCGTGGATTCCTTGTACACGTGACACATGAAGTATGCTGGGGAGGGGCAAATAGTCATCTCTGTGATTTGTGTGTGTGTGTGTGCAAGCCTAGGTGTCATGGGATGGAATAAAATAAGCAGTGGGAGGAGATGTGGAGAAATGGGGAACAAAGTGTCATATACATAGTCCAGCCCATGAGGACACAGTGGCGTCCGGCAGTGCATCTGAATGAGACTTTGCACTCCCAATCTCTGGTGTGCTGGTGAGTTTTGCTACAGTTCTTTGCCTTATTTTAGCTTCTGAGTGGAACTTAATCAAATGGGCTTCACTCCTCTTCCAAAGTTCTTTATAGGATTCTAATTGTGAGTCCTGAGATTTCCATTTGTTGGCCAGTGTGAACGGTATTAATTTACAGTTTCCATTCCAACCTGCCTGTGTAAGTTGACAGCCCTCACCCCCACAGCCACATCTGCTCTTCTTTCTGCCCATTTGCTTTCCACCTTCTTTTAGACACAGATACATTGTTATCCCTGCCGCCTCACAAGCCCACCCACAAGTGTACACATGGATGCACAGATGTGTGGCTTCTTTATAGAGTACGAGGGCCTCTTGTCTCAGCAATGGAATGCCACTTTTCATATAGTCTAAGGGTCTCTTGTGAATTTGGTATCAAACTTGGAATGAGAGGGGCTTTGTTTTTTTAAACTCTGTAATCTTTTTTTCAAAAAATACATGTATTTACTTATTTAGTGTATATGTATGGCCACACATGCTGTAGTGTGCCTATGGATGTCAGAAGACAAGGTGTAGGAGTCGGTTTCTTCCTCCTACCATGAGAGAGAGTCCCAGGGATCAAACTCAGGTCAACAGGCTTTGCAGCAAATGCTTTTATCCACTGAGCCATCTTGCAGCCCCTGACCCTGTCATCTTGCCCCAGATATCCAGAGCTACTTGTGAATATGCTCCTTACTAGGGAGTCACTTCTTTCAGATGAGCTGAAATCTTTGAGTCTTTTAACACTTTCTAAAGCATCTCCCACTTTTAAGACAATTAGTTTCTTCTGCTTCCTTTGCTTTGTAGACAGTTGCTCTGTATTTTCCTGTGTCTATCTCCTGAGGGAGGAAAGGCATCTTCTTGCTACAAATTATTTCTGGCTGAAACTGGCTTTGTTCAGCCCTTTCTCAAGAATAAGTAAGAGAATTAAGGTGTTGCAGATGAAAGGACTACCTGGAGGGGAAATAAAAGTATAGAAAGATGGGCAGGGATCCAAGATCATTAAAAATTTAGCCTACTACACAGCCAATCATTCTTAGACTCATGACAAATACAGCATGACCTTCTAGTTGGAGAACTAGTTGATAATTAACTGAGACAGAGGCTCTCTGTGTGGTCCAGGATAGCCCAGACTATGTAGCCTGACTACATGTAGCCATGATAAACTTAGGCTTACCATGTAGCCCAGGCTGGCTGCCTCAACATCCCAAATGCTATGATTACAGATATGTGCCTCCTCTTCCCATTCAACATGGGTGGAGAAATATTTAGAGAGGCAGTTCTTGCCAGACTCGCTAATTTGAGAGAGTTGACCCACTGGGAAGATGGTGGGTGCCAGTGACCTTCTCCGATATTATCTGTGTGTCATTCTTCTAAGAGTTGCTGGAGGTGGATCTCGAGGAGTTGGAAAGCCAGGCTCGCATCTGGCACACACATAAAGACAGCACCACCTCAGTGGCGGTGACCATCCGCAGCGTGGGTAGCATCTTGAGGCTTAGGAGCAGATTGAGGTTGCTGGACCTGACTTAGCTTCATTTCTTCAGATTTTCCTCTCTTGACCATAGCCATTTCTGTTTTCTAAAACCATATTTCCAAGAATACATTTCTGTTTTTAACCAAGTACCTCAGATTTATTGCCATTTTATTATTTTTGTTAAAGATTTGTCTGTGAAATGTTCCATGGCTAAATTTTGAGCCAAATCCCAAGCAACCCCCCACCCCCAGTTGATTTCCTCTTGCACATGGCGATTTGCATTTCTTTGTTATTGTTTGTATATCTAGAGCTTTCCACACATGTTCCTACTGCCCAGTCTTTCGCAGGCTTCATACTCTTCTCTTTGTGGCAACCCCCTAGTCATCCTTCTATGTCATCACACAGTATGTATAGCAGTGAAATGCATTTGAGTCTTGTGATAGCAGGAACTGTGCCTTCATAATTCTATGTATACTTATTTGATAAGCACTGTCTCCTTATCCCTAAGTCCCACACCAGAAATATGAGTAGGATATGGGTAGTGGTGGTGTGAGGAGACAGTTGATTTCTGAACAGTCCAGCTGGGTTGGAAGCATATGCACAGCTCCAACTGCCCTTTTCTTTGCCTTCCATGGAATACAGGTCTGTTCCTCATGGTGACACACAGTAGTGTCTTGTGGTCTCATGTATCTTAATCTCCCCTAGCCCACCTTCAAGTTCCAGGTATTTGTGTCTCTCCGTGGTCAAGTCCTTGACCTGTATCTTGACCTTGGAACCATTGCCCATCTGACCTGTTGTGGGATTAGGTGATGTTCTGAACTTCATGCTGTGTTTCTTCCCCACTACATATAAATTTTTAGGGGAGGTGAGAGTATTTACAAAACAGTTCACCACTGAGATAAGTGCATTGGTCTCTTAAGGATTTATTATTAAATACTGGATATAATTCTTCTGCCAATCTAGTGGATTTGATAAAAGTCCGTAACAAAGGAATAATCTTGGGATTGGCGGAGGATGTCATGAAGGTTCATGGTGTGTGGGATGATGTCTTCCTGTTTCTGTTAAGACTTATGGTGGTTAATCTTATGTATACACTGGACAGTTTTGCCTAATACAGATCCCTTTCCTTGTAGCCTTCATGGTAAGGTTTAGGCTCACCCTTGCTAATACCAACAAAGAAAGGAGATCTATAAGTGGCTAGGTTGTCTGGTTATGAGTCTCGTCATCTGGAACAGGGAACTTGTGTTTGCACACATGTTCTCCCTCTGACCACATCTCAATTGTACCCTTGTCTTTTCTGAGTTTAATTGCTTTTGGGTGACTGATCTGAGGAATATTCCCACTTCTTTGAAAGACTGTCCCACGTTTAGAAAGGCATTCCTAAGATGCTTCTGGAGTTGTAAATCAGACTATCAATTATAAACACTTGAAAGAATGTGCTGGTTTCTCTGTGTAAGCCCAGCAGTCTATTTCTAACAATACAGACAAGCTTTCTTATGTTTGAATAGACAGTCTTAGGATGCTGCTAGTGCCTTTCTTTTCCATGAATTTTTCATTTTTTGTAGTTACTTTAGAAACTGCTTTGTTTAAAGTTTATATCATAGTTTAACTTTGCTATACTATGTCTGGAACTTCATAAATTCAGTGTTTATGATTGTGATTTTGTTTTTACATTTTCTTATGGAATTTAATTGTATATGAGATCAGATTTTAATTGAACTGCCAAAAAAAACCTCATTAAAATATACTATCAATTATATTAAGTTCATAGTATATGAATGCACAAAGTCAAAAAGGGACATTTAAACATTAAGAGTTTTAACTGTTTTAAGAAGTATTAAAGCATTTATGGGAATGATAGAATTGTAGATTCTATTTTAAGAAGAATAAAATTTTAATGTAACTGTCTTATTCAAGTAGAGTATATTCTATTACAGAAAATTTATCAGTTACATTTTATATTTATAATGTTTTAAAATCAACAGTTTTCCTCCCAAGAAACTAAGACACTCTTTGAAAAATCACATTAGCTAACAGCTTACTTTTTCCAGTTCAGTTGTTTGAGTTTTGTCTTCTCTGAGAATCCCTTCTAGTTCCTCTTCTTTTGAAAATATAGTGATGTCGTTTCTATGGAAACAGTGATGTCATGCCTATGAATGGAGCTTTAGTGACCACCAAGAGTGCCATATATCAGGGCCAGTGATAAAGCCCAGCTTTACCTATGAAGTTGCTAATGGGGTCTGATGTCAGAAACTTGAAATATATACAACTGGGAGATTCGTGCTGTGATTCTGGGCAGCTTATGTGAAGCCATGTGTATGTGACTGAGAAATACATCTCTGCATCACAGTAGATTATCTGGGTTCCCAGATCTGAACGCTGGGACCTGAAACCTATAAAGTCAAGTCCCCAGCATCTGTGGAAGGAATGGTGGACAAATTTCTGCCTGCTTAGCATGGTATTCAAAAAATATCTAGCTTATACCATCAACATTAATACACACAGGAGCTTCGTAAATGCAGATAATCTATAGATGTTGATACAAGTAGGAGTCATGTAATTTCACTTACCTGCATTTATATTTCTCTAGATATAAATAATGTCTTGTGAATTATATATTTAAGTTGAGACCAGTTGGTCAGAAGCAGAGTCATATTAAGCAATATCCCATCACATATATCTAAGGGGTGTGGCCCTGCTGAGGGGAAGGGGTTGTTGGGAATGTTTAGCTCTGCTAAATGATTACTCCTCCTCTTTTATTTTTATTTATTTTTATTTTTTTGCCTTTTTGAGACAGGGTCTCCCAATAGCCCCAGCTGGCCTGGAACTCACTCTGTAGACCAGGCTGGCCTTGAACTCAAGGAGATCTGCCTGCCTTTGCCTCCCAAATGCTATGATTAAAGGTGTGTGCCACCACGCCCAGCACTCCTCCTCTTTTAACACACCTCCTTGAGAACTAGATTCTCATTTTTAGTGTCTACATCTTATAGCTTACTCAGGAATTATTTGCTTTTCTTATGAATGAGTGAAAGTAATTCTGAATCAAATCTAATGATTGCCTGTCTTAATCAATTTATTAATTGCTATTCCAACTAAAAAAAAAAAAAAGATGTGGTTACAAAGTAATGTGATTGATGGTGATTGTTTGCATGTTGGTTTAAACATACCAAAATGCCCTTTTTTGGTCTTTTTGAGACACTGTCTTCCTGCAGCCCCAGATGGCCTGGAAGTTATATTGTAGACCAGGCTGGTCTTAGTCTCACAGAAATCTGCCTGCTTCTGCCTCCAGAGTGCTGGGATTAAAGGCATGCCCCACCACACCCCACTCTAAAATACCTTCTTAAAGAAAGATTTCCTTAAAGTTTTAAGCAATAATTATTTCATTTGAATAATTGCATTCCTAAGGTACAACTTTGAGGGTTAATATTCATTTGGTTACAAAAGGCCAAGACTACTTGACAGAAATAAATTTCTGATAGAATAAATCATCTCATGTCTGACATCAGAGGAATAAGGTTTTCAACATATGTAAAATTTCCTGGTAATTAATGTGTCCTCTAAGTAAGCATCAGTCTTACTTTTCCAAATGAGTAATCATTTAATTGAAATATTGTATCTGTCCTAATCTCCTTCTTAAACCAAGTGTGTCCTGATGTTACCTCACATGAAAGCAGAGACTTTGCTGATAAAATTAAAAATCTTGAGATTATCCTGGATTTTCACAAACATTCTTTTTAGAATGTCAGAGAGACATGATATGAAGAAAGAACTGGAAGCCAAGGACCATAGGCATCCTCTAGGAGCTGGGGCGAGTCAAGAAAATAAATGAACACTCCCTAGGATCCTCCAGAAGGAGTGTGTCCCTAAATGGACTGTTTTATACTTCTGACCTTCAGAGCCTATAGATAATAAACTTGTGTTAAGTCAGTACATTAGTAGTTATATTTTTATATGTTTTTTTAATTTTAATTTTATTTATTTTTATGTGTATGAATGTACTGTCTGCATGCAGATTTGTGCACCTGTGTCGTGCAATGCCACAGAGGTCAGAAGAGGGCATCGGATTCCCCTGGAACTGGAGTTAAAGACGGTTTTCAGCTGCCATGTGGGTGCTGGGGATCAAACCCGGGTCCTCTGCAAGAGCAGTCGGTGCTCTTAACCGCTAGGCCATCTCTCCAGCCCCAGTAGTTATATTTTATAATAGTGATAAGAAAGTTCTGGTTTTCTCTAGTAAATCGCATGACTAAATTTGTTAGAAACATAATACAACCTGTTCAACCAGAATTCATTTATCACTTATATGTCAGGTGTCCTGAGTGATCTTGCTTTGTGATGGAATTAGTCCAGTTGCAAGACTGGGTTGGGAAAGTCAGACAACCTGGGCGTTGCAACCCAGTGTATCAGGGGCTGAAACTGAATTATGTGAAGAGTAATAGAAATTCACTTCAAAGGTAACCATCTTATTTGGAGAGCCATGTTGATATTGCCTAATGTGATGAGTGCACATGTGTGCATGCATGCATGTGTCCGTTTGAAGTGACATGGAGGTCAAGAGAAGCTTGTTTGAGCTTGCTAGCTGAAGTAAAGTGTGACTTCCCGTAGGCTGACTCGTCTGTAGGGACTAGATTAAAGTTCCTCCAGGGACTGTGGCACCTGCTCTGGCTCCTGAAGTCCTCTTTCCTCTTTGTCCTTCAAACTAAAATTTCACTTGTGGTTAAGGGAAACATCCATGATGAATATCAACTAGAGGAACACTGAATCAGTAGAGGAACATTGAATCAGTAGGCAGTGAATTTCCATATTATCCGCACAGACTTCTTTCCTTGGCCACACGAAGGGAAGTTCCTGGAATTGGCTCCATTCTGGAGTACTGGAGGTCCTCATAGTTTTTCCCCATTAAATCTTAAGCTAGTGAATTGTATCACAAACCAGCATCTCTGTTAGTCAAAATTGGCAGACTTTTTTTTTTTAAGGAGGATAACTTTATCATGGTAACAATCTGATAACATTTTAATAAGAGAATTTTCATTAATTCACAGCAATAGGGAATGAAGAATACAGAATCATATTTAGATTATCATATATTTTTATGTAAGGAAAATAGGCCATCTGATTCACCAAGAATTTATAGCTCATTTTAATTGCAAATTGTGTAGAATGATTTAGAATGCCTTTCTTGCTACTTAACAGTTATGATCACATCCAAATATTTATTGGGTACTAGTTAAGTACAAAGCATTGTAAGTGGTACGAGACTTAAAGCTATAAGTAATCTTACTAATAACATAAAAATTATATCTAACAATTTGTTGAGCTGCTTAAGGTGGACACTACTAAACTCCTTAACTGTATTATCTTGTTTGCTTTTCAAGTTTCGCCTCCTTGTCCGTATTCCACTTCTTGCCTTTTTCATCTCACATGGACTTCCAGCCATGTCCTTCTGCCACAGTAATGCTTGTTAAAGTAGCTGGTAACTGCTGTGCTCTCTCCAAGCCCACTGGGTGTTTTTCAACTTTTTTCTTGACTTCTCAGGATTGTGATCACCTCTTTAATTTGTTTTTACTTGCTCTGTCCACCACACCCTCTTGATTTTTATCTCTTCTGCCCATCTTCCCTTAGATTGAAGTTAATAGAATTTCATCCTGCCTTGGAATGTGCTGTGCCACTGAAATAGAATGCCAAATATTTTTTTGGCTTTTTTGAGACAGGGTCTCCCTGTAGCCCCAGCTGGCCTAGAACTTGCTATGTAGACCAGGGTGGCCTTGAACTCACAGAGATCCACCTGCCTCTGCCTCCTGAGTGCTGGGATTAAAGGCATGGGCTACCATGACCAGTAAGAAATTAAATTTTGTGGGCTGGAGAGATAGCTCAGTAGTTAAGAGCACTGACTGCTCTTGCAGAGGACCTGGGTTCGATTCCCAGCACCCACATGGCGGCTAAGAACCTTCTTAGGCTGAGCATGGTGGTGCATGTCTTTAATCCCAGCACTCTGGAGACAGAGGCAGGTGGATCTCTGTGAGTTCAAGGCTGGCCTGATCTACAGAGCGAGCTCCAGGTCAGCTGGGACTAAAGGGAGACCCTGTCTCAAAAAGACCAAAAAAGAAAAAGAGAGAGAGAGAATTTAAATTTTGTACATGTATGAGTGCTTTGTTTGCATGTATGTAAGTGCACCTATATCATATAATGACCAGAGAAGCTAGAAAAGGGCATCAGATTCCCCTGGAACTGGAATGATGGATAGATGTTAGCTAACACGTGGGTGCTGGGAACTGAACCCAGGTCCTCTACAAGAGCAGCCAGTGCTCTTACCCACTGGGCCATCTCTCCAGCCCCCAATAAAGGAATATTTTCTTACAGTTCTAGAAGTAGGCAAGTCCAAGATCTAACATATGAATTTTTAGGAGACATAATAAAACCGTAGTACATGTAATCAATCAGGCAGATCTACAAAACAGCATTTTCCTGTGATTTCTCAGGAGAGTGCATCGTCCTATTGGCATCTATACATACATTATTTATACCCTTTCCCCTCTTTTTTTTTTTTTAGTCACTCTTCCCAACCTCAGACACATTTGCAATTATCCACAGACTTCCAGAATTTATGTTCCTGGCTTAACTCTCTTTTCTGACTCCAAATTCTTTTTTTTTTTTTTCTTTCATTGCCCCATTTTTATTACTAATAGTCATGACTGTTTTACTCTACAGAGCACTTAACCAGGATCATGTCAATTATCTTGTAAGGATTTTTTTTTTCATATACAGATGCCCCTCGGTAAGGCCTGCTCCTCCCACAGACTCACAAAAAGTGCAAGGTCCCAACGTGAAGAATTTGGGGACAATAGATGAGGAGTGACGACTTATCAAAGTTTCACAGAAGCTGACTCCAAATTCTAATTATATACACACTGCCTATGTAACATCTCTAGGATTTCTCAAAGTTACCTCAAAATCGTTGTGCCAAAATCAAACTCTTTTGTTTTCTTGAAAGTGAATCTCACTCCATATCCCAGGCTTGCCTCAAACTCAAGATCTTTCTACCTCAGTATCTCAGGTGTTGCGATTACAAACAAGTACCACCAGGCCTTGTCCAATATCAAGCTCTTTATCTTCCTCCATAAGCCTGGTTCTATTCGGGCTGTCCTGATCCAGTGACTGGCGCCATCCATTGGCAGTTGCACAACCCTAAGGCCACCCTCTTGGTGGTTCCTCCTCTTTTCTGTGTGTACTGAATCCTGCACCAGGAGTTTGTGTGTGCTTTACTTCTGAAGACACTCTCTACCTACAATAGCTAAGAGAGCAAGGGTTACCAAGGAAAGAATCCATCCAAAAGGTCCAGTATCTGGCTGAGTTCTAAAGCAGAACAAGAAGAAAAAAGTGTGTGTGTGTTTGTATGTGTGTGTGTGTATGTCCAAGAAAGGAACATGGGAAAAAAATTCATGTTAAAGGATTTATATTTCCAGATGGAGAGGATCCAATGGATAGCCCAGGCCCTTGCAGGTAAACAAGGCACGCGATGACGGGGTCCCTTCCCCATTGCTGTGCTGGAGTGTTTCTTATTATCTGCTCCCTTCCTGGCTTAGAGGGGCTACAGTATATCCAGAATGGCGTAGGTACCCCACCTGTTAAGCCCATTGAGTTTGGAAACTGTGAACCACCTTGTAGCCAGTCTCTCAAAGTCAATACCCCTAGGAGTCCTTGACATGTTATTATCAGATGTAAGATCCTGTGTTTAAATTGGATTTGCTTTTATTCTTTGTAGTGACTGGAAAAGGGAGTTAAGAGATAAGGAGATGTGAAATGGGCCTTTTAAGAGGTCATTTTCAGAATTCTAGAAAAAGGTACTGGCTGATATTTTTGCAGTTGGAATGATGTAACTGGCTGTAACTAATCTTCATATTTTTTTTCAAAAAAGGGCTGAGTGAAAAAAAATGATATTGAGTTCTTTTTAGCCTGGAAAAAATTGTTTTCTTTTTAACATAATTATTCCACACCAATAAATTGTTAACATGGCATATTATTATGGAACTGTGCCGTAGAAGATCTTTTGATTTGGTCTCAGAGTGTGATGATTGCTCCAAAG
Source organism: Rhizomys pruinosus (assembly GCA_009823505.1). Classification (NCBI taxonomy): domain Eukaryota; kingdom Metazoa; phylum Chordata; class Mammalia; order Rodentia; family Spalacidae; genus Rhizomys; species Rhizomys pruinosus. Next base: position 4,116,069 of record VZQC01004878.1, on the reverse strand, counting down.
GAAGATGACCGTTAGAGACAATGTCCACAGCAGCTGCTGTTTTTTTTTTTTTTTTTTCCTTTTTCAGTTTTCTTTTAAAAAAGTAAGAAAGAGCCATTTACCTATGGTCCACTCAGTAGCCCCATTTCCTAAAGTCATTAAGCTCTTGGAGAAAGAGAACTAAGTTAAACAGGCTGCAACCATGGTCTGTATATACATGGAAAAGCACTGTGTTTGGCTTTGGGTCTGAGGGACATTGCACAACCACCATTGATCAAATACAGAAATCCATTGGTGCTGAGATTTTATGCTGTGCTCTTTAGAGAAGCCATTAGAATAGCCAGATTGATTAAAAATAAACAAAAGAGAAAACCAGGGTTGTTTCTGTAGAACTGTCTTCCTTCAAAATTAAATGGCAGCTAGCCAAGGGGCTGCCCACAGGGGCATGCCTCCTGCTTGGGGTCTTCCTTTCTTTCTGCAAGCCTGGGATTATAGTTTTTGTGTGCCTTTCCCACTCCACTGGGAACAGCTGGCCTTCCTGAAGTTTTTTGTCTTTGCTTCTTACATTCTTCACACGGCAGCCAGAACCATCTTTCTACATTGTCAAGTGGAATCCATCACTTGGCTGAAACTTCTGATTAGTCACTGAAGAGGATATGAAGCTGAACCTTCCATAGCTCTTGCCTTCAAATATCTTACATTCTGGTTGTGAAGAGGAGAAAGAACCATGCTCCAAGTTAAGTGTTTTGGTCACAGTAGGAAACACATTGTTTTTAATATAGCATTATTATAAACTAGTCCCCTGAGTACTAATTGCCACAGTTGCCTGAAAGCTATGGTAGTCAGAGACTATTTAGAGCTCTGAGGATGTTTTAGAAGGATCAGGAATTGAGTAGGGATTCCTGGGTAGTTATTGCTAAGTACTAGTGCAGTCATGAATAACATTGAGGATCATCCAGATACACAGAGAATTTGAACCAATGTGACAAAACAGTGATTTTTAAACTTATTTTATTATTTATTGATTGATTGATTGATTGAGGTCTTCTACTTCCCCCCTCTCCCATCGAAACAAATGTGGTTAACCTTAAATTCTCAATCCTCCTCCCTTTGCCTACTAACTACTAGGACCACAGACATAGGCCACCACGCCCCTGTTCTCAAGCTCTTACAAGGACCCAGCCCTAACCTTAGGCACCCACCCTCACAATCTACTCTAAACGCAAATTACTTTCCAAACTTTCCACCTCCTTGAAATTAATCATTCAACAGAGGAATATGGGGGAACACAAACATCCAGCCCTTGACAAGCCGCTTCCTGCTTGTCTCCTGTGCTGAGAACAGGAAGACAGTTCTTCAGTGTGTGTTCCAGAACACTGGCTGAAGTGGGGTGTGCTTGCAAGTGCATAGGTGGTGCATCGCTGAGCTACAGCTGTAGAGAATGAAGCATAGACCCCTCAAGCTCCAGGGAGGAGAAACATACATGGAAGCAGCTACTAGGAGAGACCTGGAAAGTGATGGTGTGAGGAAGGCCCCTGTCGTAGTTTGTCTTTCCATTGCTGTGACAAAACACTCTGACCGACACCAACTTGGGGAGGAAAGGGTTTATTCAGCTTACATCTCCTGGGTCACAGTTGATCACTCAGGGAGCCCAAGGTAAGAACTCAGGGCAGGAACCTGGAGGCAGGAGCTGAAGCACAGGCCATGGAGGAATGCTATCCACTGGCTTGCTCCTGGCTTGCTCTCTGGCTCATGCCCAGCCTGCCTTCTTATACTGTCACTGCTCAACAATCAAGACAATACACCACAGATGTGGCCACAGGCCAATCCAATGGAGCCAATTGCCCAATCGAGGCTCCCTCAACCCAGGTGTGTCAAGTTGACACCAAAGCTATCCAGCACAGCCCCCTTCCTCTCAAACCGGTGATCACCTGATGATTTCATCAGCAAAGCCCTAAAGACCTTCCTTCCTTGCACTGGCTGCCTGAGACACACATCTATTATTGAACGTGCCATTTTGTCTGAGTTGCACACTTTGTTTGTGAACATTCAGTGAGGAGGCACAGATACTCAGAAACCAGCAAGGCAGTCAGTTTATTGCTACTGTGAGCAGAGCTGAGATGGGTGAGGTTGCCTGCCTGGGTTACTAGACTGGAAAATCCTCTATGTCCATTGGGATGTCAGAGTTCTGTATCTGGAGTCCCAGGGTCTACAGAGACATGTCCAGACCTGAACGAACTATTATCTAATAGGGTATCCTCCCATAATGGCACAACGGCTTTCTATAGGGAATGACTTAATCACAGCTGGGTAGCAGAGCTTCAAGATCCTGTAGCAGCTCCCCTGTGAGCTGTCCAGTCCTTGGACTGACTGCATATAAGCTGGAGGGGACTTCCATCATCTTGAGTCACTGTGATATTCTCTTAGCTTGTTTGGTAGGGAAACTGCAGACCATTGACCTCGGCCTGGGAGGCAGCAAGACCACATTGTCACTCTAGTTTGTCCTGTCGCAGGGAGGGTACGTTTCAGTCTGTACTAGCCTTGGCAGTTTGGGAGCTTCTTAAACAAGAACGAGGGCTTGGAAAGTCCTCTTTCCTGATATTTTGCAGCCTCATTTTAATTTTAGTTTTGAAATTAACACAGTAAAGCTGATTTATGAATTTTAATCTATAGAATCATGTAACCATGCCCCATAATCAGAATGGAGACTATTTTCATCACCTCTAAAGTGTCCCTGGTACTGTCATTTTGTGGTTATTATTTCCTTCTTCCACCCCTAATCCTTAGCAAATGCTGATCTGTTCTTTCTCTATAGTTTTGTCCTTTGGAGAATGTTATACACAGAACCCTCTTGAGGCTGGCTTCTATTACTCAGCATGATGTCTTTGAGATATATTGTCGTTTCTGAAATTTCTATCAATAGTTCAGTCTTTTTTCCTAAAATTTTTACATGTTAACCTGTTCACTTGTAATTTTCTGTAGTAATGCTCTATTATGTATTAGTTACATACTTTCTATTTCATTCCATATTAAACACTTAAAACATTATTTTTGAGATAGAGTTTTGTTATATAGCCCAGTCTGACCTTAGATTTGTGATCCTCCTGCCTCTGCTCCCTGAATGCTGGACTCACAGGTGTCTGCCACTATACCAGGCTTCAGTCTTTCTTTTGAGTGGTGTTCTGACCTTTGGATGAGCTACAGTTTGTCTATTCACCTTGTGAAAGGATATTTGGGTTGTTTCTAATTTTAGCGTTGAGAAACAGAGGTACTAGACACTTCTGAGCAGGTTTTGTGTGCGAACATAGGTTTTCATATCTCAGTGGTAAATCTGTAGCTGAGCTATTGCTGGGTTATAGTTAGTGAATGTGTAACATTTTATTTATTGTTTTTATTTTATGTGTATGAGTTGTATTGTCTGCATGTATGTAAGGGCACCCATGTCATGCAATGCCCATGGAGGTCAGGAGAGGGCATTGGATCTCCCTGAAACTGGAGTTATAGGAGGCTGTTAGCCACCATGTGGGTGCTGGGAATCAAACCTGGGTCCTCTTCAAGAGCAGCTAGTGCTCCTAACCACTAAGCCATCAGTCTAGCCCCAGATGTATAACTTTTTAGGCAGCACAGCCACCCTTGCCTTCCTGCAGCAGCGTCTGAGGGGCGGCTGTTGGCTCTGCATTCCCACTAGAGCCTGGCATTGGCATCTGTTAACATTTAACTACTTCACTGTGTGTAGTGGGAACTCACTGTAGTTTTAATTCACATTTCCCCCCAAGAACTAGGGCTAGAGAACATTTTTTTTCCAGGGCTGGGCATCATTTCAAGCTATGGAGGGCAAGTAGCCTGTTGTCTTAGGGAGCTATAATCAGATTTGAACACATTTCCATGGGCTGTGAGAGTCAAGATTGGGCAAAAAATAAATTTTTTCAGTAATTTCCTAAGTAGGTCCCACCCTTGTCTCAGCTCTGGCACCAGAAACACTGAACCTTTCTCCCAACTTTGTTTTTTTCCCAGGTATATATTCACTGTCCACACTTCCTCTGTCATCAACTGTCTGTGGATGTCTTTTGTTCACTTGCGTAGTTCTCTTACTAATTACTGTTTTTGAGAATTCTTTTTTTTTCTTTCTTTCTTTTTTTTTTGAAACAGTGTCTCCCTTTAGTCTCAACTGGCCTGAAGCTTACCATATAGACCAGCCTAGCCTTGAACTCACAGAGATCCGGCTTCCTCTGCCTCCCAAGTGCTAGGATTAAAGGCGTGCACCACCACGCCCAGCTTGAGAATTCTTAACATATTATGGATATAAATCTTTTGTTAGATGTATAGCTGGCAAATATTTTCTCCCAGTCTATAGTTTGTCTTTTATTTCACTTAAAACTCAGTTCTGTCCTATAAGGAGGCTGAGGCAGGAGGATGGGCAAGTTGTAGGCTGTCCTAAGCTATATAGTAAGATCCTATCTCAAAAAAACTGACCAGGTACTCAACCAACAAACAGCACACACAAAAAAAGCCAAAGCAGGTTGATATAGTGGTGCACTACTTTAATTCCAGCACTCAGGAGTCAGAGGCAAGCACATCTCTATGTAGACCAACTTGGACCAGACCAACTTGGTCTACATAGAGAGTTCCAGGCCAGCCAGAGTTATATAGGGAGATCCTGTCTCAAAAAGAAAAAAGAAAAAACAACAAAAAAAAAAAAACAAAAAACCTCTTCCATGAAGCAAAAGTTTTAAGTTTTGATCGTCTTTTATAGATTATGTTTGGGTGTCATGCTTAAAATTTCTGTGTAATTCTAGATCATGAAGATTTTCTCTCGTTTTCTTCAAGGAGTTTTATAGTTTCACCTTTAAGCCTGTGATGGATTTTGAATTACATTTTTCATCAGGTGCGATGTTTCTGTAGATGTTCATTTCTTTGCCTAGTCTGGTCACATCTCACTCTTAGTTTATTCCCTTTCTTTGACAATCTCAACTTTAGCTTTCCATCAAAATCAGAGGAAAATCTGCTTCAGATCATAGGCTACTGGCTGCCTCATGGGAAGAGGATCCCAGTGTTGGGCCCCATGTGGAGAATCTGGCAGCTCAGGCTATTGTAGAGCTTTCTTTCACTGTTTTCATTCTCATGTCTGAACGGTCACTTTACTCCACTTTACATCCATCTTTAAGTCTCACCCGCCTCCTGAGGTGCCTCCCCATGTATCCTAGTACCTATGCATTCACTGTATCCATGGTGTTCTAATGGTTGCTTGGCAACTGCACATGATGTCACATGGAAGAGGTGAAAATCAGAAGCAGCTCAGATGAGGTAAAGCAGGGGTGGGCAAACAATGGCTCATGGGTCAAATCTGGCCCACTGTCCACTTTTATTTAATAAAGTTTTATGGCCACATATATGAATCTTTTGCCTGCATGCAAGTGTATCCTATGCATATAGTGCCCGAAGAGGTCAGAAGAGGGTGTCATATCCCCTGGAACTGAAGTTAAGAATGGTCATTAGCCACCATGCTGGTATTGGGATCTGAATGTACGTCCTTCCCAAGAGCAGCAAATGCTCTTAACTGCTGAGCCATTTTTCCAGCCATGATCTGGTTTAAAAAGAAAATAAGGCGGACAGTGATTTAGGAAGACACCTGATGTTGACCTCTGGCCTCTCCGTGCAACTACATACACATCATGCACACTTGCTTGCCCACATGCATAACATGTACAGACCCCCCACCCCCAGCCAAGTTCTGTAGAAAACAAAGGATACAATGCTTTTCCTACCCAAACTTCCAGGCCTCTTTTCACTCAGGACCATGTGTTGTCCTAGGAATGTGGAGGAAGTAAAATCTGGTGCATCCTCAGATTTAGCTACCCATGGAAATCACCTTGGGAGTTAAATGTAAATCTCAGTTCCTGACCTGTGCTATATAGACCAGTTCAACAAAAATGTCTAAGACTGAGATCCGAATACCAGCATTTTAAGTTTCCCAGGCGGTGCATTACTCAGCCCACACTGAACTCCTGACGAGCTTTAGCATTCCTTAGAGCCCACAGAAGTATTGACACCTATTGACCTTCCGTGAACATTAGGCCCTGCAAGAAGCCTCCATTCTGGGAATGTCTGCTGTGGAAGCTATAGCTTTATCATGTATGTGTTAGAGCTTCATGAGTTTTATCATTTGTATGTTAAAGTCTGATTTTTGCCTACCCTAAGGTGATTGTTCCTGAGAAATATCTTGTTATAATTTTTGTGATTCAGAATATTAACATATTCTTTTTTTAAATTTTTTTATTTATTTTTGTATGTGTATGAATGTACTGTCTGCATGTAGGTTTGTGCACCCGTGTCGTTCAGTGCTGCGGAGGTCAGAAGAGGGTCTCGGATTCCCCTGGAACTGGAGTTCTCCTGGAACTGGAGTTACAGATGGTTCTCAGCCACCATGTGGGTGCTGGGGATCGAACCCGGGTCCTCGGCAAGAGCAGTCGGCGCTCTTAACCACTAAGCCATCTCTCCAGCCCCATATTGACATATTCTAATGATCAGTAGGAATCATAGAACATTATTAGCTCTTAAAATCCGAGAGGATGGAGAGCTGCTCAGCAGTTAAGCGTACATACTGCTTTTGCAGAGGACCCAGTTCAGTTTCCTGCACCCTTATTGGGCAGCTCACAATCACCTTTAATCCAGTTCCAGGGGACCCAACACCCTTTTCTGGCTGGGCAGCAGCTTTAGAGAATAGTGTGAGTAGATGTTTGGGGAGATTTCAACTGCATTGTCAGAATCTGCTTTCAGTTTCCATTGTTCTTAGAGGCTGAATGATTGTGATTGTTCCACAACTCTGTTGACTTCTAAGATCCCTCCCGGTTCTCATTTAATTATTGTCCTTCTCAAAGTTTCATCAGTGTCTCCTGAGTTGCTTCTTCATCCTTCCGTTCTACCCCGATACTCACTGAGGCCTTAGTTCTGTGCTTTCTGTACCACTTTCATGCCCGCTCACCTCAAGCCTGGAGCACTCTCAGTCCTAAGAGATGCACACAATCTACCCCCTTGTCTCTTTCTCAGCTTCACTTGTAGAGGAGATTCATCAGTTCAAGTTCTTGAGAGAGGCTTTGAAAGGATTCCCATATGAACGGCTCCTTGCCCCTTCTATCTCTTGTTTCCTGATTCTCTGCTTCAAGATGCCGAACCATTCTTTGTGCTTGTGAGCTGTCTTCGTTGAAAGCATCGCTACTTTTTCCAGGCATCAGACCGTCCCCTGTCCTGCTTCTCTGTCTATATTGTGATTTCATCCAGATTATTTTTATTCTTATAACTCAGTGTTTGATGCCCGTTCCTGCAGTTTCCTGGATTTCTTGTTTTCAGCTTCTTTCCTTTCTGAATCCTCAGTGCTGCTGCCAAGATCCTGCTCAACATCTGCTCTATTTTTCACTCTTTTAAAAACCCTAACAAAGCACTCCCTCCTACTTTCAGTGCAAAATTCTCTTTACTTTTTTCATTTCAGATCTCTCCTACATTTAATTCCTTTTTCTCTTGCTTCTCAGATCCACCTGCCATTACAAACCTCCTTCATTGCTTTGTTGCTGAACCTTTTTCTCTCTCCTCAGATATGCCTGGCCGTCTATCCTTTCTACAATGGTTCTGATGTTTGTATTTTCCAGGAAGATTCTCAGATGTAATCTAAACCAATACTCTGTTACAGAAGTAATTTATGATACTCAGAGAGGTCAGAAGGCTTCTCAAGGTTGCACAGGGAAGAGTACAAATGCTTGTCATGAAATCCCATTAGGCTTCAGTGTACTTACGTCAAAAACTTCCTGACAGTTGTTCCTTTTAACTTCACAAGGTGAGTGTGAGATGTGTGTGTGGCTGCTGAGCAGTGCCATGGGCTATAAAATATCAATGACAGCTTTTTCTAGAGAGAGGAAAATCAAGCCTTATGGACAGAAGGATTCATCATTTATCACTTAAGCTGTTTCTTTTTAAATCTGAGAAAAAAAAGCCTTAAATTATGACTCTACTGAATACTGGGAAACTTGTATTCTTTCTACTGTTGTGAGCTTGTGTGGATGCGAGTCATAACGTGTGAACAGTGTTGTGCCTTTCCCAATTCTGGAAGACACCTTTTTGATGTCTTGTCTTCCAACTTGCATGATATTTCAACCATTTAGAGGAGAATCTAGACTAAATATTAGAGGAGAATGATAGAATTTTCTAGAGTTGGGTTAATTTTGTTACATTTTTACGTTATCTTCCACCTCTGCCTCTGATTTTACTGAAAGAGAAGGCTCTAATGCAGTGGGGGCTCCCTTCCACCATGTCACACAATCATGGATAGAACATACTTGGGGGGAAACCAGCATGCATACTGAACATGTACAAACCTTTTCTTCATCAGTAGTCCCTAAGCAAGTTAATGCAGTGACTGTTTTCATGGCTTCTGTATTGTATAATATATCATATGTCATTTAGAGACGAGTTCAAGTACACATGAGGGTGTGTATAGGTTATATATGCAAATATTACACTATTTTTTTAAAAGTTTATTTACTTATTTTTTAATTTTATTCATTTTTGTATGTGTATGAATGTACTGTCTGCATGTAGGTTTGTGCACCCGTGTCGTGCAATGCTGCGGAGGTCAGAAGAGGGTGTCAGATTCCCCGGAACTGGAGTTCTCCTGGAATTGGAGTTACAGATGGTTCTCAGCCGCCATGTGGGTGCTGGGGATCGAACCCGGGTCCTCTGCAAGAGCAGTCGGTACTCTTAACCACTGAGCCATCTCTCCAGCCCCAATATTACACTATTTTATATAAGAAGCTTGAGCCTTTGTGGTTCGCAGTATCTGGAGAAGGTCATGGGTCCATTCCTTAGAGGTAGAGAGAGGATACCTGTCCCTGTTTTTAATGGGCTGTGGGAGTTGCTAGAGGGAAAGGCAACCTGGAGGCAATGGGTTATTTTTAGCCGTGGAATTTAGCTTGCTTCATAAATCAGTGCTTGAGGCCCTCGATCACTTGGGTGGCTTGCTTGGCTCCCCAGGACGTGTCAACATGCTCCCAGCCAGGAACAAAAGCAGTGGCTAGGTTCCAGGATGCGTCTTGCTTCTGTCTGCAGGGAGCAGCCACCACCCTGAAGCTCCCCTGAGTATACAGCCCCAAATTCCTGCGTTGCGCTCCAGTGTGTCACTGCCTTCTGTCTGAGGGCCTGCTTCATTTGCCCTCTTCCATCCTTCTGGTCTCTGGATGCTGTGAAAATGCTTCCTACCCTCAGAATATCTGTGTGCTGATGAACCTCTCTCCCACCCTCTCATGTTCTGAATAGCAATCAACTTGGTTACTTCCTGCCTGGAAGCCATCTTTCCATTCAGAAGGTCTTATTTACCATGTTTTCCAACCTTGTTAGTATTTTGTACTTTTCCCAGGTTACTGATGTGTGTCAAACAAGGTAGGAAGTCGCAAATGAGGGCAGGTCATATGACTTAATGTGGGATGGAACTGGTGAGGAGGGTGTTGCAGTTTCCCATGGAGAAGCCTGGATATGTTCCTGATCATATAGTTAATTTCCACTGAGCTGCTTGTCCTCTTCTTGCTTTCTGGTTTAAGATGGGGTTACATGCACGTCAAAGAACTCATTAAACATATACTGAATGAATGGAGAAGTTAATGAATAATTTTATATACTAGAGCCTGGATCTGGGACCACTGAAAAAGACAAACATTGAACAACATAAAAACCACAATGTTAAGAATTGGAGGATGTGAGTTCCAGGCTTGGGCTTTTTTGCTGATGGACCCAGGGAAATCTTTGACCATCCCTGGACACTGGCTCCTTCATCTGTGTGATGAAAAGCTTGGTCAACATTTATGATTTTAAATGTTTCAAACTTGAGTTTTCTCTAAAAACTTTTGATGAGTTATTACAGATATACAAAATGAATTATTATAGACACCCAAAATGTATGAAGCAATATGTAATGCCTGATATTCACCAGCTAGCAGAATTCTCTTCAAAAAGAGTAGTCATGATTGTAGCAGGAAATATGGATGACAGCAAATAGCAGTGGTCCTTTCTTAAGACTCTGTTTTTTAATTGTTACAATAACAGATGAACTTAAAAAGTAGTGTACATATGGTCACACACATTGGTTTAGCCTAGGCCATTCTTTTCCCTTTTTATTGGGTTTGCTCATGCTTATTAGGTTCTCTTAGTTTCTCATCACTACAACCAACCCCGATGTAAACAACTGAAATGAAGAAAAGCTTATTTTGACTCATAGTTTTAGAGATTTTGGTCCGTGAATAAGTGGGTCCCTTACTATGGGCTGAGGCAAAGCTACCATCATGGTAGGGAGCCAGTTGCTCACCTAGCAGTGACCAGAGAAGCTTGCTTATAGAGCCAGTTTGGCTGCTCACTAGATGGCTTGGGCAGAGGGGTTGGAGAGTAGGAGGTAGGAGAGATCTTTGTGGACCAAATTGAGGACAGCTGTGGACAGATCATGAGTGGCTGTGGGTAGGGTCATTTGAAGAAGCTAAAGAAGTGTCCTCTCAGCTATCCTGTCATGCTCTAAGCAAAGTCTCTTGGTGCCATTGTAGACTGTCCAGAGAAGTGGCAGGTTGCAGTGTTTCTGTGACTGAACAATCAAATCTGTTTGGGGCGTCCATGGCTGGTTTAAAGCCTCTTCCTGGTGTTGGCAGATTGATTGGGAATCTCCCTAGGTAGCCAACATGTTTTATTTGTTTTTTTATTTTCATTTTTTTCTGTTCTTTTTTTTTCTATGCTGAGGATTAAGCCAAGGGTCTTGTATATGGTAGTCTATCACTGAGCTACCTCTCTATCTCCTTTTTGTTGTTTGTTTTCCTTTCGAGGCAGGCTTTGAAAGACACATCCAGCTTTTTTTTTTCTCTTGTTTTTTTGAGACAAGGTATAACTATGTACCTCAGGTCTGCCTAAACTTGCTGTACAGCCCAAGATGGCCTTGAGCTTGTGACCCTCCTACCTCAACCTACTAAGTACTGGGACTACAGGCATGTGCCTCTGTACCTGGCAACCAGAAGGTTTTCTAGACAGCCTTGATTCTATGAAAATGTTGGGACTGAAGTGGTTGGAACTGGCCCAAGGACCTTTGGGAATGGCAGAAATAACCTTCACAGTCTTTGACTTGGGAACTGAGAAGGTAATGGCAAAAGTTCAGATCTGTTCACCATCATTTTCTGTATGAGGCAGTTGCTGTCAACTGGAAGAGGATGGCTGAACAATGTAACAACCATCAGTCAGTAAGTAGAACTGCCAGCACCTGACAGCTTTGATCATTTAAAGATTTAATATGAGCCGGGCGTGGTGGCGCACGCCTTTAATTCTAGCACTTGGGAGGCAGAGGCAGGCGGATCTTTGTGAGTTCAAGGCCAGCCTGCTCTACAGAGTGAGTTCAAGGACAGCTGGGGCTACAAGGAGACCCTGTCTCGAAAAGACCAAAAATAAATAAATAAATAAGTAAATAAATAAATAAAGATTTAATATGAAATTAACATTATTTTTTGAGTAAACTTTCACCCAATGTTTATAATGCCCATTAAACATCCTTATAGAGAAAATGCATGTTCCCCAGGGATGCTTGGGTCCTCCTATCTCATCACCACTCACATTAAGGGACGAAAAGAAATAAGGAACTACTTTTAAAAGTAGCCTCTTTGCTCCTTTCAAAGGGTTTTTGTAGATTATAGAGATTGTTATTTATAGCCAGTTTTATTTTCTTTTTGTCCTAAAACAGTGGAAATCTATAACTTTTTATTAGACTGTTAAATCTCTTCTTACATCCAGGCTAATCAGTTCCTAAACTTGTAAAATGAAGACCTGGTAATGACCCAGTCTAAAGTTCAAGCCCAGGGAATATCTCGTTTTCATTATATACCTGTTGCTAAAGTAGGTTGTGCTGGGTTAAGGCTGAGAGGTGGAAAATAAATTCCTCTATCCAGCCTTGCCAAGAATCCTCAGATTCCCTGCAGTTCTGCATCCGCTTGGTATTGGTTTTCCTGGTGTTTCTCCGATTTCTTAAAACTGAGCTCTCTTAAAAAAATTTAAAAACAAATGGGGCTGGAGAGATAGCCTAGCAGTTAAGAGCACTGACTGCTCTTGCACAGGACCCAGGTTCGATCCCCAGCACCCACATGGCAGCTAAGAACTGTCTGTAACTCCAATTCCAGGAGAACTCCAGTTCCAGGGGAATCCGACACCCTCTTCTGACCTCCACGGCATTGCACGACATGGGTGCACAAACCTATGTGCAGACAGTACATTCATACACATACAAAAAATAAATAAATAAATAAATAAATAAATAAATAAATAAAATTTAAAAAAAAAAACTGAGCTGTCCAGGTCACTGAGTGGCACAGAGGTGCAAGCTTGCCCTGGCTCTTGGCTGGTTGACCAGGTTCTCATTCCATATGTACTAGAGCCAGAATTTAGGGAAGCAGGGGTGCCTAGAGGCCAGAAGTCCATCTGAAGACCATTGTCCTGATGAGTTCTAATTGCACCATAAAATGGTTGTGAATGGCTTGGCCAATAATGGCAGTTCTAAAGTTTTTCATTAAAGAAGTATATAACAGGCATAGGAAAAGTGCTCTGGAGTAGGGACCATTAAAAGAAGATTGCATTTTGTTTGTTGGTTTGTTTCTTGGGTTTGGATGGTTGCTTGCTTTTCCAGACAGGGTCATACTGTGTAGCCCTGGCTATCCTGCAATTCCTTACGTAGCCAAGGCTGGCCTCAAACTCACAGTCCTTCCCTCTCAGCTTCTAGAGTACTAGGATTATGGCCCGCCTAGATTGGGTCTTCTTAATGGCCTCATTGCATGTATTGGAGTCCATGTTTTAATAAACTGTTACCTTCTGGAAGGATTATGGTAACCATCTCTACAGGGTTATCTTTTCTTAGGCCCTGTGAATAACCATTGTTCATTATGTATATGTTCACTTATTTTACCTCTGTTGATCATCTTCCTGTGGCCTAGTGTTAATTTCTTGGAGATTATGTCTATATCTATATCATCTATATCTATATATCTATATCTATATCTATCTATATCTATATCTATATCTATCTATATCTATATCTATATCTTTATCTATATCTATATCTATATCTATATGTAAGTCATATTTCTTACTTTTAAGGAAGGCATGACCTTATGAGAAAATAAGTAGGCAGGCAACCCACCATGGGTGATTAATAGAGGCTTGCATTTAGCCATACTACTTGAGTTGTTGGAGAAACTCTGTGGGGGTTGTAATAAAAGGCACTAACCTGAAAGGCCTCACTATGGAGGAGCTGAGCAGATACTTCAGGAGTGAGTAGGAGTTTGCCAGCAGATGGTGCAGGGAGGGCATTCTGGGCATAGGGATTAGCAGATGTAGCATGTTGGACTTGTATGTGGGGGAGTTGTAGAAGTCTTTTGCAAGCAAAGTTCAAATGGACTTGCTGGGAGCAGAAATGTCCGTTATACATTGTCTTTGCCTTGTGCTAAAGTATATGTACAAAAATTACCATCTTAACCATTATTAAAATATAAAATTATGTGGCATTAAGTATTGTCATTGTCATACAATAATTACCACTATCATCCAATTCCAGAAGTTATTGAAAACTATAGTTCTGATGCCCAGGAAGCTGAAGCAGGAGGATTTTAAGTTTGCAACCAGATTGGTCTATATATAGCTGAGACCTTTTTTAAAAAACAAAACAAAACAAACCCAAATAAATAACCCCTAAACCCTATACCTATAAAACACTAGTTCTCCATTATTCCCTCCCCTGAGCCCCATGAATCCACCCATCTATCTGTCTCTGAGAAGCTGACAATTCTAGTTACCTCATAAAAGTAGAATCATGAAACAGGTGTGCTTTTGTGAATACCTTATTTCACTTAGCATGCATCACAAATGTTTTCCTCCTAAGACTGAATAATACTTCATCACTAATATAGACCACGTCTGGTGTGTCTATCATAAATGAACAGAGGGTTGGGTTGTCATCTTAGCTGCTACACACACACACACACACACACACACACACACACACTCTGAAAACCTCCTGCCTCCTCAGATACCTGTACTGAGACATATAGATTTGGGAGGCAAGTCTGGGACTCAAGAGATGCTCAGGAATCAGCTGCCGGGCTGGTGGTCCGGAAGTAGCCCTGGTTCTTAGCCAGTATTCTTGTTCATGTCACTTCTTGTCACTTCTTGAGTGTTTACTCCTGACTCCTTTGACATTCTCTGTCCTACCTCCCCTTCCTGGGCCTCATTGATTGGCAGAGTACACCAAGTTCCATGGCCTTTATCCTAGTACAAGGTCCCAAGGCTGTTTATGAACCTTAGACACTTTTCCTAGGACTTCCCAGTGTGCGGTTGGTGTTCCAGGCCTTGCATTGTTTTGTTCCCTCAATGGTTGGATCCTGTTGGATTTAATTTGGCCAGCAAAGTAAATGTATCAGAACAGTCTGGCCACAATGGGTGGAGGGCCAGGCCTGTTGGCATGCACTCTAGTGCTGGCATGGGCCTGCTAGAGGCTGGTCTGAACCACAGCCGGTGGCACCAGCAGTTCTGTTTATACTTCAGCCCCTGGCAGACCCTGAACAGATTGGATTCCTATCGTAAGGAACACAGATGCTTCCTCCTGAGTAAGACTGTCCAGGCAGCACCCCACCTCAGAGCAGTCTGGGGAAAAGGGGGGCTTGTTTCTGAGAGCCCCATCCCTTCTTTCTTCCCCGCATCCATTTGTTCTCCTCTTAATAAGCATGATGACACATTTGTCTAAGTGAAGTGTAACTGCCGTATAAACAAGTGGCTTAATGATAAATATTTAAGCATTTTCAGGCACTTGGCTCTCTTTCATGTTCCGAGTTCCCAGCAGAAGTGCAATTTCATTCTGATTCTGCAGGTGGAAATCATCTGGGACACCAGAAGGCAGGTGCAGTCAGTGAAGAGTATGACCAACCCTGGAGTCCTTACAGTCAGCATGCAGGTAGTGCTGGCCACTGCGGTGGGACCTGGCGGCCTGTTTCCTGTCTCTCTGGCCCTTTTCATTTTGAAACACCAGAGCATTTGGCCAGCTGTTGTGAGAAGTACCTGTGTTGACATTATCATTGGGATTCTAGGAGGAAATCGGCTCTCACTTTTCTGTGCAGTCACGGCGCCCATAGACCCTGTAAGAGCTGTCTGGGGATATGTGCGTGGTGATGTGGTCAGATCGTTTCCCAGCTGCAAGGACAGCATAGCATTTAATTACATTTTGTGAGTTTTTTTTTTATTAATTTTATTTATTTCTGTATGTGTATGAATGTACTGTCTGCATGCAAGTTTGTGCACCCGTGTCGTGCAACGCCGCGGAGGTCAGAAGAGGGTATCGGATTCCCCTGGAACTGGAGTTCTCCTGGAATTGGAGTTTCAGACGGTTCTTAGCCGCCATGTGGGTGCTGGGGATCTAACCGGCGTCCTCTGTAAGAGCGGTCGGCGCTCTTAACCGCTAGGCTATCTCTCCAGCCCATGAGTGAGTTTTTTGTTTACATTTATTTGTGTGTGTGTGTGTGTGTGTGTGTGTGTACATGCCACAATGCACATGTGGAGGTGAGTGGAAAACTTAAAATAGTGAGTTTTCTCCTTTTACCATGTGGGTTCCAGAGATTGAACAAAGCTCTCCAGACTTGGCATTCCCTCTTCCCTCTGAGCCATTTCATTGGCTCTGCATTTTGTGTTTTTAAGATGAAGGTATGAAAAGTCGTGGCCAAATATGTCAAAATAAAAAAAACTATAGAAGTACAGTTAAGGCTGAGCACCCCCTTTCCAGACTTAGGAGATGGATCTTGATATTCATGTCCAAGAGAGGGTGAAACCAAGAGGGAAGTGGACCCAGTAAGAAAGAAAGATGGTGGCCCTCCTCAGCGTGCCCAGAGGAAGTGCCCACAGCCTCGGTGTTGTGCTGTGGGGAAGGGAGACGGATTTTTGTAAACCCCGGAGCGAGGTTCTGCTTGGCCAAGGCTGCTGTGGTGTGGACACCCCAGGTGAAGCCAGCATCATCATGTCTGATCAGGAGGCAAACCTTCAACTGAGGACTTAGGGGATAAGAAAGAAGGTGAATACATTAAATTCAAAGTCATTGGACAGGACAGCAGTGAGATACACTTCAAAGAGAAAATGACAACACATCTCAAGAAACTCAAAGAATCACACTGTCAGACAGGGAGTCCCAGAGAATTCGCTCAGGTTTCTCTTTGAGGGTCAGAGAATTGCTGATAATCGTACTCCAGAAGAACTGGACACAGAGGAAGAAGATGTGATTGAAGGTTATCAGGAACAAATGGGGGGGGGGGCGTCGTCATTCAACAGTTAAGATATTCTTTTTATTTCTTTTCTTTTCCCTCAATCCTCTTTTATTTTTTAAAAATAGTTCTTTTGTAATGTGGTGTTCAAAATGAAACTTGAATGCTGGCAGTCCTCATCTCTTTAAAACATCTGATAATTTGAATTCTAGTGCTCAATATTCATTGTTGGCTGTTTTTATTGTGCTGATTTCTGATGATCAGACCTCAGTCCCCCTCATAATGCCCCTTTCTTTTTGAAAATTTCGGGTGTGCACAGAGAGGTCATCTTTTTCAGGACTGTGCATTTTCAGGTTTGTGGTGATAAAAAGTTATCGACCAGAGCGAGTTTTCATAATGACCTTCCAGTTGCCCCAAAAGCTCCAGCGTGTGACGGCTTCACTCCTGGACTGTGATTTTCAGTGGGAGATGGAAGATTTATTAGAGAACTGAACTATGGAAAAATGACCTTTCCTCATCTTGAAGCTACTTATTAAAATCTGAGGGTCTGGACCAAAAGAAGATCAAATTTGGAGTCAAGATGGCAAGATACGGCGAGTAAAGACTAACTCCAAAATGGCTTCGCTGAAGAGAACGCATTTTAAGATAAAAAAAAAAAAATCTTGTCAGAAGATCCCAGAAAAGTTCTATTTTCATTAGCAGTTGTTAATAAAGTTTTTCATGCAGATGTGTATGCAGCAGAATATTGACTGCTCCTTTTGATTTTATTTGTACTATTTGCCCTGGGACATGGGTTTTCATTGGACATCACCTGTACCAGCTTCGTTAAAATAAACAGTATTTGTTAAGAGAGAGAGAGAGAGAGAGAGAGAGAGAGAGACAGAGAGAGAGAGAGAGAGAGAGAGAGAGAGAGAGAGAGAGAGAGAGAGAGAGAGAGAGAGAGAGAGAGAGAGAGAGAGAGAGAGAGAGCCAACTACAATACTCGTCTGGAAATATAAAGCATCTGTGCTGGGTTTACCAGCACAGATCATTATCTAAGATTGGGGTTGTGGGTTGTGGAGCTGCTGTCAGTAAAATGTTTGCATGCATGAGGACTTGAGTTCCATCTCCAGAACATCAGGTGTGCTGATGTGTACTTATAATCCCAGCACTGGGGGGGTGAAGTCAGGAAGACCTCTGGGGTTCACTGGCCAGTCAGCCTAGCCTAGTCGGTAGGTTCCAGGTCAATTCAGGGACTTTGTTTCATAAAACAACGTGAATAATCCCTCAGGAACATACCTGATTCTGGTGTCTAGTCTCTACATGGATGCATACATACATGTATCCACCCCCCCCCACACTCACATGAACATACACTGACAGGGAGCTGGAGGCATGACTCAGTGGTTAAGAGCACTGGCTGCTTTTGCTGATGACCCAGGTTCAGTTCCCAGCACCCACATGGCAGCCAGTAACCATCCTTAACTCCAGTTCCAAGGGATTCAGTCCCCTCTTCAGTACTCTGCAGGCATTTTGAAACATGCATCACCTACTTACATGCAGGTAGTATGCATAACACATAAAAATACTATAGTATTTTAAGCTGGGCGTGGTGGCGCACACCTTTAATCCTAGCACTTGGGAGGCAGAGGCAGGTGGATCTTTGTGAGTTCAAGGCCAGCCTGGTCTACAAAGTGAGTTTCAGGCCAGCTGGGGCTACAGGGAGACCCTGTCTCGAAAAGACTAAAAAAAGAAGAAAAAAAATACTATAGTATTTTAGTATGTACTAATAAACAAAAAATAAAAATTATAAGTAAAATAAAATTAACATACATTCACACATATACATCCCCCCAAAAAACAAAACAAAACAAAATTGAAGCTAGAGAGAGGCTAGTACCTAGCAGAGGTAGCTACTTAAGTTTCTATTTTAATTTTATTGCTCTACCAGAAAATGGAGTGTGTAGAAAATGTGAAAATGCTGTGCTGGAAGAAGCAAACTGTTGAGATTGACCTGTCCAGGCTAGATTTTTTTTCTCTACTGGGCATTTCCAGACTCATGCGCTCTTCACTCTGCCAGTTTATTGGCATGCCTCTTGTACATGCATAGAGTTGCAGGAACATCATCAGAAGGGGGTGCAGCTGGAAGGTGTGTTTGTTAATAAAGTTCAAGTAAGCGGAGGTGATGCAGGTGTGGTCAGGAGCTGTGATCAGTTTGCTTCTCCTGGTTGGCATGAGACCAACTCATCAATTCACAAATAGCCGTTCAGGATCCCCCTCCCACAGATCATTTTATTTCTTCCAGATTGCAGCCGAGCAAAATGCTGCAGTCTGGGGACAAGCTGTGAGTTGGAGTGGGTCCCCAGGTGTGTGCCAAGCCATTCAACTCTAAAAACCACAGGCGCTCTGGCTGCAGAGCTAGAGGGCGCTGCTCTGTGAGGCTCCGGGCCTGACCAAGCCAGATTCAATGACAAAGAGAAGAGCCTCCTCCCTACCCTGACACAGACGCACACGCACGCACGCACATACACACTTATCTTAATTCTTTACTCACAGGCACATGCACACGCACGCACGCATATATACACTTCTCTTAATTCTTTATTCTTTGCTGTTCATTGGCTTAGCTTCCGGCTGAAACAAACATTTGCTGTTTCTTGTATGATTGCGGCTGAAACAAACATTTGCTGTTTCTTGTATGATTGCTGGTTGGCCTTTCTTCCAGGTCCTGATAGTACAAAGCAGTTGGACAGGGGAGAATAATCAAGGCTGAGGGGAAGTTGCCGTCATACTTGGGAGAGACAGACGTTACCAACACCTAGAGATTAAACAGCTGTAGGCCAGTGTCTGTGCTGGTAATAGACAGAATGGTATTTTACCTCAGTTAGCAAGGTCATGCCCTCGTCTACAGGAAGCAGGTAGCAGCCAGGTGTGGTAGAGTACACCTTTAATCCCAGGAGGCAGAGATAGGTGAATTTCTGGGTTTCAGGACAGCTTCATTCACAAAATGAGTTCCAGACCAGTCTGGGCTACACCGTGAGATTTTTTTTTTTTCACATAAATTTATTTATTTATTTATTTTTAACAAATCTAGACCCGTGTTCCCACTCATTCCCCCACCCCACCAGAGCTCATGCATTCTGCCAAACATGCTTTCCATCTCTTAGTCTTTCTCAATATTTTCCATGGGGAAGTTGACTGTTTTGCGCAGAAGTTCACTGTTTCAGTCAGTTCTTTGATGCAGTCTTTTCTGTTGTTGTTGTTGTTGTTTCCAAAATGCATTATGCCCAACTGCTTTGTACAAAAGCTCAGGGGGCCCTACACAAGAAATACTTACAACTGGGTAATTGGCAAGGATGGGCCCGAGAATCCACAGAGTGCAGGGTAGACCACTCGGCGTTTGTTTTTCAGGAACTGGTGTTACTTCACTCCAGCAATGAGTGTCCTAGCTCCAGACATTTTCCTGCAAAGCTCTTGATGCATCTTTCTTTACTGCTGCATAGAACGCCATTGTGTAGTGTTCACACTTTTTCTATCACTCGTCAGTTTTGAGGGGCATTTAGGTTGATATCCAGCTCCTTGCTATTGTGAAGAGAGCTGCAATAAACATGGCAGTGCATGTATCCTCTGTGGTGGCGTAGTCTTGAGGGTACCATGCCCAGGAGTGGTGTATGACTGGGTCAGTTGCAAGTTTCATTCCAAGTCCTTCCAAGGGTTCGTACAAACTGCTTTCCCATAGTGGCTTACGAGTTTACACTTCCCACCAGAAGTGGATGAGGTTCCCCTTTCCCCACAACCTTCTCCAGCACTTGGTATTCCATTTTTTTTCTTGTCATAGGCCAGTCTTATTGGGTAAGATGATATCTTAAAGTTGTTTTCATGTTTCATTTCCTTAATTGATTAGTGATCTGAAGCGCATTTCTTGACGGTGTTTCTCAGAATCTCTAATTCTCACTTGTGAAGTCTCTGTTCAGTTCTTGCGCCATCTATGAGTGGGTCATTTTTTTCTGTTTTCTTTGTGTTTTTGAGTAGTTTATATATTCCTGGAAATCAATGCTTTTCAGATGTTCTGCAGTGAAGGTTTCCTCCCACTCCTGTGGTTTCTCTTCACTTCCTTGATTGTTTCTTTGATGTTATACAGAGAGCTTTTGAGCTTAATGAGGTCCCATTTGTCATTGTCGACCTTTAATTCTTGTGCAGCTGGTGTCTGAATTTAGGAAGCTTTTCCTACGCCTATGTCTTGTAGTCTGTGCCCAACTTTTCTTCTACTCCCTTCAGAGTTTGGGGTTCACGTTGAGGAGTCTTTAATCATCTGGAGTTGCTTTTGGACAGAGTGAGCTAGGTAGGGGTTTAATTTCATTCTTCTTTATGATCTTGTAGTTCTTTAGTATGT